>OX376374.1:37485788-38085788 GCA_947369275.1 Nemotelus nigrinus | reverse complement strand
TTTTGATGCTTAAAATATAGGTAAATTGGAAGAGGGTTACCGTTCTTGTCCGATGTGAAATTTGAAATGTTTTGTTTTGGTTGTATAAACAAAGCATAAGATTTCTACATGAATTAGTTTTCACTGTAAAAAACGAACATTTTTCAAGAGAGTCGATGATTTGAAGGTTTTCACTTTCACTTTTCAACGCTGCAGCGTTACCTGCACGTTATTAACAACTTAGTAATATCAATATGCTTTTAGGTTATTTTTAAATGTTTATTTAAAGTAAACTAATATTACACAAAGTATACATAAAAGATAATCACGTTCACGTGCAGCGACTGATGATGATGAAGATGGACAACCTGGATGACTCACGTCGGGCGAACAATCTAGCGGCTCACTCTGCACTATCCACTTGTTTACAGCGGTGAAGCAAAACCATGCTAAGTTCGTAACCGGTCGGCTACAGTATTCCCCCCGTGGAAAAAACAATTCAGCGAAATCGGGGCGGAATGATGACGCGACGTCCTGAGCGCGTGACTTGGTTATGAGATCCAGATTCTTCTGTCGGCGGGTCGTTGCAATCGTGAACATCTTCTTCGTTGCTTATTAAGTATGCAGGTTTTAACCTGTCAATTGACACATTGATATTGATTTTGAAAATTTTCTCATTTCGTTCCAGCACTTCGTTTGGACCTTGGTACGGTTGAGACAAGGTTGGCCGAAAAGAATCGTTGTGCAAGAAAACGTGTTTGCAGGTTTCGAGATCCTTTTGAATAAAGATCTTTTGATTCGAATGCCATGTAGTGTCATGCGGGCGTAAGTTTCGCATTGATTTCCGCAGGTCAGCTACAATTTCTGTCTCCGTCTGGTTACGTACATCCTCGCTGAAGAATTCTGCCGGAATACGAAGCATCGTACCGTAAACCAGCTCGGCAGGCGAAGCTTTGATATCATCCTTGAATGTTGTTCGCAGACCCAAAAGAATCATCGGCAGATGCTCAGTCCATCGGTCGGTATCGTGGCAAGTAATGGCAGCTTTTAAAGTTCTGTGCCACCTTTCAATAATACCATTCGACTGTGGATGGAATGGCGTCGTCATAAGGTGTCTGGAACCAAGGGTGCGAATCAGCTCAGTGAACAACGTTGATTCAAACTGTCGTCCCTGATCTGACGAAATGTGGGTCGGCACTCCAAATCGAGAAATCCATCCACCAAGAAATGCTTGTGCTATAGAAGCGGCGGTCATGTCCGGAACAGGGATTGCCTCCGGCCACCTCGTGAATCTGTCTATAATTATGAGGCAATATCTGTGACCATTGCTTGGCGGAAAGGGTCCAACAATGTCAATGTTGATATGTGAAAATCGAGCGCCTGGTACACTGTAGCGCGCAAGAGGTGAATGTGTATAACGCTACACCTTTGCTTTCTGGCACTCAATGCACGTCTTAGCGAATTCTCGACTATCTTTTCGGATGCCCGGCCAAATAAATCTCTGTGTCATTAACTTGACCGTAGCCCTTGTCCCAGGGTGAGATAAATTATGCGTCGACTGCAGAAAATCACGCCGAAATTTTTTCGTGATGAAGGGTCGGATTATTTTTGTAGAATAATCGCAGTAAATTTGCTTCGTACTTCCTGGAATGCTAAAAAGTTTGAATTTGATCGACCGATTTGAATTACTTTTTTGCAAGAGTTGTTGAAGTTCATCATCAGCTAATTGATCATCTGCTAGTTCATCATAGCAAATATGTGGAACGGTGTTGATGGATGCAATACGAGAGAGCAAGTCGGCTGTAACGTTGTGTTTTCCATTTACATATCTGATGTCGGTTGTGATTTGTCCGATGTAATCCAGTTGGCGAGCTTGACGATCTGAAGATTTATCTTGTTTTTGACGGAAGGCAAATGTAAGAGGCTTATGGTCGGTGTAGATGTGACACGTCCGGCCTTCTAACATGAGCTTGAAGTGGCGCACAGCAAGATAAACAGCCGTAAGCTCGCGATCGTACGTGCTATATCCTAACTGTGCTGGTTCAAATTTTTTAGAAAAGAACCCCAATGGTTCGATTTTCTTTTCGTTTACTTGGTGGAGAACTGCCCCAGCTGCTATGTTCGACGCGTCAACCCAAAGAGATAATTCAACATTTTTTGCTGGATGGGCTAGCAAAGTTTTACTTGCCAACTGCTGCTTACATTTTTCAAAAGCAATTTTTGTCTCCGGAGTCCACGTAAGCAGCGATCTGTCATTACGAATGTTCCCAGTGCACATAGTGAACAATGGTACCTGAGCTTCGATTGCATTTGGTATGAATCGCCTGTAAAAATTTATCATCGCCAGAAATTTTTTTAAGTCCTTTACATTCGATGGCTGTTGAAAATTTTGAATGGCACTTACACGCTCCGGCAGTGGACGAATACCGTCGGCAGATATATGATGGCCAAGAAAGGTTATCTCACTCCGAGCGAATTCACATTTGGCTACGTTAATAGCTAGGTTATATTTTTTAAGTCTGTGTCAGGCGTTGAAGAGGCTATGCATAAATCATCTAAATACGCAAACACCATGTCTAATCCACGTATAACGTTATGCACCAAACGTTGAAATGTTTGGGCTGCATTGCGCAAGCCAAATGTCATGTAGACAAATTCAAATAAGCCGAATGGCGTTATTATAGCTGTTTTCGGCACGTCACTTGGATGCACTGGGACTTGGTGAAATGCTTTCTGTAAGTCGACTTTAGAAAATATTGTCTTACCTTGCAGAATCGCAGTGAAGTCCTGTAAGTACGGTAATGGGTACTTGTCGGGAATGGTTATCGCATTGAGGGCTCGATAGTCTCCACATGGTCTGTATGATCCATCAGCTTTCTGAATCATGTGAAGTGGGCTTGCCCAACTGCTGCTTGATGGCCGGCAAATTCCAAGCTGCATAAGCTGTTCAAACTCCCGACGAGCAGCAATGAGCTTTTCTGGTGAGAGACGTCTAGGTCGCGCTGTCACAGGATGACCATTCGTCATGATGTGGTGTACGACATTTGAAGTTACGGCTGTTCCTGGCTGCAAGAGTCGTATTATACTCGCATATTCGTTCAGAAGAGTCTGGAACGGCATTAGACTGTTGATAGATTTAATACCTGTGATGGGTGTTGACGTAAGAATTCCTGCTGACTCAAGCTTTGTAACGTTGTCTATGAGACGACTTCGCTTTAAGTCAATAAGGAGATCGAAATGCTTAATGAAATCGGCACCAATTGTATTAGCTGAAACATCCGCTATTAAAAATTTCCACAAGAACGAACGGCGAAGACCCAAATTAAGTTCGAGAATAGCTTCACCGAATACCTGAATCGGTGTCCCGTTGACAGCAAAGAGTTGCATTGTTGTCGGTTTGAGTGTATCTAAACGTGGGTGCTTGGCAATAACAGATACATCAGCGCCCGTATCAATTAAAAAACGTAGATTATTGGTCGCGTCGGATATTTTAAGGCGATATACATGTACAGCATCGGATGGTACGCCCCAATTCGATGCTGCATTAGACACTGGTTGTCATTGACGTTCGTATGCGGAATCCGACTTGGTGAAGGAACACGGTTTCCTGCATTTACGTGCCTCGCCACCATAGACTCGATGATACCAGCATGTGTGGTATTCCGCTCCTTGTGAGTTCGATCGAGCTCGATCAGCGCAACCTCGGCTTCGTGAACGTGGCCGTCGAGCAAAACGATCCTGATCCGTAAATATTCTCTCTAAACGTTTCGAGAGCTGAGCCACGTCTGCCTGAAGACTTTCTAGAGTGATTGCTCCGTGCATATCGCCAGTTTCGATCGCATTGACGTTTCGCAAGCTAAGTGAATCGACAATCGCATCGGCGATAGTTGCTTTACCCACTGCATCACCACTAGTGATGGGCGTTTCGGTGGTTTTCAGAAGACGAAAACGAACTGTTTTTTTCCAAAAACAACTGTTTTTGGAAACTTTTTGAAAACTTTTTTCACTCGACCAGCAGCAGATTGATACTGGGTGTTACCATTAGTGATGGGCGTTTCTGTTTTTTTAAGAAAACGAAAGCTATTTGAAAAAAAACAGTTTGAAAAAAACAGTTTGAAAAAAACAGTTTTTTTCAAACTGTTTTTTTCCAAATAGCTTTCGTTTTCTGAAAACAACAGAAACGCCCATCACTAATGGTAACACCCAGTATCAATCTGCTGCTGGTTGAGTGAAAAAAGTTTTCAAAAAGTTTCAAAAAACAGTTTTTTTTGGAAAAAAACAGTTCGTTTTCGTTTTCTGAAAACAACAGAAACGCCCATCACTAATCACCACTATAAGCAATGACTGCTGCTTGAGCATGTGTTGGAAGTCTTGCTGCCCACAAATCGAGCAGGATTGTTTCACTCAGCGAAGCGCCAGCAACCCGGCGCATTTCATTGAACAGCTGACTGGGTTTCATGTCACCCAGTGGCATGTCGGAAAGTACTCGCTGGAGTCGGCGCTACTGGCTATCTGCGAAATGCTTAAGTAGCCTTTCCTTTATGTATGTGTATCGGTCCTGTTGTGGGGCTGCGTCTACGACACTACGTAATTCGATTAACTTTCCTGGCGGCACTTGCGCCATGACAAAGTTAAATTTCCGCTTGTCATTACTGATGCCACACGCCGCGAACCAAAATTCTAATGACATGAAATATGCTTCGATGTTCGTTCCCGTCATCGATGGAGGGTTGAGCCGTGAGACCGTGGTTGCATCCACATGTGACTCTTCACCCGACGGCAACTGTGGCGATTGCAAATCGATGTTATTCTCGGTCATCGCTTTTATTAATTGGGGTGCTTGTGCTCACTTTTTACGGGGTCACCACTTTAGGTTATTTTTAAATGTTTATTTAAAGTAAACTAATATTACACAAAGTATACATAAAAGATAATCACGTTCACGTGCAGCGGCTGATGATGATGAAGATGGACAACCTGGATGATTCACGTCGGGCGAACAATCTAGCGGCTCACTCTGCACTATCCACTTGTTTACAGTGGTGAAGCAAAACCATGCTAAGTTCGTAACCGGTCGGCTACATGCTCTTCAAATTTCATAATGATTTGATAGTCTGTTAAAAAGTTATCGCAATTCAAATATTTTCAAATTTTCCCCATCTAGTTTTAGGCGCCTAGCACACACATAGGGTTCAAAATTTCAAACATATTATCATATTCACCTTTAAAACATGTTCGAAATTCATTTCAAAAACTTCATTATTGCAAAAGTTGTTTGTTGACAGAATAATAGGTATATTTAAAATATCACTAAAATCGCCGCCGGCGCCAAAGGTCTAAGGATTATTATTTTTTTGTGAGACCTGGCACTATTCTGCATGTACACCAGTGTATATTGAAAATTTCAGTTCAAACGGATGGCGCGTTCCTGAGATTTTTGCATTGAAATTTTTTGATTATATATATATATATATATATATATATATATATATATATATATATATATATATATATATATATATATATATATATATATATATATGTGGAAATGAAATATAATGAAATGAAATGTAAATATTAAATTTGGCAACAGCCATTCGTATAAATAAACATGAGATAGTTTTTCGTTAGTCACCAAACGATACAGACGTATTATCATTTTTGAACAAGCCTACATGGTGTCAGAAGGGGGATCGAGTGAATTAGTTAGTTTTGATCGGTTGTGAAATACATTTTACCAGATGACGACGGTTACAGTGAAAGATCTGAATCGAAGGTTCACAAAGTGCGGGTTAATGGAGGAATGTACAAAACGTGGCTTAGAGCCTGAGGGTACAAAAGAGGAACTTTGTGATCGAATCGTTCAGTACGATGCAGATGTAACAATGGCCGAGTCGGGAAATGCAGACATCACAGTCATCAAGGCCGAAACAGAATCGATGATGGGCTCAGAAGAGCCAGGCGGAAACAAAAATGAATTTGCTGCGTTTACGTTTAGAGACATGGAGGATTCATTCGAAAAATTTGGAGCAGATGAAGGACAAAGCATAGATACGTGGATCGCTGAATTCGAAGACATATGCGATTCAGTTGGGTGGAACGGACATAAAAAAATGATTATGTGCCGGAAAATACTAGTCGGTACGGCAAGGCGTTTTATGATCGCACAAACGGGCCTTTTTACGTGGGAAAAACTCAAAACAGCATTGAAAGCAGAATTCGGCCAACGTGTGAGTGTGGTTGATATCCACCGAAAATTGGCAACGCGCAGAAAAAGCCGGGATGAGAAATACATAGACTACATCTATGAAATGCAACGCATAGCAAAGTTGGCAAACATAGATGAAGCGACGCTGTGTGAGTACATATGCGATGGCATCCCAGACGACCCACACAATAAGGCAATGATGTATGAAGCACAGTCTATAGTAAGTCTCAAGAAGGCTCTGGAAACGTACGAGAAAGTGCGCATGAAGGTCAACTCAAGAGCTAAAGAGCGCGAGGAACCGAAAAATGGAAAAGGGAATTGCTACAATTGCGGTGATGGCGGCCATCAGGCAAAAAGGTGTCCGAAAAAAGAATTCAGTCCGAAGTGCTATCGTTGTGGGCAATCCGATCACATAGTGAAAAATTGTAAGAGTGAAATAGAAAACAAACCTATATCGCGCGAGTTACGTTACCCAAATCCACAGAAAACATAAAAACGTTAGTCACATTACCCAAATCCACAGAAAACATAAAAACGATAACCGAAACTTGCGATCCGCGGAAAATGAACGGATCAGGTAGCAGCCAGCTTAACTGGAAACGGCTAAGTCTAGACGTTAGTCCGCATTTTTCAATTCCCACGGAAAATTTCTGCCAACGCAACAATTTGCCGTGAGAAACATTCCGCGATTTGGGAAACGTACTTGACTTGCGAAACTAAATGTAAAACAGAATTTAGTCTTAAGACCACCACTGTACGATTAACAACAATTCGAAGTGAATAAACGAATAATTGTGTTCTTCAACATATAAAGTTTTATTTTTTGAGTTGCCTGAAGGTTAACTTAAATAAGTGGCGCAGTCGGTAGGATCTCTCTCTAAAGAAAGGGATCCAATAATCGAACTTAAGAACCGAAAGAAATTAAAGTTTTTGAAAAGTTAAGTGAACAGTGAAAAATTATAATTTTAACTGATACTAACAGCAAGAGCAGAAGCCTACTTCAATTGCTCAAATCATTTGCTGAGGCTGGTAAATGATCTTGCTGAATAAAATAAACAGTAATTATTGAAACAAGTGACTCAGTGACTTAAAAGTTGAACAAATTTAAAAAGTTGAAATACTGTGAAATAAGCTAACGCCGATATTGAGGAAGTGTTATCTAAGGTGAATGTTTTCAAAGAGATCGGTGGCTTTTGACAACAATCGAAACTTAAACAACGAAACAATGGCAACACAAAATATGGAAACCCTATCACAATATCAGCAGGAGATGGAGACATTGCGAGCACAACTGCAGCAACAACACCAACTTATTGAACAACAACAGCAAGTGATCCAACAACATCTATTACAGCAACAGGCAACACAAAACCAAGTTGCAAACTTCGAACTGACACCAGATCAAATCTTAAGGAAGTTCAACCAAATAAGGACTTTTTCTGGCAATAATCCTGATTATTCCCTTCAGGAATTCGTCCGGGCAGTAGAGAACGTCGCATCATTATGTGAAAACAACGAAGCTCTATTAAGGTATGGGATTTCAGCGACAGTGAAGGAGAAAATACAAGGAGAGGCCAAACAGTGTATCCAGCGGCTGGGAGAAAATACTACATGGGAAGCAGTGAAGGACGAATTGAAAACGCACTATCGACCCAGAACCAACTACAAACGATTGATGGACGAAAGCCGCAACCTAAAGGTTAGTACACTTCGAGAATTACTTAACACCATTCGCAACATTAATTTTAAGTTAAACGAATTGTATGAATTTGATGACCATAAACCACAAAATTATTCCCCCGATAATAACGATAGAAATCTAGTGGATATAGTCAAAGACATGATATCAGGTAGCTATCGTACTCTTATCACAAGAAAAATGTCATTAATTGAAGTTTTTAATAAATTTGATGATTTGTATCTTCTCGATGAAACTGATGTAATTCACTATAAGTTTCGCAAATCCACCCACCCAAATTCAAACACAAAAATTAGAAGTAACGATTATAATTCCAGCAATAAAACATTTCACTCCGAAAAATTCAATTCAAACCATGTAAACAGTAAACACCATACCAATAGAAATTTCAATTCAAATATCAATCATGCTAACGATAGACGTGAAAATACTCCCAAACATTTTCGTAATTTCAATCAAAATAATAACAAATCTGGACAAAATCAGCAAAGTGATAATTTCGGACAAAACAATAATGTAGGACGGAATAGACGTTTTGATAATACCAATACTGGACGATACAAACAATCTAACAATAGCTCAGGCCATTACAAACAAAACCGAATTCAAGAAGACACACAGCCTATGGAAATTGATACCATTCAACAACAGGAGGTAAATTTTTCCGAAGAGCCTCCCCAATTAAACTACCAATAGCAGTACTGACTGTCGATAATATTAAAATTAGATGTTTGATCGATACAGGGTCCGAAACGAGCATTTTAAATCCAAAAATATTGCCAAATTACGCTGAGGAGAAACTAACTAAACCTCTTTTTTTCACTACTCTTAATGGCATAAATGAAGTGTCCACGAAAATAGTAACTCCGATACCACAGGAATTTAAAATTTCTGGCACATTATCTTGGAAAGTCTTAAATTTGTCCGATCGTAAATATGATGCGATCATTGGACAAAATTTTCTTGTCCCGCTAAAGGCTAAAATAAATCTCGAATATGGGCAATTGGAAATCAATAACAATAAAATTCCTTTTGAATATGATGATTACCCTTTTATAATAAATGAAATTTGCAATTTAGAGTCAGGGAATATTGATAGACTCGACCTTAGTCATTTAAATAGCCTGGAAAAACAAGAAACACTGAAAATTTTGCGAAATTATCAGAATCTCTTCTACAAAGAAGGTGATAGGTTAACATCAACCCCCGAAATTCAACACGAGATCGTCACTACTACTAATAGTCCAATCTATTCAAAAACTTATAAAATCCCTCAAATATACGAAGAGGAGGTCGAGAGACAAATCAAAGAAATGCTCGATCAAAACATTATTGCACATAGTAATTCTCCATATAATAGTCCTGTATGGATGGTGCCCAAGAAATTGGATAATTCAGGCAAACAAAAATATCGCCTTGTAGTTGACTATAGGCAACTGAACGAGGTGACAATAAGCGACAGATATCCCTTACCCAATATTGACAGCATACTAGATAAACTAGGAAGGGCTCAGTATTTCACTACGCTAGATTTAGCGAAAGGATTCCATCAAATCCTGGTGAAACCTGAGGATAGGAAAAAAACTGCATTTTCCACACCTTTCGGACATTATGAGTACATTCGGATGCCGTTTGGACTCAAAAATGCTCCAGCCACATTTCAACGGCTAATCAATACTGTCTTAAAGGGTTTGATTAATAAAATCTGTTTGGTTTTTTTGGACGACATATTGATTTTCAGCACCTCTTTAGAGGAGCATATCGATAACCTGAAAAAAGTTTTCAATCGGCTTAAAGAATCCAAACTCAAAATTCAGGTAGATAAGTGTAATTTCCTTAAGAAAGAAACAGAGTACCTCGGGCATATTTTGACCCCTGAAGGAGTCAAACCGAACCCTAATAAAATTAGAGTCATTAAGGACTTAAAACTACCTTCCACTGCAAAGCAGATTAAACAATTTCTGGGAATAACTGGGTATTACCGGAAGTTTATAAAAAATTATGCAAAGGTAGCCTATCCATTGACAAGGTACTTAAAAAAAGGGATGAAAGTAAACAAGGAAGATCCGAATTATATTTCGGCATTTGAGAAACTGAAAGAAATCCTCACGAACCACCCAATATTGAAATATCCAGACTTCAATAGGGCGTTTAAACTAATCACCGACGCAAGTAATTCTGCATTGGGTGCTGTGCTTACACAGGATGGCCACCCAATATGTTACGCATCGAGAACCTTAAACGATCATGAGAAGAACTATTCCACGATCGAAAAGGAACTACTGGCGATCGTTTGGGGAACCAAATATTTTCGGCCTTATTTGCTAGGTAGGGAATTTGAACTCCAAACTGATCATCAACCAATAAAATGGCTCCATACTAAATATGCAGGAAAAGACATTAGTCCGCGTCTACAACGGTGGCTTGTGTCGCTAGGAGAATACAATATAAAAATTGATTATATCAAAGGGAAAGATAACAAAATCGCTGATTTCCTAAGTAGGATCAATCCAGATGTAAACGAAATAAACGTTCTAGAGAATGAACAACATGTTCAGAAATTAAGAAAACCATTCGAAATCAGTGCATCCGAGAATGAGATTAACGTCATTGACGAATCGATGGAAGTGGAAACAATTCATTCACAAGAAGAAAATTTCAACGACCACATACCTATTTTGGATACAGTTGTAAACAGGTTTAAAACGCAAATCATCTTAAAAGAATCTAAAGATTCTGAGGTAGAATATCCTTTTAGGAATAGGCGGATAATCATTGACAAACAAGATATAGAAACTGGAATTATAAATGATATTTTACGAAGATACATTAATGTAGGAAAAGTCGGTATTTATTCCGAATTGAACGACCACGAATATAATAAACTACAGCAGGTCATAATAAAATTATTTCATGGCGTCGACTCATTGAAGTTTGTGAAATGCAGCGAATTTGCCATTGATATCGAAGATACCGAAGAATTAAACAAACAAATATCCCTTTTCCATAAAATTGAACTTGGTCATTCTGGTATATTAGCTACTTATGAGAGAATCAAAAAGAAGGTGTATCACCCAGATTTAAGGATTGCAGTGCATAAAGTAATTAATAATTGCGACATATGCGCAAACGCAAAATACGACAGGAACCCAATTAAAAGGAAATTTCATGTGACAGAAACCCCATCTTCCATTAACGAAGTAATACACGTTGACATTTTCACTATTTGCAAACATCATTTTATAAATTTCATCGATAAATTCTCCAAACATGTAATTAGCCTCTATTTGGAAGACAAGAATAGCCAGACCTTTATCGAGAAAATGTACCAATTCCTATCAATAAAAGGGAAGATACAGAAATTTGTAATTGATAACGAATTCAACACAATCAATATTAAAGAATTTCTCAGAACCGAAAGAATAGAGTATCATTTCACTAAACCAAATAGCCACACCGGAAACGCAGATATTGAAAGGTTTCATAGTACGATTTTAGAAAAAGTGAGAGTCCTCAACTTAGAAGAAAAACAGCCAATTAAAATCCAAATGTTAAAAGCCGTAAGATTTTATAACCAAACATATCACTCAACTATAAAAACCACCCCAACAGAGGTTCAAGAATTCAAAATCAATCACAATATTATTCAAGAAAGAATCAGGAAAATGAAGGAAAGGGTTATCACAAAAAGAAATCTCCAAAGGGAAGATTACACAGAGGAAAGATCAGAAGGCTTTATAAAAAACTATAAATCAGTTAGACATAAAGAAGAACCAAAATTTAGGAAGTATAAACTCAAAAACGTTCACGAGTGCAATATTAAGAGACCTTTTAAATATTATAATTCGGGAGCTCACGATGATATCGAAGAAATGCAAACCAAGAAACAAGAACTCCCTGAACTTACAAGCCAACAACAATTTATGATAAGCCAATCATTAGCCAAACCTCAAAACGAAACTATTATTTCTAAATATAATATAAGCATATCAAGGACCGACATTGAAACTTTATTAGATAAAAGTTGGTTAAACGATAATATAATCAACTTTTATTTAAATATGATTGCGGAGCGAAGCTTAGAAGGAAGTTCTCAGGAAATAATGAAAGTTTATGCAATGAATACATTCTTCATTCTTCGTTACCTTGAGTTAGGATACAATGCCGTTAGTAAATGGACTAAGAAGACTAATATTTTCTCATTCGACATTATTCTTGTTCCTGTACATGTCAACAAAGTTCACTGGTGCCTGGCGGTGATCGATTTAAAAAATAAAACTATCCAATACTATGACTCCTTAGGCAAGGAAAACACAGAAGTTCTTAATGCCTTAGAACAATACTTGAAGGAAGAGTCTTTGAATAAACAAAACCAACCATTCGACACCTCCGCTTTTACCAAAGAAAATGTAACGAACGCCCCTCGTCAGAATAATGAGAACGATTGCGGAGTCTTTACCTGCATAACAGCAGAATACATAGCTAGGAACAAAGCCATAACCTTCTCACAGCAGAACATCCCATACCTCCGACAAAAAATGATAGTAGAAATCGTCCAAGGAAAACTACTCCAATGATATTGATAATTTATCTTTATCACTACCCCTTCTATAACTACACACACTACTACATTCACTAATCTACATCTGAACCACTTCTTAATTGTATATTTCCACTACGATTATTTCCAGCACTATTTGTTAACGTTTCTTGTACTACTGATGATGATTTCTGGTACTCATCAAATGCTAATAGTCGACCGCATAAATTCAGAAACAGGTTTTGCCTTAATTAAAACTAGCGAAATTGAAGTGGTGAGTAAATTCGACATCATTCTACATATCATCTACCCCAGGGAAATTTTTGAAATCGTCGGCAAGTTAGAATCATTACTAAACTTAATCGAACCAGGAGTCAATAAGAACATAGCACTTCAACAAGTTGAGAGTATTAAAACCATGGCGAAAACTTTAATGCATCGAAAACAGAAAAGAGCTTTGATAAATCTGGGCGGAACAGTAATGAAATGGGTATTCGGATCAATGGACGATAACGACCGACAGGACATCGAAAACCACCTGAACGTAATCGACAAAAACAACCACAACGTTATCGACCGAATCAACCAGCAAATCAAAATTAATGACAATTTTAACAAGACCTTTCAGTTAATCAAAGAATCCATTGAATCAGATCGCCTCAAAATTTCGACCAAGTTAAATGCAATAAATCAGTTAGAACAACAAAATATGGCACATAATTTCTTTTTGGAACAAATAATTAAACTAGATTTACTAAAAAGACAAATAGAAAATATTCAAGAAGCAATTGTATCGGCAAAATCAGGTATACTGTATCCTAGTATTCTTACAAGCGAAGAAATAAAAACATATGATATAGATTTTGATAAACTGTCAAACATGAGGTCAGGAGTGGCTAAGTATGTAAACGATTCAATCATAATTGCAATTAAAGTACCAATTCAAACACTTAAAATTGATAAGAAACTTGTAATCCCAATCCCCAATTCAAAACAAAAACAAATTGATCAAGATCTAGAATATGTAATATCATCTAACAACAGCACATTTACATACCAGAATGGAAAATCTCTTAAAGAACTTTCGATAAGCAAAAATTGTATATACCACAATGACTGTAGATTCGTTAAAAACGAAAAAACTGAGTTCATTGAGATTGAATCAGACATTTTAATACTAACCAATGTAAAAAATGCCAAATTTAACAGTTCATGTGACAAAAGAGAATTCACACTAAGTGGAAACTATTTTATAAACTTTCAGAATTGCACAATTCAAATTGATAATAAAATATACAACAATAAAGTCACTCAATTTGTAAGTAAATTTGTAATTTTCGAAAACAATAGTTTATCTTCTTCCCAAGAAAAGCTAACATTCGATGAACTGATATTCAAACAAGAGCTCAATATCAAGCAAATAGAAGAATTAAATTATCATAAAGTCAAAGTTTCAATATTCGGATCCTCAATTTTTTTAATCATTATAGGTATAATCTCAATTGTTATATTTTTGTATTACAAACATAAACAATTAAAGATAAAAATTATTAATAGGATCCAGGAGAATCCTTTTTCTAAGGGGGGAGGAGTTACGTTACCCAAATCCACAGAAAACATAAAAACGTTAGTCACATTACCCAAATCCACAGAAAACATAAAAACGATAACCGAAACTTGCGATCCGCGGAAAATGAACGGATCAGGTAGCAGCCAGCTTAACTGGAAACGGCTAAGTCTAGACGTTAGTCCGCATTTTTCAATTCCCACGGAAAATTTCTGCCAACGCAACAATTTGCCGTGAGAAACATTCCGCGATTTGGGAAACGTACTTGACTTGCGAAACTAAATGTAAAACAGAATTTAGTCTTAAGACCACCACTGTACGATTAACAACAATTCGAAGTGAATAAACGAATAATTGTGTTCTTCAACATATAAAGTTTTATTTTTTGAGTTGCCTGAAGGTTAACTTAAATAAGTCGCGTACATCGAATCCAGTATTTGAAAGGAGACGAAAACATTGTGTGTATGAGTATTAATGACAAAATAGTAAATGCGGTTGTCGATACATACAGTGACGTTTGTTTAATTCGGGACGATTTGTGGTCGGATATAAGAAATGATTGTCAGAAAGTTGAATATTCAACAGTGCGAATTCGTGGATATGGAGAACAAAATGTTTCCGGGTATTCGACAATGCAAGTTACGCTTGATGCATTGATTGATAATGAACAATATAAAGTTAAGTGTTGTATTGTGCCCGCGAAAGCAATTGATGCTCTCTTGGTGATCGGGAAAAGTTTTCTCAACACGGTGAACTACGTTATAACTTCAGAAGAAGTTAAAATTAATTCGAAAGTAAAAAGAGACAATGAAGCGAAAAGTGAAATGTCAGTGGGAAGTGATTTAGTTTTTGAAACAATAAAAGTAATGAATATAGACTCGAGTAGTGATGAAATTGATTGTCCAATCCAGTATAAAGATCGAGTTGCTGAAATGATAAGCAAGTACGTGCCAATGAAGCCTAAAGACGTACCTGTGAAAACCATAATTAGACTCACAGATGAAATTCCAGTTTACAAGCGTTTGAGAAGGCGCTCGCTTTTTGAAAACAAGATAATTCATGCGCAAATAAGTGAATGGTTAAAACATGACATTATTCGCCCATCTCGTAGTGATTTCGCGAGTCAAGTTGTCTTAGTCCCAAAGAAAGACGGTTCTAAAAGAATTTGCGTAGATTATCGTGACGTAAATAAGAAAGTGATTCGTGACAGATACCCATTGCCATTGATAGATGACACTATAGACAAATTAGTAGACGCGCGTGTGTATTCAACATTGGACTTAAAAAATTCATACGTTCACGTACCGGTTGAAGAAAGTAGTAAAAGGTACACCGCATTCACAACAGAAGATGGTCAGTTTGAATTCAACGTAACTCCATTTGGACTCTGCATAAGTGGCAATAGTTTTGAACGATACATTCATTTCGTCTTCCAAGATATGATTGAAAGTGGTGCAGTGATTATATTTGTGGACGATATTATCGTGCCAGCTGGCAATGCAGAAGATGCACTGCATAAATTGAAATTGGTATTGAATCGAGCGGCCGAATCCAGCCTTCAAATAAATTGGAAGAAGTGTGCATTTATGAAACGAGCGGTCGATTACCTTGGATATACAATATCAAGTGGTAATTTCCGACCAGGAACGGCTAACGTAAAGAAGCTAGCAAATTATCCCGAACCGAAGAACTTTAAGGAGCTACAGCGTTTTTACGGCCTAGCGAGTTACTTCCGGCGTTTCGTGCCCAATTTCGCTATAACCATGAAGCCAATAAGCGAGTTGCTGAAGAAGGGGCAGCAATACAAATTCGGTGAACTCCAACAAGATGCTTTTCGTAAGATAAAGATCACGATATCTCAATATCCGGTTCTGGCGATTTATAATCCGAGACGAAAAACGGAGGTTCACACTGATGCTTGCAAGGACGGGGTGGCAGCCATTTTGTTACAATGTGGAGATGACGATCAAATGCACCCTTGCCATTTTTACAGTAGGACAACAACCCAGGCAGAACGAAATTACCATTCGTATGAATTAGAATTTCTCGCAGTTGTGCAAGCGTTGAAAAAATTTCGACCATATTTACATGGAATCCACTTTAAAATAGTGACGGATTGCTCAGCAATAAAGATGGCAATGGAAAAAGAAGAATTACATCCGAAAATAACAAGGTACGCATTTGCGTTGAGTGAATATGATTTCGAGATCGAGCATCGAAAATCTGATCAATTGCGTCATGTGGATGCGATGTCACGTGCGACAGTGATGATAATAAGCGCACGGCCCCCCGTGTTAGCGTCGATTCGATTAGCCCAAGATACTGATGAGCGTATACAGGCTATTAAAAAGGTTTTGGAGCATGAACCATATGAAAACTATAAAAATAAGAGGGATGTTATTTACGTAACGATTGATGGCGAAGATCGTTTATTGGTCCCTGAGACAATGGAAGTTGATGTGATCAAAAAATTTCACGAACGAGGTCATTTTGGAATTAAAAAAGTTAAACAAATGATTGAGTCACAGTATTACATCCCGAAAATAGATGCGAAAATTCAGCGATGTATTCAAAATTGTGTTGCGTGCATACTCAGTGACCGTAAAAGTGGAAAATTAGAAGGAGAATTACATCCCATACCTAAAGGAGATGTTCCACTAGATACATTTCATGTCGACCACATGGGGCCAATGCCGTCGTCCCGAAAGGCGTATAATTATTTGTTAACCATCGTAGATGCATTTTGCAAGTTTACGTGGATATTTCCTGTAAAATCTACGAATGCTGAGGAAGTAATGAAGAAGATGGAAACAATTGAAATCAACTTTGGTAGCCCGCGGAGAATCATAGCTGACAAAGGAGGGGCATTCGTGTCAAAAATGTTTGCAGACTATTGCAGCTCCCGTAATATTGATTTGCATTTGGTAACCACGGGCGTACCGCGCAGTAATGGTCAGGTCGAGAGAATACATGGTGTGATAGTACCCGCCTTGACCAAATTATCTATCGATTGAAGAAAGAAAGAAATTATCTATCGAGAAGAATGGTGGAAACACGTGGGTCGTTTGCAGCGTTACCTCAACAGTACGTTTAACCGAAGTATCAATATGACACCTTTTCATTTAATGAACGGAGTGAAAATGAAAAATCCCGAAGATGCAGAACTCGATGAAATCGTAAATGCTGAAAATAACAAGTTAATCATCGACGAACGCAACAACTTGCGTGTGGAGGCACGAGCACAGATTAGTAAAATCCAAGAAGAAAATCGTCGACAATATAACCTTCGCAGACGAGAGGCAGTTGGTTTCAATATTGGCGATTTAGTAGCGTTAAAAAGGACACAGTTTGGAGCAGGACAAAAAATCAAACCGAAGTATAATGGCCCAATGCGTATTATAGAAGTGTGCGGCAATGATAGGTATAAGTTGGCCAAACTTGACGGTACTGGAGATATCGTTGGCTATACGACAGCTGCTGAAGATTTATTGAAGAAATGGCCATTCGAGGTCGTATGGGATGCAGGAATGGCCGTGTGGAAATGAAATATAATGAAATGAAATGTAAATATTAAATTTGGCAACAGCCATTCGTATAAATAAACATGAGATAGTTTTTCGTTAGTCACCAAACGATACAGACGTATTATCATTTTTGAACAAGCCTACATATATATATATATATATATATATATATATATATATATATATATATATTTATACCATTTCCAGGAAGTATTTTGTTCATGTACAACCATATCTAACATTCAGTTCTTTCAAACATTTCCACCAAATATCATCTGTGAAATGTATTTAACTAGAGAGGAGATTGCAAAGGCCATCAAAGATCTTAATACCTCCTAGTTTCATATTCGAATGCATGGAGTCGCTTATATTACCCGTGTATTTAATTTTCAATAAATCACTTTCTTGTGGGGTTTTCCCCTTTTTCTGAAAATCATCCCATCTGACCCCGATTTTTAAATGTGGTGATAAGCGGTCAGTTGATAATTACAGAGGTATTGCAATACTATCAGCATTGGCTAAACTATTTGAAAAAATTGTCTGTGATAAGCTCACTACTCTAATAGAACGTCTTCTGAACGAACATCAACATGGTTTTAGAAAAGGCAGGTCAACTTCTACCAACCTCGTGATTCTCGTTTCAGATGCTCTCTGTGGCATGGAAAAAGAGCATCAAATTAATACCATCTACACAGACTTCAGCAAGGCTTTTGCTCGTGTTGATCATGATATTTTTCGAATCAAACTACAGAAATTTGATATCTCGGGTCTCTTATTAAACTGGTTAGACTCTTATGTTCTAAATAGGACGCAGTACGTTAAGTTTCAGGGTATCCAATCCAAAAAAATCGAAGTTATATCAGGTGTACCACAAGGTAGTCACTTGGGGCCTCTTTTATTCAATATTTTCGTATCGAATCTTTCTGAAGTTTTATCAGACATCCCTCACCTTTTTTATGCAGATAATCTGAATGTATCACACAACTAAATCGAAATCAGACTCCGTTTTCCTTCAATCGAAACTGCTTTTCCTTGAGCACTGGTGCAAACAAAATAATATCGACATTAATGTCAGTAAATGTCAAGTAATTAGTTTTCCCGCAAAACCAGTGATATAAATTTTGATTACCGCCTCAATAATGTTGCAATCAATAATGTTGACAATGTCATCGACCTCGGGGTTACTTTGGATAAAAAACTGCCTTTTAATTTACACTATGACAAAGTCTTAAGCAAGGCTAATAAGCAGCTTGGATTCATCAAAAGACGTGCGAAGGAATTCAAAAACCTATGGGTCACGAAGTCTTTATTCATAGCTCTAGTTCGGCCATTGCTCGAATATGCATGTATTGTCTGGCACCCTAACTTTGATGTCCATAGCGATAGGCTCGAATCGGTGCAGAAGCAGTTCTTGCTATTTGCGTTGAGAGATCTGTATAATCCTTACGAATTTGATAATCTACCTTCATACAGATACAGGCTAAATCTCTTAAATCTATCAAGTCTATCTTCGCGGAGGATAGTCATATGCTCCTGCTTTACTTTTGATGTTATAAGGGGCTTGATCAATGTTGTGTCCCTGTCCAATAAGATCACCTTCAACGAATCAGTAAGGTAGACGAGGCACATACGTTTGCTGAATGAATACCGACACCACACAATTTACGCCGACAATGAGTCAATCTATAGATATATTCAATAGCTTCTCAAAACACTATTCGCCAACCATTTCCTGACCTAGGTTTAAAACTGCTCTGACTAAGGTGCTCACGTCATGAATGCCATATCCAATTCCCTACCAAAGATGTTATATTTGTAAAATTCTTTCATTATTGTGTATTGTACAAATTTATGTAAATTGTTAAATATTAATTTTAAGTGTTTTTTGTACGCGTTGTTTGGTTGAAAATAAATAAATATATGTATATATGGAAATATGAATTTTTGGCCAAAGTGGTTTTAATACTGATGTTCTTCTTCGAACATTAGTAAAAAAAATCAACACAGAATTCAATATGCCGGTGGAAGAGTTATGATTTTGGGCTACATGGCAGAGTCAGATTGTTAGTGGAATTGCTATTATCGAGCAAAACATGAATTAAAAGATTTAGTTTAGAAACCGAAATGTAAAAAAGAGATAGAAATAGATAGCAATTATTATTTTCAACAGGACAACGATCCTAAACATGTGGCTCATGTTTTATAAACTCTCATACAGAATCTAATTCGTTATATGAGGGAAGAACTAAACAGGTGGGAACAAATGCATACGATTGCCAATAGAAAGCAATTGAAACAAATTCTCCAATCAGAATAACAACAATACTCTGGAAGATTATACAAAAAAATAATTCGTTTTTTTTTCGTTATAAAATAATAATCAATATTGAAGTCGAGGAATGAAAACACCCTCCACAAGCAAACGATTTCATTACATAGCTCCTCGCACAAAATTTATGGCCTTTACAAGTGCGAAAATATCAACAATAACTATTTTCGGATGGATGAAATAAAAACAGAGCCACGAGCCTAAAAAAATTTCCCCGATTTCCTTCTCTCTTAAACTATCAAAGTCTTCCAAACTTTCAGTACGGAATATATTTCATACAACAATTTAAGCTTGAAGAGCACTTAGTGCTCCCACCGAGTCAAAAACAGATTGTGCTATCTTGAAAGATGATGTTGGAGGTAAATTTGCTAAATGAACGTTGAACACTGTCATTATGATCCATTTTTGGAATGTTCGTTTCATGTTTTCACTTCATAAATTTTCATGAAATATTCTTTGTTTTGCATTTGTTCGAAACAGGATGACAAGAAGAAAAACATGATAAATATCTAGCCATAAATTTCCCTTTAGGAGTTTGCACGCTAAAAGCCATCAGATAAAAGCAATGATTTTAGTCCCACCTCTATTTCTACTCGTTTGCATAGTTGACTGTAAGTAGTGTGGATCATTGTGTCATTGAAGGCTGGTGTTGTATGCATTTTAAATTTTGTTTGCAAAGTCGGTGGTTTGAATTTGTTTGGTTTCCACCCGAAGGATTACGACTTAACTACCGCAAAGCCAGGAGACATAAGCTGTTTAAAGATGAATCTAAGAAAGATTGGCCATTGGAGATGTAAACCTCAGCTTCTGTTGGTACATTTTAGGTATTGAACTACTTTCTGTTGCAGAAGATAACAGCAATCATATACAATACGCTGATACAGTTGGGAAATGCAAATTTTAATCTCCTTTATTTAATTGAAATTCATTTCAATTATTTGTTTAATCACAAAAACACATAAATACAAGCACACTCTATATACAATCACACTCCATGCATTTACATTTATTCTGATACAGCTTCGAAAAACATGCATGTCACATAACATTTCCAATTTATACCAACATGTGAAATGTAACACCCGTTGAAAATTCGTTTGCAGAAATCCTGTGTGTCCACAACATCATCAACTTTGGATATGAATGGGTATGAATTTATGGAATCAAGTTTTGTCTTATAGTCGAAATGAAATGCCATTTGGTAACAATATAAGTATGTGCATATGTGTCGATTGAAAATGTTCAAATTTTAATTGGAATTTCCGACCCTTCATGATGCTTAGTTTTTTATTATTCAGATTTTCATATCAATGAAATTGAATGGTTAAAGGCTCGGCCACATAGGCAGCGGTCTGTCGCGGCGGGCAGCGATGCGGTCAGGCGGTCTGGTTGTATTATGGAATGTTGTATCAGCTCTGTCAGACACAACGCGATCTACCGAATTCGGGCAATCGCTGTCGCGGCGGCAAGCGATCCGGTTGTACAAACTTACTGATTTTTGTAGTGACCGCCTCAAAATAAGCGAGCAAACTGAGTTATTCATTGAAAGTGTACGTAAGTACACATTTTTATTCGATAGTTCGCATGAACATTTCAATAATATTTTAAAGAAGGCAGAAGCATGGCATGAAGTAGGCAAAGAAGTACTAATGACAGGTAATGACATAATGATAAATATATTCTAACAGATTTTTCAATGTATATATTAAATTCATTTTTCATATTTAATTCACTTGTTAATGCACATATTTAATATACATATACATATATTTAATGGGTACGTGTGATGTATGTATATATTATTATGTATATAGACAAATGGCTAGTCTTTCTTTAGTGCCAATTGGTTCTCTGAAGTTGGTTGTGCACTTTTCAATCCTCAATTTTATCAATTCATGTAATTCCTCAAAACAGTCTCGTGACATGCGAAAATACTTGAAAAATCTATCTTGATGTGACTCCAGTTCGATACATAATCGGTGGTATTCACCCAACTGTTTTCTTTTCTTATTGATTTCATGCACCCAACATCGTCTTTTTTTCTTTCTGTTTCGTAAAGCTAGCATCAGAAGGAGTTGTTCTTCATCTGAGCTCATACTCAATAGCAATATGAAACACAAATTATTTTGAAAATGCACTACTATTTCTCTCGGGCGCACTCAGTCACGGACTGCGCAGACAAGGTATCGCGTCCTATGTGGCGTCAACATATCGCAGACCGCCGCGACAAACGCCGGATCGCTTCCCGCCGCGACAGACCGTTGCCTATGTGGCCGAGCCTTAATACTTTTACGTTATATAAAAGTGAATATGTCATGACTATGTTGCTACAAACTTTTGGGTAGGTCTCTCCTGAATATCTCAGCTCAAACGCTTGAATGTTAAACTGTATTGTGAAGCAATGAAAATGGTGAATGTGTTCAAAGAGCACATACTAAATTTTACGCCTGCTAAAATATGCTGCACATACGAGATAAATTCTCTCAGCAAATATTTTGAATATTATGATATTGGTTCACACGCAGCATACTAGTAATATATGGAGTAGTCAACAACGATGAAAATATTTGGTATTCATGGCATGATGGAAAATAATTAGGATTTGACATTTCCAGACGTCAGTGGATGTGCTCAAATTCATGCATTTCCATTAAGGGTTTGTGGAGTTTGCTTGTAGTTAAACTTGCACAGAAAACTGAAATACGAGGGAGCGCTACAAATCGTTTTCAGATAAAATCCATAACGAAATCAGAATAAGGGCATTTCACGTGAAGCGGACAACAAAAAAAAGTCGATGCTCTGGATTTCCTTCAAATTGTGCATAATGGTACTTCTAGAAAATATGAACGTGTGTACGAAAAGAAAAACAAATAGAAATTTCATGGCAGCATAACTGAACGATTTGGAAACGTTAGAAAAACGTTAAATTCGATTTCCAGCAGACTTCAATTCACACGATTTCATTTCGAAGTTATCGGATTCTGACTGAAATCCAACACACCTCATTGGGGCATTTCACGTGAAACGGACAACGAAAAAAAGTTGAGGCTCTGGATTTCGTTCAAAATGTGCATGATGGTACTTCTAAGGAATATGAACGCGGGTATGCAATTTTTCTTTCCTATGAGGTTCAGTTACCGAGCTATGGGCTTTTGAATAATTGACAAAATTGATGAAAGGTTTTTTGGAAGCCAATTCTGAGACTCGAAAAAAAATCTGAAAAACATTAAATATGATTGGTACAGGAAATTAACTGTTCTTTTTAATTTTTAAATTAGATTTTAATTTTTAAATTAGATTTCCTGGAAGTGCAGTTCACAAAAAAAAATGCTCTAAAAGCGACATTTGACATATTCGTCATATCAACAGCGCCAAGAAAAGATGATGCAATGAGCGAGTTCTTCTCTAACATGCTCAATTGAGTTGAGATGTACACTTTATGAATATGTACACATATGAATATGTACACTTTATAGCCCATTGTATTTACTTTTAATAATGATAAATTCGCCAATTCTATTGCCACTCATGCAAATAAAACCATCAAAATGCTCTACAATTCAAATCATATATGTATGTTTTGTTCGGTTCCGCAGATATTTTTTTACAATATCTTCTGTGTCCATCCTGAGTAACGACATTAAATTTCGAGAGAACACGTTTTCAAAACTATACAGCTTAATTAAGAAGGTGGCTGGTCGTCACAAATCCCATACAAAGCTATATATAATCATGTACCTTTTTCTTTCACAATATTTTTTCTGCAATTTTACCATATTCCTGCGAAAAAGAGGAAGCAGCCGAGTGAGAGGTACCTCGTACGAGGCAGGAGATAACTAAATTCGATTTACTTTTTGCATTCAAATTCGTTTTTTTACTATTGCGGAATTGCTTAAAGAGTTGTAAATGTAAAATAAACGATTAAAATCTGAAAATCTCTTAAATACTTTTTAATAAAATTCAGCCTTCATTCATGATTAGTTTCATCAACTCAAAAAAATTCTTCCGTGGAACTAAGCTCTACTATCCCAATAATCTTAAGTGATTTCGCGCTGCATGGACGGCAGTCACTTTTCGCAATAAAGGTTTTAAAGTAGTTTTAATTTTTCTTGATGATAAAAAAAATCTTTTAGCTTCTCGTTAAAATTTTTAAATATAACGCAACGGCAGTTTCTTTTTACGACCATATCTTATTATTTAGTTCCCAAACTTTAACTTTTCAAATTTCTATCAATAACCCTTCACACGTAATCTTTAGCATCATCGGCACTATATCCGGGGTACGATTCTATTCTCATTTAACAAATTATTAGATATATATGCTCCCGATCGGGAGCCTATGTCACCCTATTAGGCACCGCTAAGCTCTGAGCATTTTGGTCAACGCCATCCTTTCAGCGCAAACAAGGTCTCCTTTGCTGTCGCCTGTTGTAAAATTTGCCGAGGAAGTTTCACTTCGTTTATACGAGCTAGGTGTCCAAAGTTTACCCAGCTTAATTTTTATAATTATATCTACCTCTAGGTAGATAGCGTACAACTCAGGGTTGTAGCGTCTCCGGAATCGCCCTTCTTCACATACTGTGCTAACGATTCTCCGCAAGACTTTCCTCCTTTTAGTTGCTTTAATAGGTCAGAGTGCCTTATGCTGAGCACCCAAGTCTAAGACCGAAAAACTAGTACTCGCATCATTTTACTCTTCATAAATTATGTCGGCCCACGGATAGGATCCTTGAAAATTTTACTAGGTAGCCCATTTGAACTTTTAAAGATATATTTCGCAGAAATTATGCTGAACCTTGTGTAGCCTAGTGGGTAGAGCACTGAGTTCTTGTGTGTGGGGTCCTGTTCCGTGTGCAGGTTCGGGCAAGGGACTCCGTACCAAGCTTTGACCTGAGCTAATGAGGGATAAAGTGAGTCGTGGAAATAATTAATCTACACTCGTATTCACATTTATTGTAAATTTATGATGTAGCTCTCTATCAGTTTCAACCTCTTGACCCAACACGGGTTGTCATGGGACTACTGTACAGATGCTGAAAAATAATGCCAAATACATCAAACTATGCTGTGAGCTACAAATTTCGAAGTTATATTTTTCCAAAGCTCGTACATCATCATTTCTCAAAATGTACACTAAATAAGTTGGCTTTCAACAAACTAAATACCTCAAAAAAATTGATTTTACTTGCACGAAAAGAATAAGATTTTCGCATTTACCAATGCAAGTACAACTTTCGCTCATGTAGTGTAAAGTGATACCCACGCTGGGCGCCAAAAATATATTCATGTATCTCAATCAAAATTCACAATAACCAATGATAGAATGAGTATAGAAAAACTTAGATAGAGAAGAGCAAAACCTCACAGAGCACACCGAAAAACTTAAAGGTACCGCGCCGGAAAAGGCGCATTACGGACTGCAGCTGGATGCAATGATATGTGTAGCGCAAAATGTAGTGGGAGTACCACGCGGCACAATAGAAGTATTGCGGTGTGCTCTATGCGGTTTTGTGACGTAGAGTGACACTTGCTAAGTAGTCAAGCAAAATAAATTTTCCACAAAAGTTTCGAATACAAACATTCAAAAAATTTATTTATGATTAAAATGTAAATTAAAAAAAAATTCACATGTATGCATGACAAAATAAATACTATCCCGTGTTTATTTATATACCAAGTCTGGCATGTCATTTTACAAAAAAAAAACTTTAATTAGGCTATCGGAAAAATCATATTTCTCAACAGAAAATACTTTTGTAGAAGATCCTGTAGTGACCTTTTTATAGTAAAATTGTTGTTGTTGTCATGACGATTTGATTGAGCTAAAATTTTCAGGATACATTGGTGTATGTGCAGAATAGGTCCAGGTCTCACCAAATGCTAATTTTCTTTAACTCTTTGGCGCCGGCGGCCATTTTAGTGATATTTTAAATAAACCTATTATTCTGACAACAAATAATTTTTACAAAAATTAAGTCAGCCAAATGTTTTTTGAACGTGTTTTAAATGTGAATATTATAATGTTTCGGAAACCCTATGTGTACGCTAGGTGCTTAAAATGAGATCGCGAAAGTTTGAAAATTTTTGAATTGCGATAACTTTTATCATTATCAAACTTACAGGATGTGTTGATATTCCTGAGGTATACATTCATGTTGTTTTTCATGAGCATGTTGGTAACCCACACAAAGTGAAAACCTTAAAATGATCGACTCTTCCGAAAAATTGTCGCTTTGTATAAAAAAAGCAACTCATATATAAATCTTGTGCTTTGTCTGCAAAACCAAAGTAAAAATTTTGAAATTTTACATCGGGCAAGAACGGTAGCAATAGTTGAACCTTACTTTAAGGCACGTTTGATAAAAATCCTGTTAAAAAATTTGGGTGGGGCTGCCAGCTATGCTAATTTTAGTGTCTTGAATTTTAAAAGTTCGCTCAGGCAAATAAAGCTTTTCCCCCTATAACTTCCAGTGCAGTCATGAAATCAAAACGAAATTCATTTGGTCAAAGGATCTTACTGTAAACAATATTCGGTAGGAATCTGGTTGAAAAACCATGATAGAGTTGCAAGTTATGATTGTTTTTGTATTTTTTTACCAAATCTTTTAGTAAGCGATAATATCATCAGCTTATCAAATGGTATTGATCTTATAGTAACAAATGCTAGGATTTGGAAAACTTGAAAATTTTTGCGACTGGTAACGCTAAATTTCTTTGTACCCCTATAACTTCCAATGCAGTCATCGGATCGAAACGAAATTAATAGAGATGGTTGACTTCAACGTCAAGCATAATATGTATGTGGTATAATTTTGGCTTTGATGCACAAGGCGGTTTTGTTATTTTTGAGCACAAGGCCGTTTTGTTATTTTTGTACCAATAAATACTTACATTAGGTATTCATATCGCCAGTATTTACAATGAAAATAAGTATCCAATTTTAAAAATTTTTAAGTTATTGATTTTTTTTCGGATGGCAGCCCCAAACACTTTTCTATTCCTTTAACTTTCGACAAAATGTGAACGAGTTTCATAGGGTAGCTTGATTTTGACAAGAAGTGGTTGTGGTAGACTTTTAGTTGCAGTGCTGGTAAAGTGTTGCAAGCCTTGTGTATTTTCTTCATTTGTGTTACAGAAGATGCTGTTTTCCAAGTTTTGTAAGACAAGCACCGATAACAAATATAAGAAATAAGTGTTTGATTTTCCTTAATTTTGAAATTCATGCAAGTGGCTATCCTGAAAACCTTTCCGCCTTATTAGTTTAAATGTATTGGCGAGATCAAAACGATACATCTGCCTTGAAACACGCTGGAGCACGTGTGAAATAAATATGCACTAAAAATCTGCACGATTCCTCTACTGTTCATCGTTCATTAGTGTTTCTAGCGGTTCTGTTGTGCTTGAGTTTTTTTCGTTCCATACGAGAGATTACTACGTGGGACCATAGGCGTGCCGTGGCCTAAAATCTGGCAGGGGCCAGGGACCGAAAGGTTCAAAACATGCGATGGTTTTGTCTTCCGTAACGTACACGTACTGTTCTTACAACTTATATAATTTACTAACACACTGTATGTTTTTTAATTGATTCTTTGTTATTTCTTCTCTGTGAATACGTATGAGCTACTACCCCATGCATATAATGTGAATGGTAGGTATGAACTACACATGAATTTTCTATGACCGCTAAGAAAGAACACTTGTATGAATTATACGGGAATAAAATGAAAATAACTAAATATATAAAGCTATTTTATTCGTTAGCTAAATATATTTCAATTTATACTTGAAGAAGAGGACAGCTTAGTTTCAAAATATCTTCGAAGAAATTGGAATATATTAAGCTTAGAAGGAAGAAATTGATATCTTGCTTTAAACTTTTGTTACCTAGAAAACCTAGAAAAAGCAAAAATAATTTGCCAAGATGGAGAGTGTTATAACTTATTATTTTCGAGCCATTTCGTTTGCAAGGATACCTTTGTAGCCCTAACTGCGTGTCCGAGGCTAAATAAATCAGCAAAACCTTTGAAACTAGTGTTTTTTTTGCTGTTTTTCGTTTTTGTGATTCTCTGGGAAATGTGAGATCCAGACAGTGCTTCTTTGCGAATGATTTAATTTTTTCCCCAAACTACATACAAGTTTTCTCGCTAACTTAGTAGTGTTTTAACTGTTCCATTCACAAGATCTATCCCATCCCAAAGAGTTGCATTTTTAGTTTGGAAATATGTGCTTAACATGTTCGTTGTTCCTCTAATGAAAACACAAAAAAAAAACGCAATGAAAGATGAAAAGATTTACTACAAACTTAGGATTACTGATTGAATGAAAGATCCCCCAATGCACAAACTGAGCCGTTGTATTTTCCATCATTCATTTCTTTCTCTGAAGCCTCTTTCATAGTCCCATAGCTATCGATCATATATTTGCAATTGTGAAATCTCTTTGACTAACGAGTCGAGCTTAAACTTCGCATTCCACGCCTTGTATTTAGACCAACTGCCTCTTCAAGCTGCTTCAACAATTCGTGCTGTGATGGCTTCAAAAAGTGTAGGTAAAGGGATTCGATGGCATTGAAGAAGGATGTACACGTTTCGATTGTGAAAAATGTGTCCATCACCACCAGGATAATTTTATGAGCCAGACAGTTTACAAATGTGACTGCAGGGTGTTTAATCTTAATTTATATTTCTACACCACTTTTTTGTTCTGACATGACATTAGCACTATCATAAGACTGTCCAACAACAGGCAATTCGCTAAGTCCGTAGCTGTCTAACAGACTCAAAATTATATCTGCTAAGACGAGGCATTTCTAGCTCCTGAACAATCTACAAAGCTTACAAATCTTTCTTCAACTGCTGGCTCCTTAGCAAATCTGACATCCACGGGGAGTTGTTCCTTTTTGTGAGCCCTTGCTTGGTCTGCCATAATGGGTATCAGTCTGCACTCTTTTGTTTCAGCTGTATTGTCCTCGCGAACGATTTCAAAAATTATTTTCATTAATTCATTTTGTGTTATGAACCACACTACCTCGCAAACTTGTTTTTAAAACTATTTTCAAAAGTTGAATCATGCTTCGCGAATAATGCACGAAATTTCAAAAAAAAATCACGGCTATCACTGGCACCACTTTCATCATGTGCATGAATTTTACTATCCGGATAATTTACCCAGATCGTGAAGTTTGGTCGAGCTTACATTTTGGTGTATTTTTGGCGACAATGGAGATTCTATGGAAAATTTCGCATTGTGATAACTTCACACCGAGTCATCAAACCATCACAAAATTTACAAGACTCATCAATGGGCATAAAAAAAAAGTTTCTGCCGTTTTAGCTACCATGTAGCTACGATAAGTACATAAACACAAATCTTTCACACCATTGACTCTCTAGTATTTTTTTCGGCTTTTTTCGGCTTTTAGAATAAAATGCAAATGATTGATGAATTTGATCCTATAGATATGCAGTCTAATCTAAACCTTTGAAATTCCCAATCGCACAAAAATCGCACTGAATTGTTTATATTTTTAGCACCTGAAACTTTGCTTTTACGGTATCTCGCGACCGGATAAAATTCATAGGATATATTGGTCTTGAGTAGATACAGGTCACACAAAAGTTTAATGAATATGATGAATACCATGTGGCGGCTGTGTCACTATGAAAAAACGCTCGGTGAAATTGAAGTGCTATGCCTTTTAACTTCCGATGCAGTTATCAAATTATAATGAAATTCACACACATTTAACCTGAGTGTAAACCATGTAGGTCATAGATAGCATAAAAGTGGCAGTTATGCCATTTGTATTCTCCAAATGACTTCGAAAATTGTATTCTACGTTATTACGTTATTGCCTAACATTTTAATACTCAGACTAGGTTTTGTGAAAAACATAATTGCATAAAACGCCGGTTTGTAAAAGTGTTTTTATCTAAATACCTGTATATTGTCTAGTAGGAATGAACAGATAATCTTAATCTTAACGTGTAACTTGTCGAAATTAAATATTGCCGTCCATTTCTCGAGATAAGTCCCATAACATCGTAATTAATACCGCAATTAACACATTCTCTATGTTATAAGTAGTGTGTATGCTTTGTTATAGGCTTACACTACTGCACTACACAACTCTTTCTGTACAGACAAAAACCTAAGAGGCGAAAACTTAAGTGTCTGCTGTTGGAAATATTTATTTTTCTGGGAGGGGCCAACCTTGGGTCTGGGGGGGTCCCGGCCCCCCCTGGCCCCCCCTACGGCGCGCCTATGCGTGGGACCCTACACGATCAATATGGATTGTGATATTTGGATCGCGATACAAAGTATTGACCGTGTAGGGTGCTGTATTGCTGGATCATGATACGAATCGCGAAAATATCCGGATATCTTGAAATCCATCAATCAATGTAGTTGGATTGCGATAAATATTGAACGTGTAGTCAACCGGTCAATAAATTTTCGTCAGTATTTATTTAATTGGCAATGGAGGAAGACATTTTAAGCGCCACAATATCATCATCGATTCCCAATAGGTAATCAAATCTTTGAAGAACACTGGTGTTAATGTGAAGCTTCCAGAATTTTGCCTATTACCGCTTTTCCTTCTCAGCTAATTATTTGTAAGAAAGCTCCGCAATTTAATAAAAACAATTTGAATTAAATTAAAATATGTGTAAAAATAATAAATAAAGTATCATTAACACAAAATAGTTGTTTTTTTACTTTTATGCATGTTTTTATTTTTGTTTTTTTTTTTTTACTTTTATGTTAAATTGGAAAATTGCTCTAAAAATCTCCTGTTTCGAGAAAGTAGTAAGAAATTATTTAAAACTAAGTGCGAATTACTGGAAGAACTGTTGTAAAAAAGAAAATTGAAAACAATTTCTTGTCGACAGCTTTTCTTTTTTTACATATATCAATAAACCAGAAAAATTATATATTTAATGTATTATTTGTAATTATGATGTACAAACAATTTTAATCCATTTTTTTATAAATGTTTGCTATGGAATATTAAATTATCCACAATTAATAAACATTTTCTAACTTACTTTCGTAGATTAAATTAACGAAAAAGTATTGTATGAATATGATACATATTGTTTAAACGATATAAATAATTATGTTCCCAATTCAAAAGGTTTTTGATTTTAAAGAATATATAAAAAAAAAAAATTTAAAAAAATTAATCATCAAAATTAACGCTGCTTTTGAGGACTTCCGAAGATGGCCTGATATATGTACGTATTCATTGGCGCGACTATATGAACGCAAAAGAGGTCTAAATAAATCAGTAAATGCCGAAGAATAATATCGAAATAAATGAAAAACTATTCAAATGCTGTAATAAAATTTTGAGATCAAAAGCTGCAAATTTAACCATATAAGAATTTATCTTATCCAATCTCTCGCAATACATCAATCCATAAAAGTTATCGCCTTCTGTTCGGGCATTTTATCGCCCGCGATCATTAAATTCATTGATAGCCCATAATATTGCTTATTTCCTTTATGGTCTCTCAAAATCTTTACTACTCGAACAACGAAAGGCTTGAATAATATTTCTTTAAGGAAATTATCGTGCCAAAGTTCATGGATTTATTAAACAAACACATTTTTCTGCTCTATCTGCCGCATCTGCAAACCCATAAAAGTGTCTACGAAAAAATCCAATCTGATCCCAACTGGCTATAAAACAAATGCACCCTCATGTCAAAAACCTAGTCCTACCCATAAAAGTCATTCATAAAATATCGCTATCAGTCATTAACATCGCATAATAAAATTACTCGGCCGCTTCATAAAAACATCTCGTTGCTATGGCTTTCCGCGGAAACACCTTTCATGATTTGATTTCATTCACCGAACGACTCCTAAACGTTCATTGTACCTATAAATTTGGTATGTAGGTCCTAACCAGTCTCCGTTTCGGCTGTACGATAAACTGTTGCTATTGTTACTTGAAGTGGATTCATACACGAGTTGCTCACGCCTACGTCGCGCCATTAAACCGCAGGCATTTTCTTTGACTCGTCGTAAAAGCAGAAAGTAACGAAAAATTGTAATTGGACTTGGAGAAACTTACCTTATCCTCCAGGAGGTTTGTGAATAAATCTAAATGGTCTTCATCTTCGCTCATCATCGAAAAAAAGTCTTTAAAGGTATCGGGGAACGTAGCGGGAAATTGGCCTTGACGTGAATCGAATTTCGTTTCCATTCTGAAATAATGAAAATGAGAGCAGTCAATTGTATTGTTGTTTGAATGTTGTTGATGTAATCATTTGAATTAACAGTGCTCACTTATCAAAGAATGCCAAATACATACACGTTTGCATGCCCATGATTGCAAGAACATTTTTTTCATTATTTAAAAAGGACATTTACAACACGTCAGACTCACTTCCATGGAAGCACATTCTTTTCAATCATTATGTTGTACAAATTTCATAAAATTCAATGCTGAAAAACATTGATTAATTTCATTGACCATCCTTCGCCGTACTTCGTCAACCATAATTCGCACTTTAAGAAAAAAATCCTGAATAAAAACCATTCCTACTCGCTCTATTTCCTTGCAGACTCAATTTATTTTCATTATGAAAGAGCTCAGTCGGTTGGTGGGACTGCAGTTTGAAAAAAAAAATCAACAAAAGCAGAGAGGCGGAAAACGTTTCGAAAAGTCGGTAGGAAAAAAATGTTCCATTATGGAACATGAAAAGCTAGCAGGTTTGGGTCGGAATCGAAGCTTCTTATTGAGTAAATAAATTGCATGTTAATTTCGTGAAAATTAGTGGAGACTGACTGCTTTCATTTTACGTGCGTATATTCTAGTTTAGTCAACATTTTTTTCATTTTACAAAGTCGAAGTGGATGATACTGTAATTCTGAACTATAGTTGCGAGAGCAGCAGTTTTTATGCAATGTAGCATTGACGCATCAAATATTTGGTTTTATAATTAAAAAATGTCTGCAATGGTAGTAAATTTTAACAGTAGCTGAAAATGTTGATAACATGGTAGCTGCAACCGCTTTCCCTGAAAAAAAACCTAAATCAAAGAGCTTTTAAAATGTCTAATTGTAATTGTCGGTAGCAAGAAAAAAATGTTGACCCATAGGGACCACTAGAAAGACTGATCTGGTGTCTCATAGGAAATGTGTAGATTTCGTTTGAGATTTTATATTGATACTTTTTAATACTTACGACTGGATCCCCAGGTCATGTAATTAGCATATTGTTATATGTCTAAAAATTGTATAAAAAATTCACATAAAAAGCATTCATTCACGATTTCTCATTCATACAATTCAATTTTGAGTTACAGAGTAGAATGAAAAGCTAAATGCTCTCAAATGACCCAGAACTGCAAAACAAACAAGCACACACCCCTAAGCATTAATATTCGCATTTTAGGTGTAAACAAATTTGTTTACCCATTAATAAGTCATTCCAAAACATCCATAAATAACATAAAGTAATGGATGTACGATTACTCATTTAATAGTCAGAATCCAATAAACGATAGCAAGTAAACAACAACAAACAACAGATTATGGGAGAAGCGATAATGTGCTAGAAAATACCAGAAATATCAACTAAAATGTTCACGGACTAAGTGATTTAACTTTCGTAAAAACTAAACTAGTGAGCGTGAAACAGAAAAGCGCATTCACTTGTTTAATTTTTAAGAAAGAGAAATATGAAAAATTGAATGCAAGCGTATAATTCATTTATCTCCGCCAAAAGTATACTTGACATGTTGCGCCTGCCTGAATTAGTATTGTCGTGTTTTACCGTTAAACACCTTTCGTGGATTCGATATTCTTCACATTCGTGAAATAAAACAGTTTCTTTTAAAACACTAATTACACTTTTATTAACATACAAATAATTATAAACACTTATTCGTTTACACTTTACTATCGCACTATTATAATTCCGCGTTACAACAACTCACTTTATCGCTTTCAAACAAAATATCCGCGCCCGGATACTGACTGATTTCAACGTAACAGACTTTTCGCTGTAAACTGACTCACTAGTAACTCGCGTGTACAAGCTTTCGCTTCTAACTCTGTACAATCTATCGCATTGTACCAAAACTCACTATCAACTGATTCCGAAGACTTCTCGCGGCGATATTTATATCCGGTCTGGTGAGATAAATTACTATTGCCTACATCTAGGCCTTTCTAGAAATGTATCTTGGGTTCTCGATCCGACTTCGAAAAGACTATTGGGAATTTCCGTTGCCATGTGAGATCTGACTCATGGTTTGGGTTCTGGAATGTTCCCTTTTTACTTTCTAGAGGGTTATTCTACGTTTTGTCCATATATTGTTTGAATACATGTATGAAATACATGTATGAGATTAGACATGGGTAACGCAGCAAATTTTGAAGCGCTGATGCACTGATACCGGCGCCAGCAGTGGTATCAGCGCACTGCGCTGATACCATTGCGCTATGATACCATGATCTTACTATCATGGCGCTGGTAGCATTGCGCTAATACCATGACGCTATGATTCATTCAAAAAAACATGATTGAAAAAGCTTGTATGGAACGAGAGCAACCCACATTTGAACTTACTAATTTTCCGATGTAAATTACCCTAAAATACCCAGGCTATAGTATGTACCCATTCAGGTATCTTTCCAAACGTGCATACGCGTAGGTATATTGCTTTGCATCAAACAGACTTGAGATAAGTATACTCAACTCATAACTTTGCGCCGCGCCGCAGCATAGCGCCAAGCCAAATGGTGTTGGCATTGCAAAGTGGCAGCGCCAACACCATTGATACCGAAGTGCGTTACTGCGCTACTGATGCCGACAAGCGATACCAGCGCAGTGGTATCATGGCTAATAGGCAAGCGATACCAGCGCAGTGGTATCGTGGCTAATGCTTCAACGCAATTGCGCGGCGCAGCTTGTACCCATTCAGGTATCTTTCCAAACGTGCGTACGCCTGACTTTTTGATAAGTGTAAATTAGACAAGTATTAACATCATTGCTTTAATATACCATAAAGGTATTATTTAGTTGTAGTATTGAAGCATAATGAAATTCTATTGCTCAAACAGACTTGAGGTAAGTATTCTCAACTCATATCTTTGCGCCGCGCCGTAGCATAGTGCCAAGCCAAATGGTTTTGGCATTGCAAACCGGCAGCGCCAACACCATTGATACCGAAGTGCGTTACTGAGCTACTAATACCGAAGTGCGTTACTGCGCTACTGATACCGACAATCGGTATCAGCGCAGTGGTATCATGGCTAGTGCTTCAACGCAATTGCGCGGCGCAGCGCTGCGTTACCCATGTCTATATGAGATGTATGTCGAGTATTTCCTAGCCGTTTCTAGTATTTTCTGGCGTCGATACAACTCGTTTGGCGTGCATGCAACAATATGTTATTATATCTCATCTTCATGTTTTTATTTTAGGTTATATACATCAACGCTCTGCCTATAATACCGTTATTTTACACAAGTAGTAGAGCATTAGCCATTCATATGCACGTGTTTTTGATAAAAATATACCACCGCGAATTTTTTCTAGCAAATTTTAACGCTTCTGCACACGAAATTTCGTTTGCAACACAAAATTTGAGGCAAACTTTTTCTTCAACAATTCCGTTCATTGTCAAAACTGCGAAATACTACTGAGGTCGTCTGACTTAATCAGCTGCTCTAAACAGATCAGTTGACAGATCGCGCTGAAACTTGACATCGTTAACAAAAACCATTCATCCAATTTTTGGGGAAAAAACTGTATACCTGGCATTTACCCGGGCCGTTTAAACTAACAGTTCCCGGTACTTTTTTGACAGAATGTATACCCTGCAATTCAAACGCCAGTTTTGATGACATGAGTTAGTAAAACTTCCCATTTCCATGCAAACGTTTCAAACGTTTTATCAACACTTGTACGCTTCTTTCATGTTCCCCTATTCGATCGATAGAGGGGACTTTTATCCCGTATGCTGAATGCAAACGAAACTGGCTGTGTAAACAAATTTAAAATTGTGTTTCTGGGTCTGGAACATGGTGCTGGCCGGTTCGTTTTCAATCAGATCAGCGCGTTGATGCGTTGCAAGTAGGATGGTTTTGATGGTTTCTAATCCCGGGATTTTCGGGACCAGAAATTGGCCGGTATTATAGATTAAAGAGTTGATGAAACAGCTGATATTCTGGACGACAACTACCAAGATTTGGACGGTTCTGAATCAGCTTTTTCGTTGAACCTGGTTGCCTGCAAGACACGCTAGATCTGACAAAGGATTATGACATCAGTTTTATATTTAAAAAAATCTCCAACGAAAAATGTTAACGATCTTCAAAACTATATAAAATCCGAGCAAAGCAAAGAACTGTCTCATTTACTGGATTGCAAAACAAGATGGAATAGTCTCTTGACAATGCTCGAACGGTTTTCCATTTTGAAAAATAGTATATATAGAAAAATAGTAGTCTATTAATGCCTTATAGAAGCAACATACATACATATTTCAAAGATGATGAAATATGTTATTCTAAAGGAAAAAAATAGTCTTTTACTTTTGTTTACTTTCATTCATTTCACAAGTAATTCATCCAAGCATTCAATCCTGAGCGATTGTGGTTTGTTCATGTGTAATTCTTGCTAAGCGTTAACGCAGATTTCATTTGTAACGGTCACGGCCTATTCACGTTATACACATGTAATAATAGCACACACTTATTCACCAACACGATGTACGAGGGATGACCCAAAAGTAATGATAATCAATATAAACCAAGGTGACTGAACTTAAAAAAAATATTTATTTTCCAGCATAATCTCCTATCAAGTAAATACATTTAGTCCATCTTTTTTTGAAACCCATAATACCCTTAGAAAAAAATTCTTTGTCTTTACTCTCCCAAAACGCCTCAATAGCGGCCATAACTTCGCAATCATCTTCAAATTTCCTGCCCCGAAGGTGTTCCTTGAGCCGAGCAAAGAGGTATAAGTCCCTGGGAGATAGATCTGGTGAATAGGGTAGATGTTCAAGCAGTTTGAATCCGGTTTCTTGAATCACAACCATCGCAACTGCAGCCTCATTAGCCGGCCTTGATGAGACAGCTTGCATTTTGATGCGTCTTTTTTCCTAACCTCCGGCAATTTTCTTACTTGATCTGCGTAGTAAAAGCCTGATAAAGTGGCTCTCTTTTCCAAATATTCCACTATAATAATTCCTTCAGCGTCCCAAAAAACTAATTTGAATAGAGTTGCAAGCTATGGTAATTTTTGTCACCTAAATCTTGTAAATTTGCTCAGCAAAATAAAGCTTTTTTCAAAACGAGACTCATGTAGTAAATGGACCCTATTGTAAGCCTGATTCCGTAGAAATTTAGTAGAAAAATTATGAAAGGGCTGCCAGCTATGGTAATTTTTGTAGTTTTCAGGCATTTCTTTACTAAGCTATTTTGTAATTAAATTTAACACAGGGCTGCCAGCACCAGTCATTTTCGTTAATATTGCATTGACATATATTTCCATTATATATTCATGTGCAAAGTGTTTACAATAAAAATTAGGAGCCAATGTTTAAATTTTCCAAATTTTGAAAATTTTTCGAATGGAAGCCTCAAAAATCATTATATTGGTGAAATTTTCGATGAATTTCTCGAATGAAAACGAAATTGAAAGGATAGGTTGATTGTAGCATGAGCCTGTTATAGTAGGCTTATTGCTGCTTCGTTGGAAAAGTGTTGCCAGCACTGAATATTTTCATCATTTATGCTATAGGAGATTCTGCCGGGAAATGGTTTTTGTTGCATTGGGTAAGAAATGGTTGATATGATACTACAAAACAGCGTATTACGTCTTTCTGCACTTTTTGGTCAGTTTTCCAGCGGTTCTGATGCGCTAGAGTTTTTTTTTTAATTTTCTGCGAACTGGAAACCACCGATTATCACTACTCTTGGATCACCCCTCATATATGGTAGAATTTCGCCCCAAACTAAAATATATTTTCACTAAAAAGTTTCAAAAATGGTCGTAGCATTTTCGTGCCAGATTCATCAATTCTTGGTTCACAGGGTAGCGCCAGAAGTATATAAATGATGTTCTCTGACGCTATGCTTTTTTCAGTGGTAGATTATCCTATTCTTCTTGAACAGTAGCAATCCCAAAAACATGCTGTAATTTTTATTAATTGGACTGAGTAAATTTTGATGTAATAGAAAACCGTTGTCACAAAAAACGTTTAAAACTCCTTCCAGATCTCTCTGATGTGTTTACGACTATTGATATCATAAATGTCATAATACTTAGTGAAGCATGAGCAATACAGTAATTTTAGCGAAATGTTTGTCATCCCCATCGAAGCCATAGCATTCGTAATACACTCTGATGAGTAGGCACTATATTGTCCATTGTGATTTAATATTCTATTCCCTGTAGAGCATCAACTTATGAGCTTCATGATCTAAAGAATTATTTAGTTTATGGCAAAATGAGGTTATCTCCATTTCCACATCGTACAATGAGCATTGGAGAAAGTCAACAAACTAATTAATGCAATTCGATTGAGTGCCACAGCTCGGCTCGACGGGCATCCAATCAATAATAACGTTGAAGCCTGAAAGCCAGTTGATGTTCAGGAAAACCGCTGTTTGATTAGCTTTGTTCCAATTACTGTAATACTCAGTACAGCTACATCTGATATTAATAAAAGTAATGAAACTGTGCAATAAAGTGTAGCCAATTGTCGGTAACAGATGTGCCGGCAATTAGGAAGTAGACGCAGATGATCCAATCAATTTGGCGACGCGATAATGAAAATACATACTAAAACACGTGTGTTTGTTTAAGCGGATTACATGTAACTTTATAGGTCCCATCGCGAACGGATAAAGGCTTTATTGAAATAGCGACAAGTGCAGTTCAGCGATGCAATTGTTGAATTTTCTGACATGAGAGGTTCCACTTTTGAATATGCTGCTTTGATGAGATATATGTTTGACTCTCCTGATATACTCAAAAGGTCTACTTGCTTTTTATCACATTTATTATGTGTGAGTGCGTAGGAGTTTTACCTAAAAAGGAATAAGAAAAATTCCTTTCAGTAGGGACATTATATCCTAGTGAAGATGAGGTTAAACAAGTGTTTCATATTTTTATTCCCTACAGCCGGAGCTTTAGTAGCATTGCAAGAGCGGTGCTCCTCTTTCTCTTTCTCTCTTGTATTATGTAATGAAATAGATGTATGCCGCAACATACACATATCCTAACTCGCTCGAATCCAATGTCCATTACGTTGATATCCTTGACTCGCCACTAATTCCATTCGATTCAACCTTTCCATTAACATTGCTGTCAAACGAATACATTGCCAGGCCATTGAATGCTTCTCTCACACAGTGACGTGCACAGATGGGGCCAAAGGGGCAATAGAGGATGCTTTATTGTATAACTGCCTTTCAAAAAAAAAAATCAATTTTAGTGCATTCATAAGTACAGTGGACGCTCGCAAATTAGAACTTTCGAAAATCAGAATCTTCCAGATATTAGAACTGAACTGACTTTTTTTTGTTACTAATGTTCGAAGAACATTAGTATTAAAATCGCTTCGCCGAAAATCGTCATATATATATATATATATATATATATATCAGCAAAACGGTTAATAGAGATAATCTCTGGAGTGGCCGATCCGATTGAGCTGAAACTTTCGGAGAACATAGATGTATATAACAGGTAGGTCCATGACTTCAGAATTCAGATATCTTAAACCTTTTGGCGGCGGCGGGCATTTAAATGAATTTTCAGGTACACCTACATTTCCAAGCAGTGTAAATTTTTGTTAAAAAAAAGTACTAGGAATGAAAACTTATTATGTTTGTAGTTTGTCTATGATAAAGAATTGAAAATGTTGAGCCAGGTGTAGCCGCTGAGTGTCTAAAAGTAGGCAAGGATTTTTTTTCGAATTTCGATTTGTCATAACTTCTAAGAAAAAAAATGAATCGTCGTGAAATTTGTAGAGCGTATTGATGTAAGCTAGAATTTAACACACATGGACTTTCAAGACTGTGCGGGCAACTCTGTAGCTACAGCAGGCTCCTGAAAACAAATCCTTCAAATCATCGAGTCTCCTGAAAAATTTTGATTTTTGAAAATAAATTCAAACTATTGATAAATTTTGACTTTTGTCCACCAAGTCAAATAAAAATTTTAAAAATTCCGCGGTAAACAAGAACGGCAACCCGTGATCAAATTACCTCTATTTTCAGCACCCAAAACTTCTGTTCACGAGAACTGACAATCGGATAATGCGATCAATATGAAATTTACAGAACATGTTGGCATTAACTAGGACCAGGTCTGATAGAAGCGATTTTTAAATACGGGCAATACTGTGGTAGTGGTGCCATTTGGAAAAATCACTGAGAAAAAAAACTGGTTTTTGGCCTATAGCTTCCGATTTAGCCACCAGATTTTAACAAAATTCACGCAGTAGGTGAACCTTACTCTAAGATAAATTTCATAGAAATTTGGTTGAAAAATTAGTATATAGACGGTAGCTACGGCTATTTTTGTCTCTTAAATATTGTAAATTTGCTCAGGAAAATAAAGGTTTTTCCCTATAACTTCCGATGCAGTGATGAAATCAAAACGAAATTCATGTGAAAAACATATCTTGTTGCGTTTCTAATTCTGTAGAAATTTTGTTGAAAAACCGTGAAAGGGTTGCCAGCTATGATGAATTTTGTAATTTATTGACATTTCTTTATCGAGCGATGTTGTCATAAAATTTCCAAGTGGGAATGATCCTGCAATAACAAATAACATCAAACATTTACGTTTCAAAAATTTAAAAAGTTTGGACGATAGTAACCCTAAAATTTAATTCACTCCTATAAATTACAGCGCAGACATTCAATCGAAACGAAATTCATAGGGTGAGTTTAACACAACGTGAAGCAGCTATGGTGCTAGGACATGATTGCCAGCACCGGACAATTTCGTAAATATCGCACCAACAGGTGCTTCCATTTTCTATTCATAAGCAAACTATTTACAATAAAATAAACAACCGATATTTAAATATTCCGAGCTTTGGAAATCTTATTGTTTGTTACTTGAACCTATAATCGAGTTTATTAGCTTATTCATCTGCATCATCCCCCTTCTATGGTAAGCATAATTTATGACAAACGACTTCGATTATATAAAAGCACTAAAAGATTATATAAAAGCAAAGCATCTAATTTATATGTATATCTATATGCTTTTAGAATCGTCAAAAATTGGTTCAACTGCACCAAGTTGTTTATATAATGTTATTTTATTTGAATAAAGCTCTTTGCCCTATAGCCTCCAGTACAGTCATGGTATCATAACGAAATTCATATGACAAATTTAAATTATTGTAGACAATATTCAGTATAAATCTATTTTTGAAAAACAATGATTGGGTTGCCAGCTATGATTGTTTTTGTATTTTTTGAAATAGCTTTAGTAAGCGATTTTGTCATAAAGTTTTCAAATCGTAGTGGTCTTGTAGTGAAAATACACACCAAATACTAAGATCTAGAAAGTTTGAAAGCTCTTGCGAATGGTAACCCTAAATTTCTTTGTATCCCTATTACTTTCAATGCAGTGATCAACACGAAATTCGCAGAGCAGGTTGACTTCAACGTGAGGCAGATAGGACTGCTAGCAGGAGGTGTTTTTGTTATTTTGGTTCCAATAAATGCTAGCATTAAGTATTCACATCGCGAATATACAATATATAACAATATATATGACAATACGTACAATATATAATATATAAGACAATAACAACAGTATAACAACAATATATAACAATACACTCCAAATCTGCACAAATCCCCTACTGTTCTTCGAACATTAGTATTTCTAGCGGTTCTGATGCGCTAGGGTTTTTTTCTTTTTCTCTCGCCACAAAACGTTGAATCCCCACATTCGTTTTCATTTTGCTTCGTGTAATTAAACTTAGAAGGGAAGCTACGTGATTATGTGAGTAGTGGTTCAATTTGCGTATTTTGTTTGGTAAGTGTGCAGGTGCAATCTAATTCGCGTAATTTTCCCATATTTGACTCGATCTGCTTTTGAAAGTTTCAGTGAATTCCAAAGAATGTCATTTAAACGTAAAAAGAACACTTTATCTCTGGATACAAAAGTTAAAATTTTAAAGACGCTTGATGAAGGCATTCAAGCAAATCGCCTAGCGCATGACTTCAATGTGTCTAAATCGGCTATAGGCTATATAACATAAAAAAAAGATGCGATTTTAACTGCAGTTTCTTCGACTTATCAGGAATCTCGCAATAAATCTTTGCACAATGCCAAATATCCTGCAATGGAAAACCGTCTTTACCAGTGGTTCTTAAATCAACGTCAAAAAATTATTACACTAACCGGGCCAATCCTAAAAGAGAAAGCTAACCAACTTTTCGTGGAAATTTATCCGGATAAAGGTGCAGATGGTTTCAATGCAATTGATGGTTCACGAAATTTAAACATCGCCACGGCATTCGTTATTTGAAAATTGGTGGCGAAATTCTCTCTAATGATGTCAACGAAATCGTACCATTTTTAAGAAGGCTACGAGCAAAGGTAGCTGAAATAATGGGTTTATTGGATACACAAATATATAATATGGACGAAAGTGGATTATTCTTTCGTTGTCTACCGGACAGAACATATGTTGCTGCTTGTCAAAGAAAGGCACCTGGCTCAGGAACGCATTTTTTTTTGTTAGTAGCAAATACAGATGGATCGCACAAGCTTAAGCCATTGGTAATTGGCAAAGCCAAAAACCCAAGATGCTTCACAAGATTCGAAAACCCACTTCATTATGACTACTCAAAAAATGCCAGGATGACGTCTCAAATCTTGCATGAATGGTTTCACCGGATATTTGTTAGCGAAGTGAGTTTGTTAGTTGCTGATTTATTTCATGTTTTTAAATGATTATGATTATTCAACAGGTTTTTCGCTTTTCGGCGGAAAAAAATTTGCCTCCGAAGGCTCTGCTACTAATCGATAATTGCTCTGCTCACGCACCTATTGAAAAACTGCAAAGCGAAGACGGCAATATAGTCGCATATTTTTTCCCTCCAAATGTAATGCAAAAAAATGCAAAAATCCTATAAAGACGAAAAAGTTCATTTACAGAAATATGCTGCTATGACAATTGATTGTTATATAACTAGACAAACGCTTAAAGCAACATACTATCCGCGACGTGATAGTTATACTGAAGCAAGCTTGGGATGAGTTGACGCAAGAAAGTTTAAAAAAACTCTAGCGCACCTGAACCGCTAGAAACACTAATGTTCGAAGAACAGTAGAAGAATCGTGCAGGTTTTGAGTGCATATTCCACCACATGTGCTGCTTATTACGGCCAAACTGTTTCAAATGCCACGTTTTACTTTCGTCTCAAGAATGCATTATAACTCATATGGTGGAAGGTTTCAGATATTACCACTGGCATGAATTTCAACGTTTATGAGAGCAAAACACGGGTTAATTATATTCGTTATCAGTTGCTTATTTCACATAATTTTGAAAGCAGCATCTCATATAACATCAATGAAGAAAATGCTCAGTGCCTGCAGCACTGTAACTGAAGTTGGTGTTTGGGGCTGCGATCCGAAAAATTTGCAGAACTTTGCGAATTGCAACATTGATTATTTATTTTAATTGTAAATGTTTCCGGTATGAATAATAACTGTAAGCATTTATTGATACAAAAGTAGCACAACCAACTCGTGCTGGCAACCTTCTGCCAGTATCAAAGCCAAGAATATATCACATCTGCTTCACGTTGTTATATTACATTCGAAGTTAAAGGAGTATAAAGAAATTTAGAGTTACCTGCAGCGAGTTTTTTCAAATAATCGAAAGCTTAATATTTGCTGTTTATTGTCAATACAATATCATTACCATTTGAAAATTCTACGATAAAACCGCTTAATAAAGATATTGCAATTAAAAACAAAACCAACAATAGCTGGCAACCCTATCGTGGCTTTTCAACCAAATTTGGCCTGAATAATGTTTATGACAGGTTTCATTAATTGTATGAAATTCGTATTGATTTCACGACTGCACTGGAAGTTATAGTGCAAAAAGTTTTATTTTCCTGAGCGAATTTTCAAAACCAAAGACACAAAAATTACCATAGCTGGCAGCACCAATCAAATTTTTCAACCAAATTTCCACCAAACAGAGAATAGATTTAGGTTTAGCTACTGTGCCAATTTCATGAAAATCTGGTAATTTATTCACATTTCATAGGGCAAAAAGCAGTTTTTTTTCTTTGTAATTTTTCAAGATGGCACCACTGGCACAGAGTTGCCCACAATTCAAAATCGCTTCTATCAGACCTGGTCCTACTTAAGTCCAATGCATTCTGTAAATTTTAGCTGTATCTGATTATTGGTTCGTGAGTTTCCGTGAACACAAGCTTTTGATGCTAAAAATATAGGTTAACTGGGAGAGGGTTACCGTTCTTGTCCGACATGAAATTTCCAAAGTTTTATTTTGAACGTGTAGATAAAACATAAGATTTATATACAGATTGGTTTTATTGTAAGAAACGGAAAATTTTTTGATTATTCGATGGTTTGAATGTTTTCACTTCCAAATTTTTTTTTTTCAAAATGAAGACACCAAAATTATCATAGCTGGCAACTCCAACCGAATTTTTCAACCAAATTTCTACCAAACGTGGTTTAAAGTAAGGTCCAGCAATTGTGTGAGTTTCGTCAAAATCGAACGATTCAATCAGAATTTATAGGGCTAAAAACAGTTATCTTTTTTAGTGGTTTTTCAAGATGGCACCACTGGCACAGAATCGCCCGCATTTCAAAATCAATTCTATCAGACCTGGTCCTATTTAAGACCAATACATTCTGCAAATTTCAATTAATTCTGCTCATCGGATCGTGAGTTTCCGTGAACAGAAGTTTTTGATGCTAAAAATATAGGTAAATTGGGCAAGGGTTACCAGGCGTGCCCGTTATACCATATCTTTTTTTTTTTGGTTATGTAAACAAAGCACAAGGTTTACATATGAGTGGCTTTTTTTTGAAGAAACGGCATTTTTTCAAGAGAGACGATGATTTGGAGGTTTTTACTTTCAGTGCCTGCCCTAGCTACAGGGTTGCCAGCACGCTCATTAAAAGCTACACAAATCTACAACTAAATAATATCAATATGTCCTAAAAATTTCGTAATGATTGAATAGCTTTGTCAAAAGTTATCGCAATTTAAAAATTTTCAAATTTTCCCGTCCTCTTTTTAGGCACCCAGCGCACACATAGGGTTAAAAAATTCCAAAGCATTATCCGATTCATATGTTAAACACATTCGAAATTTATTTCATTAACTTTATTTTTGCGAAAATTATTTGTGCACGAAATAATAGGTATATTAAAAATATCACTTAAATGGCCGCCGGCGCCAAAAGGTTAACAATAACTGACATTTAAAGAGACCTGGACCTATTCTGCATATACACCAATGTATCCTGAAAGTTTCAGCTCAATCGGATGGCGCGTTCCCGAGATTATCTCACTGAAATTTTTTGATGATATATATATATATATATATATATATATATATATATATATATATATATATATATATATATATATATATATATATATATATATATATATATGGAAATATGAATTTTTGGCCGAATCGATTTTAATACTAATGTTCTTCGAACATTAGTAAAAAGTCTTGGTCCAAACTGTTGAATTGGGACGACAAAGAATTTGACCGCGAGAACTATTTGCCTCTTGCTGAATTTGTGCGAGCCAATCGAGATCAAAATGAAGCGGAACTCCTCGAAAGAAACCAATCTCTTTTAGCAGCTATTGTTCCCAACCACTTCGTCACTATTGAGGAAATCCAAACATGGAATGAAGACATCTTTAATTGCGAATCCAACGAAGATAATAGTAATGACGAGGCTTCATATAGCAGCGATGATAATGTTATCGATGTCATGCCGATTGTTCCTTATTCTACAGCTATCGAGTGTTAATAGTTTAATAAAATGGTGTAAAAGAAGTGAGCTGTACTCTGATAAGCCCATGATACCCCAATTAGTCATCCGTAACGACATCGTGGAATCAAATTTAAAAAACCCAAAAAACAAACAAATATTACTGATTAAGCTTAATTACTAAATAATGTAAAACAAAAGAGATAACATAAGACTAAATTACTTGAAAATAAATTGTTTTAAACTAGTTCATCTATATTTGTAACTTTCTGTGACAGTGAAAAAAACGTCCAGAAATTAGAACATCTCAGAAATTAGAATTACCCGATGTACAAACTGGTTCTAATATCCGAGCGTCTACTGTACTTCAATGAAAATTAGGGAAAGTGTGTGCCGAATTCCGGTATTTGCTCCCTTTAAGTCCTGTGCACGCTTATGCTCTCGCGTATGACTCGCCTCTAAAAAAAAGAAGCAATAAACTATCAAGCCGGTTTGATAGGTTTATATTGCTGAATATTATCCCTTCTTCCAAAATCGAAGTAATTTTTATTCCAGGATGTAAGAAGCTGACCCACTATTCTGCGATAAACTTTGCCCAGGCTTTGATTTTACATAGCTATGAGCAGCAACCTGAAGCTAACCAGGGGTATTGTGAATCGTGCAACTAAACACTGGAGTTTGTATTTATTGATTGCTAATAATTTTTGTACCACCTTTAACAGATAAATCTAGTGCTGACATGTTTCGAAAGTGTTTCAATGAAAAAAATCTATCACACTTTCAATCTACATAGCTCATTTAAATGTCAAAAAAAAAAATATTTATATAAAAAAAATATTTAAGTGCCAGGAGCCTTATACACCCCTTCATCAACATAGACTATTAGCACTTTGGGAAATTCATACCGATTTTGAATAAAGGAGTATTTCGTATAACGGTGTCAATACATTTTTGAAGCCGCCACTCAAATATACTTGTACTTTCTCAGCAGTAAACATGAATTCACATTCTCCTACCTACAAATCTATCAGCATTTACTTGAAAATCTACGAGGGTCAATAAACTCCAGATAATATTTTGCAAAACATCCAATACCATTTGAGAAATTACACACGCAAAGCCTAAAATAACTTGCTTATAAAGTATATAATTGAGACTTTGGCTGGCTCTCGCTGAAGCTCGTTACCATCTCCCTGCTATACCTACTTGTCCTTCCTAAGGCTACACTCAGGACTTTGACATCGAAATGTCGCACCGAAAAATTCAATTTGATTCTGTATCTCGTTTCGCTGTAAATAGCGCTTTCTAGCGGTTGAGATACTTTGTACAGCATTTGCAAAGCATAAATTTTCGAGATAATCGAGTTTTTCTTTTTCTTGGTGTTTCTTGTAGTCCGTGACATCAACAAGCACGAACCTGGTAATGTAATAATGGCATTGTTGAAAGTTTCGCGATGTGTTTATCAGATACATAATATAATTTGCACAACCGTCGTCAACTCATAGAGAGGGGGCAGGGAATGAAAGCAAGGTATAGCGCGATTAATAGTTAATCTTATTTCCTTTTCGTAAATCTTACGAGGGTCTGACGTGAATCTAATGGTCTTTACGGGGGATCCTTTTATATAATGGCTGCACAAATTGGCAATGTGTCCAGGACAATATGAGCGTAAAACTGAAAACCAGACACCAAATGAATATATAAGTAAGTATAAAAGATATGATATGGCTTGTACAGCCGACTATTTCAATTTAATTAAATTCATGCGATACCTTATAAATGATCTTTAATACGTTTAATCGAATAAATTTTGAACGGTTTGGTGGTTCATTGGGTTTCTACCTAATACGATCCGATTCAAGGTTCGTATTTCTACTACAAATGTGCCCCAATAATCTCATTTCTACGAATTACTCTGTTTCCAAGCTATTTGTTTGAGCTCTCGTTTATTATTTACTTCAATGAGTTTTCATTATTCATCAACGTCTTAATATTCAGTGCAAATGTCAAAGGTATACACAGCTTCTTCACAACGTATACGCTCCAGGAGTCGAGTTCTGCGAAAACTCGACATTGCCTCGTGCCTAAACATTTCTAGGCAGCAGTTTAAATCGAGAGACAGGTTGACAATTTATTGGAAAACAGTGGATTCCTGGAATCTTGTCTTGGTATCTAGGCGAGTTCTTTTCTCATTTGGAATACTGAAATTCCATTTCATTCAAGTAAGTGTTTTGCTATCAAAATTTACCAAACAATTGTGGCGAGCATATTAAAATACATTGTTCACACCCACTCGTCGAGGATTTATTCAACTTTCTAGCAGCCAAGTGTGCTCATACGTTTACGTACGAAGATGAATGCACGTTTGCATTTACAAGTAATGGAACTAGCTGAAAATTGAATTTACCCGTTGTGTTAATAATTGATTAGTTCTTGCTGAAAAGTGGTGGATTTTAATGGTAATGACCGTAAGGCCCGCGCAGCACTTTTCGCTTGCCGGTCCGCCTACTCCAATACCTGGGGTCTTAAACCTAGGGCGGCCTATTACATATTCACATGTGTAGTCAGGCCGATTTTGGTGTATGGAGCGGTCGTGTGGTGGAAAGCAGCGGAGAGTAAAACTAATATCAAGGAGCTAACAACACTGCAAAGATTAGTTTGCATATGTATTACGGGCGCTTTAAGAACCGCCCCAACGGCTGGGTTGGAAATGATTTTGGGACTCATGCCCCTAGATCGATTCATCTTTAGAAGCGCAAGCTTAGCGGCGATACGCGCTAAAAGTTCTGGCATGTGGAACGATTCAGATCAGTGGGGTCTCAGCGGTATTCTTATAGAATGCCGCAAAAGATTCGGACTCGTTGCAGAAGACACGGACCACATGAGCAAAATAATACATCTTGGCAGGAATTTCCAGGTCAAGATACCCACAAGAACAGACTGGAAGAAAAAGGAAGCTACCACCGATATGGGCGCCTGGATTTACACGGACGGATCAAAGACGGACACAGGAGTTGGCTCGGGCGTATTTTCTACGGATTTTAGCCTTAACCTGTGGTGTAGACTGTCGGACCATGCTACCGTCTTTCAGTCTGAATTACATGCTATACGCATGGCAGTTGAGTCCATTAGAGGAATATCAACCAGACCAATGACCATTTGCGTCGACAGTAGGGCAGCCATTCTCGCTCTTGCGTCTTACAGATGTTCTTCAAAAGCTGTTAACGCTTGCAGAGTTGCTCTCAATGAAAAGGCAAGGCATATTCCTATCCGGATTATGTGGGTGCCAGGGCATAGTGGGGTCATAGGCAACGAAAAAGCTGATGAATTGGCGAGGAAAGGTTCAGGAGCTAGCAACTGCCCCTGCATCACTGTACCTCGGTCAATCGCGGACGCCACAAACAAACTTGATGCCGCCATATGGGCCAAACTAAAGTCCAAATGGGAAAACAGGCTGGACTGCAGGGTGGCCAGGGCATTATGGCCATCACCTGATCCAAGCAAAAGCAGGAAACTGCTCAAGCTCAGCAGGAACTGCTTGAGAACCACGGTCGGCTTGCTCACAGGGCACTGCCTTACCGCATCTCATGCGAAGAAAATGGGACTGCAGTTTATGCAAGAGGTGCGAGATGGAAGAGGACACCATCGAGCATACTCTCTGCGATTGTCCGGCCCTAAATAATAAACGCCTCAAAATTTTTGGTGCATACCACTTTCAAGGGTTAGCAGAGGTGGCTGGTACCGTCACGCTGAGTCAGCTGATCCAGTTTGGCGAAGCGGTCACTTGGCAGCTCTAAATAGCCAGCGGAGGGTGGCAAATGGGCCCAAACTGGTGGCCTAATGCAAGCCGCGTTTCCCGGCAGCCCTCTTTACTAACCTAACCTAATGGTAATGACGTACAGTTTTCAAATCATTTCCATAATTCGACTGATTGAAAAATGGGCTCTTGAAAAGTAAACTAATCATTTTATGAATTATTAGACAAGCATCATTTTTTGTTCAAATTAATATTTAATTGATTATTTTAACTTAATTCATAATTTCAAATACTTATAAAATCTTAAAACTAAAGTGCGGACTTTGTTTCCTCCTAAAAAGTGTCAAAAAAAAATGTATTCGCTTCCTGCGACTATATTTCTTGCACGACACTAGTTTGATTAGAGGAATCAACTAAATTTAAAACCCCCAGGGAATAGGAATCGCTAAAAAGACTAAAGTTCGAAGAAAATTAGAGGAAATGTGTAGATTTACTTTCAGATTTGACATGGCTGAAGTATTTATGAAATCTCTTTTTCGTTTTCACGACCAGACCATCTGGTCGGCTGTATACCTAATATGTGTAAATTTAATTCTAGTATTTCTCAGTATAAAAGTTGTTAAATTGCCCAGTCACCGCCACCGAAATTCGATTAAATGATAAAAGCAACCTATTCCGTGAATTTCGGTTTGATCCGATGACCGAATCGGAAGTGGGTTGAATGAAAGGTGGAAAGATTTCGAGGATAACCACTCGTAAAATTTTAATGCTTAAGAAATTGTTACATTTTTTGCGTATTTTAGGATGCGTATTTATTCGCGTATTATATGAAAATATGATGTCAGCATTTCCTAGTATAAAAATGATGATAATGCTCAGCGCTAGCAGCACCAAATTATTCAAGCGGATGGAATGAGAAGACATCAAATTATTCAACGTCTTCAATAATTACATGGCTCAGCAAATAAATCCTGATGTTAGCATAGAAAACTCAACTGACCATCTTTGACAGGCACTGGTATATCTGACCTGACCCTACATTGATTTAACAAAAGCGGTTGCAGAAGAGGAAAAATTCACATAATTGATGGGATATATGGTGGTTCAAGTTTCGATTTCGATGGCATCACGGTTAAATGATTCAAAAGAATTATATGTCAATCAGCAAACCATTGATGTTCTTAGCAAATTTAAGTTTCCAGAAAAATACTTTCCAACAAATGTATAAGAAGGCAATTGTCACCCCGATTCCACACAGAAAAAAATAAACTAGATGTTAATAACTGTCGACCAATATCTCTGACATTTAATACAGTCAGAGGAATTGACTTAGCCGCACAAACAATTTCTGATGACAACCGTTATTTCTCGAAATTTTGTTACAAGCCAGGATATGTTTGTACATTTTATTGCGCAGTTAAATGCAGGTGTTAATTTTAGGGATTACTGATATTTTTTTGTAGTTTCATATTTGAGATTATTGCCAGATATCTTCTAATTGATTCAAAGTGCGAAGTTAATGTAGACGCAACAGAAAATTTTACAGTATTTCAACGTCTCATTTGAAATTGAAAGTATTTACGCGTACGGATTAATGAGTATTTATTGTCCTCTAAGCGTATAATAGATGTTATGTAGTAATTTTAGTAATACAAAACTTTTTGACGAACATGCCAAAACAAAAGTATGTCACTAGAGAAGAAAGTTCTAAAATTGAGGCATTAAAAAAAGATTAGAATAGAAAAATGCATGTTTGACAACGTGGTCAACTAATAGTTCTGGCAAAAAACCACATAAAGCATCCACATAAAGCATAAAAAAACTGACCACATAAAGCATCAAAAACACTCTAGTGTGTCAAAACCGCTAGAAAACTAATTTTCGAAGGAATTATCTTTGAGGGACTAAAAAACGTGGAAATACGTAATGCATTTTTTTGTAGCACCATATCAACCATTTCTTACACAAGGCAAATAGATCAGAAACATTGTTTTATGGCTACATATTTTTTTTGAATATCGCTTTCATCCGAGGATTTGATCGAAAGTTTCAGTGATAAAACGATGCTTAGGGCTGCCGTACGAAAAATTTCCAATACTCGTAAAATTTCAACATTGGGTGCTTATTTCAATTGTAAATGCTTTGCAGGTGAACATATAATGGAAGCATCTGTTCTTGCAATATTTACGAAGATATCTGGTATTGCCAACCCTGTGTTTGTACACTGAAAAAATCCACATAGCGCCCAGAGCCATGTAACATAGCGCATTATTTATGGTCCCATACGCCATGTACATAGTCCTCTGAGCCATACAATATGGCTTCCAGCGCCATAATCTCAGAATCTACATAGCGCGTGGTCCCATGTTACATGGCGCAGCATTTATGGTGCCACACGCTATGCACATAGTGCCCTGAGCCATGCAGTATAGCTCCCAGCGCCATAATTACATGGCGCAGAAATTATGGCCCCACACGCCATATTACATAGTGCCATGAGCCATGTAATATGGCTCATGGCACTCCAATTATAACTCGCAGCCATACTGTGTGAGGGGATCTATAAATGTCAGCAAGTGATACTTGAGTATCGTCGATAGATCGACAACATTCTCAATCGGCTAAGGGCGCATATTATTGAATGGCTCCTTCTGTTAGTTAGAGTAATTTTACATGAAACCTGTTTTACTGCTATATTTAGTTTTGCACTCATGCTCTCGTTCACTTCGTTCGTGGCCGTCAGCCTGTGTACTGGTATCATAGAACATCAACTTGAATAAAACTTACTTTTATTTTGAATTAATATTACTTCTTTGACTTTCAATAAATTACATAAACTCATAGGTTATGGGCCCAGTATCCCAGCATCCCAGAGAATTTGAATCGTGCTAATTTGTGATCACTAGATTGAAAGTCGAAATGGCGAGCGACAAGGAATTAATTCAAATACCAAAGTTTGACGGCAAGAATTTCACACAATGGAAATTCCGGGTGGATCTATTGCTTGAGGAAAGGCAGATGAAAAAGTTCGTCGAGACTGATTTAAGTGTGTTGATTTCAACGAAAAATGAAAATCAGAAAGAAAGTGAATTCATCATTCGTGAAGCGAAATGCAAGAGTTTACTGGCGGCATTGGTGAACGACGAGCAGCTCACTTACATTATGGGTAAAACTAAGGCAAAGGAAATGTACGATGCGTTAGTTGGTGTTTTTCAACGTAAAAGTGTCGCGAGTCAAGTTGTTTTACGACGTCGTTTACTTACGATGAAATTCAATGGGAGCAACATCAGCGATCATTTTGTACAGTTCGATAACTGTATCAGTGAATTACGACTGGCTGGAGCAAAAATGGAAGATATTGATGTTGTTGTTAGCTTATTCCTTACACTACCAAAGAGCTATGATGCTTTGGTGACATCGTTGGAAGGTTTAGACGAATCAAAGCTGACTTTGGATTACGTGAAGAGTCGACTTTTGGATGAATTTGCAAAACGGAACGACGGGTCAGTGCAGAATAAAACGAATGAAGTCTACGCGATGCAAGCGAAAAATCCCAATATAATTTGTTTTGGTTGTGGTAAAAAGGGCCACATTAAATCGAAGTGCAGAAATAAAATTAAGTTCAAGAAAGTCAATTCATCGAAGGAGCTTAGTGCAAATAGCGTCTTGAAAGACACAAAGAAAGAAGCATTTACGATGTGTGCATTTCACAAAATGGATTGTAGTAAGCTTGACAGCAATAGCAGTGCGTACTACAGTGGTAATGCAACATGTGGAAATGAACAAGTGCAAGCGTCGAAATTGAGATCGGATTACCCAATGAAACTTAAATTTGTGTTGGACTCTGGAGCGACCGATCACATGGTCAATGATAAAGCATATTTCGACAATTTGGTTAGCATCAAAGAATTGAGCATCTCAGTTGCTAAAAGAAATGCGAAAATTACTGCTAAGGAGCAGGGAAATATTTCGGTGAAAACATTTCACAACGGCGATTCATTAAAGAAAACAATAGTAATTTATATGTACCCGAACTAGAGTGTAATCTCCTGTCAATTAGAACTCTGACAAAGAAAGGTTTTAAGGTTATATTTGAAGGTGATTGTGCATATGTGATGAAGAATGATCAGATAATTTCCGTGGCGCACGCTGAGAAACAGCTCTATGAAGTCGTATTTCATATTGAACGGGATCTATTTGCTGGAATAACAAGTGATGCTAATTTGGAGCGAGTGTCACAAAGTGTATGGCATCATCGATTGGGTCATCTAAACGTTTATGACATGAAGAAAATGATCAGCCGTGGTATGGTTGATGGCATAGACAGAGTCAGTTTAAATGTTAATGAAAAATTTTGTGAGACATGTGCATTAAGTAAAAGTTCACGAAAAAATTTCTCGAAGCGTAACAACATTCGTTCAAGTCGAGTTTTGGAATTGATTCATTCTGACGTTTGTGGGCCTATGTCAAAAGAAGGTTTGGATGGTTCTATGTACTTTGTATCATTTACTGATGATTATTCTAGAGCATCAATGATTTACTGCATAAAGAAAAAGAGTGAAGTGTTCGATAAATTCGTGGAATATGTCAATATGGCAGAGGCACAACACAATTGCAAAGTTGCAAAAGTTCGTTTTGATAATGGTGGCGAATATACTTCAAATGCGATGAAAAATTATTGTATATCGAAAGGAATTCAAATTTCGTATACGGTTCCGTACAATCCTGAAATGAATTCTATATCAGAACGGCTAAATCGAACCTTACAGGAAAAAGCGCTTGCAATGATTATGGCTGCGGGTTTGGATCGAAAGTATTGGAATGAGGCAATAGTTGCGGCAAATTACATCAGAAATCGTTGTCCAACTAGTGCATTTGGTAAACAATTTAAAGACAAAACACCGGCTGAAATTTGGTTCAACAAGAAACCAGACTTGTCGAACATTCGTGTTTTTGGTTCAGTGTGTTACAACCACATTCCAGTAGCGAAACGTTCAAAATTGGAAACTAAGGCTACGATATGTTTAATGCTCGGCTACGCATCAAACAATACTTATCGGCTTTGGGATATACAAGAAAATAAACTGGTTATTGGTCGTCATGTTATATTTAACGAAAAATCAGTCTTGAATCGATCAAACTTGAAAGATATTCTAACGAAAAGAGATGTAAACTATGGCGGCAATGAGGAAGAGCATTTGGATGGCGCAACGATCAAAGAAGAGGCTATGTCAAATGATTGTGAACTTCAGTTGTCTTATGAAAATTTCACCCCGGAAAAACAAGCCTCGCTGGATCACAGTGTCACTATGAAGGATACTGGTGACAACAAAGATTATGACTATGAAAATGATAATGACTATGAAAATAGTATACACAGTACTACTGAGAATGAAAATGCTGAAAACTATGATGAAGCTGCTAGGCGAAGTACACGAGAACGACGTAAACCGGAGAGATATGGTGAATCTGCGACGGAAGCGAATTTCGCGTTTTCAGCGCAGCAATATGTTGCAAGTGAACCACAATCAGTTGCGGAAGCAAAGCAACGTGACGACTGGCATGAATGGAAGAGGGCCATTGAAAATGAGTATACCTCATTGATGAAAAATCAAACCTGGATATTATGTGACTTACCAGAGAATCGAACACCAATATCGAGTAAATGGGTTTTCAAGATTAAGCGTAAAGCAAACGGTGAAATCGATAAATACAAAGCGCGATTGGTTGCGAGAGGCTATTCGCAAAAACATGGATTTGATTATCAGGAAACGTATGCACCTGTAGCCAAGCTAACGACAGTACGAATTTTGTTGGCGATTGCAAACCAATTTAACATGTACTTGCATCAGATGGACGTAAAGGCGGCATTTCTTAACGCCGATTTAAATGAAGAAATTTATATGCTACCACCTGATGGTTACAATGAAGATGGAAAAGTTTTTAAATTGCAAAAATCAATATACGGATTGAAACAGGCATCGCACATGTGGAATGAAAAGTTCAATAGCTTTATTTTACGCATTGGGTTCAAACGGTGCGCGTCAGATTATTGTTTGTACGTCAAAATCAACAAAGACATTCGCTGTTATATACTTTTGTATGTTGATGACTTATTGATTATATGCGACAACCTGAAAACAATTGACACAATCAAGAGCTTACTGAAAAGTGCATTCGAAATGACTGATATCGAAAACGCTGGCAATTTTCTCGGAATGAACATCGAATACGATCGAGTGAAGGGAATCATTAAAATAAGCCAAGAGCAATATTTGGAAAATGTTCTGCGTAAATTTGGGATGGATAAATGCAAAGCTGTGGCAACTCCAATTGAGAAAGGTATGCAGTTGACTATTGGAGGAAAAGTCAGGAGCTATGAGACACCGTATCGTGAATTAATCGGTTGTCTAACTTATGCAACATTAACTACAAGACCGGATTTGTGTGCAGCGACTAACTACTTTAGTCGGTTCCAGAGTTGCTATACAGAAGAACACTTTTCACACGCAAAATGAGTCCTACGCTACATTAGGGGCACAACCGATTTGAAATTAGAATATCGAAAGAACAAAGAGGCTGAAATATTAGTTGGGTATGCTGACTCCGATTGGGCTGGAGATAATACCGACCGAAAATCGACATCAGGTTATGTTTTCAAACTGTTTGGCAATACAGTTAGTTGGACATCACATAAACAACACACAGTGAGTCAATCATCGACCGAAGCTGAATACATTGCAGTCGCTGAGGCAATGAATGAAGCGGAATGGATAAAGCAGTTGCTTCGCGAGCTAAACATTGAACCAAATGAACCGACAATGATTAATGAAGATAACCAGTCATGTATCAAGGTAGCTGAAAGACCGAAAAACCATCGACGAATGAAACACATAGCGGTTAAATATTATTTTGTGCGAGAAACCATTGAAAAAGGACTTGTTCGATTGAAATACATTCCGACTACTGAACAAATAGCAGATATAATGACTAAAGGTCTTGGAAAAATTTTGTTTTTGAAGCATCGCTCTAATTTGAATGTAATATAACTTTTATTTTGTTATTAATTATGTTTTGAGTGCATTCACATAATAGAGCTATGATTTAAATGTTTCTGTTAAAATTAAGAGGCAGTGTTAGTTAGAGTAATTTTACATGAAACCTGTTTTACTGCTATATTTAGTTTTGCACTCATGCTCTCGTTCACTTCGTTCGTGGCCGTCAGCCTGTGTACTGGTATCATAGAACATCAACTTGAATAAAACTTACTTTTATTTTGAATTAATATTACTTCTTTGACTTTCAATAAATTACATAAACTCATACCTTCGGCGACTCTAAATGCACCCAGCGCCTGTTTGTTGCAAGCAAGTGACTTCTCCGTGTGCTCATTTATGGTAAGTAGCACTGTTTTGACTGATTTGCTTCTTCAATGTGCTATAGTCTTCCACGCCATGTACTATAGTCTTCCACGCCATGTACTATAGTCCTTCACGCCATGTACTATAGTCCTTCACGCCATGTACTATAGTCTTTCACGCCATGTACTATAGTCCTTCACGCCATGTACTATAGTCCTTCACGCCATGTACTATAGTCCTCCACGCCATGTACTATAGTCCTCCACGCCATGTACTATAGTCCTCCACGCCATGTACTATAGTCTTTCATGCCATGTACTATAGTCCTTCAAGCCATGTACTATAGTCCTTCACGCCATGTACTATAGTCCTTCACGCCATGTACTATAGTCTTTCACGCCATGTACTATAGTCCTTCACGCCATGTACTATAGTCCTTCACGCCATGTACTATAGTCCTCCACGCCATGTACTATAGTCCTCCACGCCATGTACTATAGTCCTCCACGCCATGTACTATAGTCTTTCACGCCATGTACTATAGTCCTTCACGCCATGTACTATAGTCCTTCACGCCATGTACTATAGTCCTTCACGCCATGTACTATAGTCCTCCACGCCATGTACTATAGTCCTTCACGCCATGTACTATAGTCTTTCACGCCATGTACTATAGTCCTTCACGCCATGTACTATAGTCCTTCACGCCATGTACTATAGTCTTTCACGCCATGTACTATAGTCCTTCACGCCATGTACTATAGTCCTTCACGCCATGTACTATAGTCCTCCACGCCATGTACTATAGTCCTCCACGCCATGTACTATAGTCCTCCACGCCATGTACTATAGTCCTCTACGCCATACAGTATAGTCCTCCACGCCATACAGTATAGTCCTCCACGCCATGTGTTATAGCTCTCCACGCCATGCACTATAGTTCTCCACGCCATATAATATAGTCCGCCACGCCATGTACATGGTGTGTAGGCCTATGTACTTTTCGCCATGTATTATGGCGTGTGGCGCTATATTTTATCACAATCCCTAAATCGACTATGTACATGGCGCCAGAAGTCTATAAATTATGGCGTCTGGCGCCATGTGTTTTCTCAGTGTACCGCAACCAAAAATATACCAAATCTGCTTCAGCTTAAGTTGAACCCATCCTGTGAATTTTGTTTTGATTGCATGACTGCGCAGGAAGTTATAAGAGTGAAAAGAATTTTAGGGCTACCAATTTGGCTTATAATAATGAAAATTGACTACAAAAATTTCTTTTTGATTTGACGACTGCATCGAAAATGATACAGAAAAAGTTTTATTTTGCTGAGCAAACTACTACGATTTAAGAGACAGAAATTACCATAGCTGGCAGCTCTATCCAAACTATTCAATTAAAATAAGGTTTAGGTTCTGCGTGAATTTCGATAAAATTTGTTGGTTGAATCGGAAGTTATGGGCTAAAATGCAGTTTTTTACGCAGTTATTTTTCCAGATAGTACCACTGCCACTTCAATCAGACTTGTTTCTAATATATACCAACATGTCTTTTAAATTTCATATTGATCGAATGATTCGATCGTTAGTTCTTGTGAACAGAAGTTTCGATTGCTGAAAATAGAGGTGATTTGGTGATGATTTGCCGTTATTCTGAGACTCGGAATTTTGAAAATTTTGAATGGTTATGGTAGATAAGGACTTAGCACACAAGATGCAATTTGTAAAATAGCTACATTAATCATAGAAACAACGTACAAAGAGCACAAATCTCTATCTATTTTCTTTGACTTGGCAAAAGCATTTGATTCGATCTCGCACGTGAAGCTGAGACCAATGAGCATTAGGCTAATTTCTGCCCTAACTGGCTAAACTGGATAAACTCAGCTAGATCAAAATCATCTCACTTATGGAAGAACTTTAGCATTCCACACCCTACCAAAAAAGCAACGTCATTTAAAGAAGCCCTTAAAAAATACTTTATTACTGGATGATAACTGGGTAACTATTTTAACTTTAATTTATTTAACTTTCTCTTTTAAGCTACTTAGTTCGATAAATAGTAATATAATTTGCAAAGGCCTTGAATTATTTTAAGCTTTTTAATCTACCTACATTGCATTTTTGTTTTCATTTTACAATCATATTGCCTCTGTCACTACCATTATTGCATGATTAATATTCTGACTACTTACTCTTAACACAAAGTTTGGTACTTTAAAAGGAAAAGTAGTGCAATTGGTTCGTAACTGTATTGTATTGTTGTGAATCATATGAATTTTTAATAAGAACAAAATAAAAAAAAACATGTATCTGAAAGTCTACCACAACTTTTTCATTTGCAAGATCAATCTAAGCCGTGAATTCCGTCTTTATCCGATGACTACATTGGAAGTTACAACGATAAACAAGTTTTTGAATTCTGCATCCGCCAAATTTACAAAACTAAGAAAATTGAAATATTTGAAAGGTATTTTCTCTGTAGATCTAGTGGCAACCTCTCTTGGTGTGAAAATAAAAAAAAACGCCTGATGCTGAAAACTCTATGCCCCAAAACGTATACCAAATTTACTTTACTATGAGGCCCAACCACTCTTTAAATTTTGTACCGATCCGGTGACAACGTTCAAAGCCATAGCGATATGAAGAATTTTAGAGTTACCACCCGCAAAAGTTTCACTATAATGTCGTTATCATTTAAAAATTTAAGGGGTACATTTTTCAGGAAAAATAAAATATTTTGAAAACTACCATAAGGTACAGCTCTTTCCAAACTTTCCAGTCAAAATTCTAGCTCATTGGGATTGCACCAACGTCCTTCTACTACTGTATATCGTTTTGGTCTGATGACTGCATCGAAAGTTAAAGGTAAAAAACTTTTGTTTCCTGAGCGCTTTTCAAGATAGCACCACAGCTATGGAGTTGCAGAATATTCATTAAAGTTCATTTAGACCTCGTCCTGCTTCTACGAATTTCAATTAGATCTGATTATTGAGTCTTCAGCTCTCGTAAACATTAATTTCGGATGGTAGTAAAGGGACGCCTTTCTTGTGCGACCAAAAACATTTTTATTTGACTGTGTAGGTAAGACATCAAATTTTCCAATTGTTGCTTTTTTTTAAAAACAGCATAAACAAAATTCGGGACCGTCGATAGTTCTGTTTATGCGCCTAGTATAGTTACACAGTTGTCCGCTTAACCATCGAACGTATTTATTTCTTCACAAGCGTATTTCTTGCGTTTGTCAATGTGTTTTGCAAATTTCGTAATGCTCTATTGACTCAAACGGAAGCTATCGCAATTCGAAATTTCGTAATATAATTTTGAATGCTTTTAGGCACTTAGCGTCCACATGAGGCTAGAAAATTCTAAAACATTAACACAAAACCAAGCTAAAATCATAACCAATTATCATTTTTTTCACTTGTATATAAGCATTTTATTGCCACAGAAGTATAAGGATATTTATAAATTCACTGAAACGCCAGCTGTCGGCAAAGGGTTAAAGATATTTTCCGGTAAATTAAAAGAAATTTGAGTTATATATACTAAAATATCTTCCAAACCAAGCTTGAAACTTCAGCAAACCGTCGAAACTCCACTAAAATGTCGTGTTTGTATTTATAGATAAATTAACTTTCCAGTACACCAGTAAAAATGTCTGAAGACACAAATAAATGCATTTTTTGGTAAATAGGTTAAGTCACAAGTTGTGCCTGTTGTCACAACTCTATCAACATTATCCCACTTAAGAATACACATCCTAGCAAACTAATATACGTGTTGCTAAATATTCAAGGCGGTCTATAAACTAACAAACCGATACCCAATACTTCATGCATTTAGTTAGTAGAATAAAAAGAACCTAAATCCTCCCTAAATAGCTACATACCAATACGATTGCTTAACATGGTAGGCAAAACTTGTGAACAAATTACTTAAGAACAACTCCCGGCATTGATTGATGATCAAAACACCTATAAAAAAGAGCGGTATGATTTATATCGATCACAAACCATATGAGCCCTGAGGACAGCAAATATATTACGAAGTAGCTTCGGCAGTCACAAGCTTCTCGTGTATCCTCAAATAACTTCCCAACACGATATACATAATTACAAGTGAAATTTCTCGCATTTTATCATCTTGCACTTGTGGAGGAGAATTTCAACAACACGATTTTTTGATAGCACCCTCTCCGCTGATTGTAAACAACTGAAACCAAAGAATTAATCGATCGAAAATATTTTATAAATGTTGCCTGTCAAAAAGCAGTTAATATGATATGGAAGCAATCAATTTTTTATCCATAGTGAGTGGGTTAAGTCTTGTGCCAAAATACATATCTGGTATGACACGAACTAGGGATAACAAAACGAAAAACGAGACGATTATTTACATACGAGGGTTGATCAATAAGTAATGATAATGAATATAAACCGAGGTGATTAAACTTAAAAGATATCTTTATTTTTCAACATAGTCTCCTAACAAGCTAATACATTTAGTCCATCTTTTTTCCAGACCCAAGGTATCCTTAGAAAAAAAGGTATCCTTAGAAAAAAATTCTTTATCTTGATTCTCCCACAATGCCTCAAATTTCTTACCCCGAAGGTGTTTCTTGAGCCGAGGAAAGATGTAAAAGTCACTGGATGATGTAAACAAAAGTTTTCCGACGAAAGTTGTAAAAGTTCGAATCCTGGTTTTTAAATTGCAGCCATCGAAACTGCAGGCTTGTGAGCCGGTGCGTTATCTTGATGAAACACAACTCCGGCTCGCAGTTTGCCGCGTCTTTTTGCCTTCATTGCCTACTGATTTGGTCTGCGTAGTAAGAGTCTGATATAGTGGCTCCCTTTTCCAAATATTCCACTATGATAGTTCCTTCAGCGTCCCAAAAAACTCATGCATAGCATTCCTGGCCGAATTCGACACTTTGAATTCCTTCGGCGTTGGTGAAGAGAGTTGGTTTCACGTCATCGATTGCTGTTTGGTTTCGGGATCAAAATGGTAGATTCAAATCCCATTCATAACCACGCAACGTGACAAAAAAATCTCCTGATCTGCCTGGAACTTTTCGAGATTCACTTTCGAAATGTCGACTCGTTTCTTCTTTTGCTAGTCGGTTAACATTCTCGGTCCCCAACGCGCAGAGACCTTCATATGTAATTCGTGGGCAACGTTTCTTTGAGCACTGCCATTCGAGATCATTGTGGCCTCAGCTACTTGCCTGAAGGTCACTCTTCGATTTACCAACATGAAATCTTTGATTTTTTTCACATTGTCTTCAATGAGGGATGTGTTCGCCTTCATTGGATGTGCTTCCCAGCTTAAACTCTTTGGCTCAGCGTGTAACGGTGGAATATGGAGGAGCAGAGTCCCCTAATGTTTCCACCATGTCGTCGTGTATGTCTCTGATAGAGAATTTTTTCAAACAGGTGTACTTGGAATCATGGCCTATTTGTACGTTTTTTTTATGCTGACTTAGTGAGTATATGTGGTATTAAAAAACATTTTTTTTTTAATTTTATCCGAACTGAAAATAGCCGATTATCATTACTTATTGATCAACCCTCGTATACCTGGTCTGAAACGTTTGAATTGTGATAGGAAATATCAGCGCCCCACATACGAACTTATGTTTTTATTGAATGCCCAGCAAATTCCCAATTTACAGGACTATTCATTGAAAATCATGTCCAGACAAATTGCTGTAGTTATTGTATCATTCCAACAAATAGCAAACTCATGTGAGAGCCAAATGTTCTATGTGCACGGTCATGAATCAATACGGTGCACATCTGCTTTTTAAAATAGTCCTGCGTATTGAATTGGAAACGAAGTTTGGTGAAAAGTTGTGCTTGAACACTGATTGCAAAAGACACTTATGCGGGATACGTTCAAAGTTTTCAGTTTCCGATTTGAACTCAAAGCGAGTTGTTTGAAACTGAAAAAGTTTATCTGTGAAAAATTTCGATTGCATGTTGATAGTATCTTAACGCTGCGACTGAGAGGTTTATGCTTCTGACATGCAGATATGTATGTGGCCTAGCTTTGCTGTGATGTTTAAAATTATTCAATGTCATTGCCACAAACAAAAAGATAAAATTTGTTTCCGGTTTTCTTCCTCCATTCAGTTCGTTTCTTTGATATAGTATGTTAGTATAGATCGAAACAAATTCATTTTGTTCGAGATTTTTTCTTTGTAATCATAATTTATGCTACGTTTATGGCTTCGGACAGGAGATGTAAATTTTTTTTAATCATTACATAAAGGAGTGTGATATTTGAGTATGCAGTACGATTTGATGAATCTACACTGCGTTTCATATTTATAACCCACCTAACAATTTTCAATTATTTTCGTGTAAAATAATTGTTCAACACAAATTTAATACAAAAAAGAATGAGAAACTGTGTGCCACGATTTTTCTGAGAATGACTCCTCATTGGCGTTATTTTTTACTGCAGTTCCTGGAAATTCGTCATTCTTGCGTGTTTCATATTTATAACCCACTGGAGAAGAGGGTTGCCTCACAGACTCCTCCTTTTTTATTCAACAGCTTTTATGACCAGACAATTTGAAAATTTTGAAATATATACAACATCGAACAGTGGAAACAAAACAGCAGCTCCGATCAGGAATAATTTCTCATATCAAAACACCAATTTATGCTCGTTGCTAGTTATTTAAAGAGAACCGTTCACAAGTTACTGTTTTAGAAATTGGCCAAGAAGTTAATTTTGCTATGAGATTTAATACCAATTTTAATATTGAAGCTGTCAAGCGTTAAATAGTTCTATAAGGTCTGAGTCCTTTCAAAATGCGGTTGCTTAAGCATCAAAAAGGAATAGTTTCAAGGAGCATTTTTTTTGTCTAAGCTTTATTAATTATCCGTAACATCTTCGCAAATAGAATTTCAAATTTAGAATCTGTTATAAAAGAGTGCCTGAAAAGTGAATTTAAAGAATTAAAAAGTTTATTGAAGAGTATTGAAACTTTAAAACCAGATACATAGAAGAGTAATTGGATCAAACTTTTAATTTTCACGTTGTTGATTCATATTTTTCCTAAAATAATGACCACAAAGGGGGGTTTTCGGAAAGTTATGACAAAAAAAAACATTTTATCGATTTCATTTATCGAGATAATAGACGTATCCATACGTAAATGAATTGAAGACTATGCGCGATATTATTTGTTGGAAAATGATGAAAATTTCGTCACTTGTAGTGAAAATAAACTCACACAATGAAACATGTTTGGAATATTCCACTGGTTTTGATCCACCCACGGATGGTGTCACATCCCCTTTCAATTAATAATAAAATCGAGTCAGTAAAAAAGGAACCGCACCCTTCCTGATTAAAAATTCTAGGACGATACCTATTTACTAACGAGAATAACAAAAAAACCTTGTAGGTTTTTTGTTAGAAAGCCGCTGTCACTATAGGCTGATCAATATTATATCTCAACTCGATATCCTATATTCTCAACATGATTTGCATAATCTCAATGAATTTCTTCCGAAGAAATGATTTTAATCAAAAGCCATCCTTCAGACATCCGGAACGTCACTTGCACTTACCGTAGATACACTGATACCTATCTATTAAAAATTTCCGAATAATTAGGTCTGAGAGTGTTCAACAAAGAGTACCTTCCTGGAAATGAGAAAATGTGTGAATGAATGTATCCAGAAAATCGATTCCAATTGCAAAAACATTTGGTATTGAAAGATGCTAGACTATACGTGAAATCGAATACAGACTCGTAATATGTATGTAGGTACAAATCTGTGGATAATTTTACTTAGAAATCAAGGATAAAATAGTAAGGGATTTTCATTTTGGTAATCGTCTGAGAAAATTTACTTGAAAATCTGATTTCATGCTAATGTACATAAATTTCGCAATATACTAGTAAGCGAAACATGCCCTGCTGTAACCTTTTCGTAGTTTGAGCTGTGGAGTTGGTTTTAGGGGCCGTTATTAGGAAATATCAGAAAATTAGGATCATGTTCCACTTCGCTCCAGTTTGAATTATGTGGGTATCCAGTCAAGTAAACTCAAAGCTTGAAGCGCCTACTAAGTAAGCACATACTTTATGTCATTGATGCGGTTTACTGAAACCAAACACAGTACGTATATTATAAAATATGCATATGTATGTATATCGAAGACAACATATGGTTTCCATTATTCTTGCTTCCCACCATAATTTCAAATCGATTTCCTTGTTAACCTCAATAAATTTCTGCAGAACTCAAATTAGCATATATAAACACCTTGCGATAAATAGTCATATGCTCTGTCATGCCCTACCGGAATTCGTCGAATCATTCCACTCCACGGATAATACATGGATATAATATCTACTACACACATATTTAACATTCATTGCTACTTATTCTATCCTGGCAAAGTCCTTAAAGTTGTCGTTTTTTCCATGACATACAGCCAACGCTTAATCTACGCTTCAGTCTAAGTAGAATATCAGTACTGTGAATGAAACTGACACCGTTTCATCGTCTTGACAGGTTCAATGGGGAACACAAAAAAATTGCTTCGAAAATCAAGAAAATATGTGGGAAAAAGCGTCGACCCACCGATAAATTCACTTCAATGTATGTATGTATGTATGTACTTCAACCACTTACGCTTCATGCATTCCCAATAGCTTGATCTGATATGTTCATTATGTACATACACATATGGGAGTATTTTAGCATGGAAGTAAATTAGCCCAAATGAAGGCAGGTTTTCAAATAAGATAGGACGTTAGGATCAGGAAGTTGTGTCGTTTTTGTCGCAATTTTCACAAGATACATTCGAGAGACTATTACTGAGGATTTGATTTTCAATATATTGTTATATACATAAGTATTTATTTGATTATCTTGCATGTAATTCACTCAACAATATAATTCGGTGGCGTATCATAGATAGAGCTTCAAACTGTGTGATGTTGATTAATGATTGAACGGTGTTCATACGCTTTTGGTTGGCGAAAAAGTCATCAAAAAACATAGTGTGAACTGAGAGAACCACATTTGCTTCTACGTCCAGACGAGCACCAAATGACAAAGAAAGATTAATGTTTAAATACCTGTATGTATGTGGCAGGTATGTGATAATGAAGAATATTGTGCAACAGATCCCTCTCGGAAAAAGTTCTAACAATTGATTCCGTCCAAGAAGTTACGAAACTGTAGATTGTAGTAAATAAAAAGCGGATTTCAGCTTTCTGTAGATGACAAACGTATCGTTGGTGATGTAATCAATTGAACCGAGAAGATCCAAGAGAGTCGAAAATTAAAACCATTGAATTTTCTCATTACTAAGCTTTAGGGACACGATATCGGAAGAAAGTATCGATACTTTTACTTTCAAGTAGTGTCACAACCAAGTATTGATATAAGTACCGTACTCATTGCGACAGTACTGATATGAGTAAGTATCATATGATACTTAATATGCCTATTTTCATTGGCAAGAGTCAGTTTAGACTTCCAGCGAAGCCAGAGATTCCAATTACAATGATAAGGGCGGGAACTGGTCTGGTGCCGTTCCGTGGCTTTGTTCAAGAAAGGCTTTTTTCCAAGAATAAAGGCAAAGAAGTTGGCGACACTATTCTGTATTTTGGCTGCCGGAAGAAGAGCGAAGATTTCATTTATCAAGAGGTAGGCTTGTATTCATTAACTTGTGTTTTTTACTCACAGCCACTATTGTGCGTTTTCTATGAACTGGGAGAATTCGTTAGTAAGGGTGTTTTAACATTAAAAACAGCATTCTCTCGGGATCAAGCACACAAAGCTTACGTCACATATTCAGATCTAATTTGGAAGGTTAATTATTGATGAGAAACTTGTACATGTGCGGATACATTTGCTTCACTTGATTATCCCTTCCCAATTATTCTGCTCAAAGTTATATCATCCAGCAAAGGAAATAAGTCAGAGGCCGAGGCACAACAGTTTAGCAAGAAAATGGAGGCTCAAAAGTGCAACTCAGCCGATGTGTGGAGCTAATTGCACGTATTCCATCAGATTTCGTTTTGTTTGCTCGCTCAAGACAGGACTAAGCAAACAGCATTCTTTGAGTCGGTTTAGGAACATTAAAATAATAAATCTATTAAACTAGATAAAAGTTAATTTTGAAGAGGAGATAAGCGATGGTAAAAAACAATGATGTGATGAGGATTTGTACAGAAGACCAGGTGCTGTTCACGAGGATTGTTGCATTCTCACGTCAAAAATTTGCCTTTTTACATATATATCACTTTTGAAACTAATTTAATCACATTGTTATTCGTGCATTGAGAAGACATTAGGATGTGAAAGTCGGTACTAATAATTAAGTAAGAATGTTTATGATTTACTCGGTTCAGAGTGTTTTGCTTAAAAGATCAAATATGTGTAATAAAAGCAACTTAGTTGAGATTTTATACAAAGAGATGAACCAGTGCCATTTTATACTGTAATGTGGGTTATATTGTTGAATTAGTGAACTTGCTATTTAATATCTTTTGTTTACACAGTGGCGTTCATAGAAGCAAGGGAAGCATTGCTTACCTTACATTTGGCTGACATAAATTTTGAATTGTTTTTTCAAAATCGTGAAATAATCGCGTATAAACATTTATTAAAATCTCAAATCAAATTGTGAACATCTCACACAGTTGATCTGGTAACGTCACAGAATGAAAATAATGAAAGCACAACAACGGCTTGGAAGCAACGTAAAAATTACATCTACGACCGTTTGTTCAATGCCTCCTAGAAGTACGGGCCGTCAGGCTACGTAATCGTTCTCGCTGTGATGTCATGGCGGTAGGGAATTTGACATTTCCACGAGGCAGTGCCGACACACACCGAGATTTCACTTGCGGCTTTTTAGCTAAAATATGAATAAAACGTTAGTTTTTTGTGCGTGGATGCGTTGTAGTGTTAATATTTAGTTATAACTTGCATTTTGTGTCAATCAATTGTATCGAAAGTGAATCGACACAAAACACCACATAACCTAAGAACATCTGATAAACATTTCGTGGCGAAATTTTCTAATTATACCGCGTGCACCGCATTAATTTGTGTTTTAGCTGTTCACTAGCACTGTTCCCCGGATCTCACTTTGTTTTCAGTTTACTCACTTTAACACAACCCGTACAATCAACATTTTCCCGCGGACGTCCCATAAGACTATCTATGTTTTTCGCGACATTTTGGCCTACTGCTCTGACGTCATAATTCTGCATTACGGCCCGTACTTCTAGGAGGCATTGGTTTGTTTGACCCCATATAGACTATACTGTGACGTCATTAAAAAAAATGTGTTCATACGATCTGTTTGGAAGCAATGAAAATGTTGCTTCCTAGGGGAAATTATCTTCTCAAGAGAGAGATTCGAGCGGAGGAACATATTCCTGCATTCCCCTCACTAGTAGCAGGGTAAATAAATATTGTTATCATTTTACTTTGCTTGTACAGATTTTTTGTGAATGAAGAATACTTGCTGTAAGCGAATTTGAATTACGATATGTGACAAGCGTTGCCAGATGCTGTGGATTCAATAAGTCGTTATTTTATGTGTTTTATTTATGATTTATGCTATGACATTATTTTTTGTATGTTATATTTTGTATAGAAATTTTTATGAAGGTTTTTTCAATTGGCGAAGGCTTTTAGTCACTTAAAACTTATAGGATTTGGTAGTAATAGGTGAAGTTGTAGACTAGAATTGTGTAGAATTGAATGTGTAAAATGACTGTGTAAAATTGCATGATACTTTTAATTGATATTTGAAATATTGAAAGGTTGAAATAGGTGAATGTGTTCACTTGTTCTGTGGGTCAAAATTTTAGAATTCGTCAACTTATTTAAATTTTATTTCAATGGATCTCTGTAATTTGCTGAAAAAAAGGACATCATCAACCAGGACCGATCAATACCGAATTTGAAAACTGTCTGTAGAAGAAAGACACATACCTACTCGACAGTTTGATCGCAAAATTAATAAATGAAAAACTCGGAACGGATTATCGGTTGTAATATTAAGCAAAAGTAGTTTTGCTGGTCATGTGTGCTATTTTCAAGCGTTTCAGACATTTGGCGAAATATCGGATTTTGTAATTTAAATAATGTTTAAGCTGTGAACAGGCATGGTAGAAATAGCATTGATCACATCAATTCAGTCCTTTTACTTTCCCAGTTTGATTCCGGTGATTTGAAGAATTGCTGAGTAGTCAATATAAATATTCAGTGATATTGCTCACAGTTAGGAGAAATTGAGAAACAATGAAGATTCTAATAAACATTGTGTGTCAGTTAGGATGTCAAGAAGAAGCATTACATACCCATAATGAAAATGTGCCTTCTTGCAATAGGAGTAAATCACCTAAAGACAATAAATCTTTTGACAGTGCGTAACCGATAATTGCCAGCTCACTTGGACCAAGCAAGTGTTTCTTCCGAAACATCAAATTATATTCAAAACGATCTCGTTAGTTGATTTTCAAAAAAAAATATTGAAAGATATTTGTAATGAAATTTAAAAAAGCAAATTCATACCAATAATATTAGAAAAAACAACCGATTTATCATATCGATCACAATTTTCAACAACCTTTGGTTATTTTACTTCTTCCGGAGCAGTTTAAGAAACTTTCATAAATCTCACAGATGTTTCTGATAACCAAACTGCGTCCCGTTCATTTTACCTTGTTTTACATACTGTCCAGAAATTTAAAGCCTTGAGGAGCCTCTGTAATATCTGCCAAAATACCTGGATTGCAGGCATGTACAAAAAAAATGTACAAAAACGCAATATTTATTAATTTCTTCGAACATCGACTAAATTTGATTTTATCTAAATCGTTCAATAGTATACGCAAATGTCAATATTTTCCGAATCTATTACTAGTTTTTCAATAAAGACAATGAGTTTATGTGCTTTGTATATATTCGTCAAAAAATGCTTCCAAAATTAGCTCCAAAACGTTGGACTTTTAATGGTAGGTTATTTTTTTAAATTTTTCTATAATAATTAGCAATTAAAATAGCTCGTGGAATATATAACTGAAAATGATAGTGCTAATTGAGACGGAGAGATCGTTAATAGTGAGAGTGGGCTTTTTATTGTTCTTAAAGATTCTCAGTTTATTTTTCTGTTTAATGTTTTTCTAAAAAAAAAAAAACAAAAAAAATACATACTATTCGATATATTTCAGTCCTAACAAAGTAATATAATGTATCATATTCAGATCTGATACAATCTTTAAGAAACAGTTTCACGGAAATCGGGAACGAATCATGGCCGATTTGCGAAACAGCGCAGCGTCGTAAAACAGCAAGGTGCATAATTGACAACAATGAGAATGATTTACCATTCTTTACAAGTGCTCATGTCGAAATATTTGATAGCATAATCGTTAAAATAAACTCAAGGGTTCATATTTTTAAACCTTTTCAATTCTTCGAGGTTTGGTCACTTTCAAAAATATTATATTTCTAGTTCTGGGAATGTTATTATTTTACTGATAAATATTGATATGGTTTCTTATTGTGTGAAGAACTGTGAACTTTTATTTTCATAAGAATACAGAATGTCTATTCTAACGTCCCTGTTAGTAATTCCTGGATGATTTTATAGAGGGGTTCTATTACACGTAACGAATTTGCGGAAAGCGTAATCAACCATGGACATCAACTAATTGCTTCCCTTCGGTAAATTGTCACGCCACGCCACTGATATATATATATATATATATATATATATATATATATATATATATATATATATATATATATATATATATATATATATATATATATATAATCTAACCTTCTGGCCAAACTGATTTTAATACTAATCTTCTTCAAACATTAGTAAAAAGCGCCGTAAAATCGGGGGTAGGTGTGTAATTCAAATGTTAAGTAATATTAATTTCCGGACTTAATTTTCAAAACTTCTATTTCAACTGTTTTTCATTCAAGGTCAATCACATTGTCAAGTCACTGTCGTAGTAGTTTGCAAAACAAATAACACAAACTGCCTCCAAATCGATTTTTTCCCCAACACGTAGCCAAAGGTGAATGAATGGATAAATAAACAAAATTTGTTAGCCGAACACCTGCGACCATCTCTTCCTATACAGCTCGGACAAAAACATGACGCCAATTGACGATATCAATCAAAACACGCAGTATTGATTGTCTTCTTCGTGTCTATTTTAGAAACGATTTTCGCTTTATGTGGCTTAAATCATTTGAATAATGTAGCAAGCAAGGACAGTGGGCAAACGATGTAATCAACTTTCACGAAATCTATAAAGCAAAAGAAAATTGGATGTAGTGCTAGTGCTTTTTATGTAGGTGTACCTTTAAATACGTTTGAATTCTACGAATAATCCTCCACCTGAAGTAGTTCCTGTTTGTCATAACAAAAAATTAGGTGCCATTTCCGAATTACATTTTTGCAGGATACACATATACATACAATGTATATATATACAAATATGGACTAAAACTGAACAATACATTCGAATCCAAGTTATATGTTAGTATGCAGAACTCTCAGCTCACTAATGCATACATATGTTCTCTCTTTGCTGCAGTAGCATAATTTTCTGCTTGTATTACATTTACATGCATATGTTTCTATCCACCTTCCTGGGCGATGTCGACTTGGATATATTTGAATATATTTTGCATATGCATATAGCACGAATTGATTGCCACAAGAGGTTGGTCATAAAGGAAATAGAATCTGAAATTCTTTGGAATAAAATCCAATCACATTGAGAATTGCGCACCTCTTAACAGGTGGTTATTGTTTAATATTTCACTGTGCAATTTAATATTCAAATGGAAAAAGGACACTTCAATCCCATTTTATACTTTGCAATGAATAAATAAAATTGTGTCTAAGTGGAACTTGGTTGTGGTAAACTTATTACATTAAACGCGGCACCGTCGATGGTGAAAGACAAGTAAATTACCAACAATGATACGCCAAAATCAAATATTTTAAAAGGATCAAGAAGGCAAATATTCAGTTGCAACGGCAAGGGGCCAGATAAAAATAATCAATTTATGATGTTATTATAAGGTACTGTGCGAATGGAATTGAACAAAAATTCATGTTTTGATAATTCTTACGAATTTGCAAAAACAATTTCTGAACTCCATCTAACATCGTACGTGAAATGTATAGTTTTTATCACAAATTATTTTCAGGTTTAGTCTAAATCTTAACATTTATCTTAATTAATTGTTTTGAAGCTTGAGTTGCCGAGTGCCCAGTGTGTGGCCTAAGACTTTAATCCAGTCATGATCATACACCGGACTTTGATGTAACCTAAGTTGGTACCTCCACATGCAGTGTGGAATCTACTATACACTCGTATACACTGATTGTATACAAGTAACTTCGAACTTCGACTACCAGGTCGACAAGGATTGCAGTGGGTCTACTTTACTCTATTAATGCTATTTTATTATTTTATTTTACTTTTGGGTTCAGCTAATTTGTGTTGTAAAATAATGTATATATTTTTTTTGCAACTGTATTCAATTTGCATGAAGATATAAGCGGGTGGTTCTTTGAATCCAGGATCGTGAAAGACCGGAGTGCTACCACTAACCTAGTTAAGTTTTCCCATTTAGTTGCTTCTGCTTTAGATATTTACCATCAAGTAGACGTCAAATATGACTTCTCCAAGGCCTTTGGTTCAGTCAATCATTAGCACTTCTATCGCAAATTAGAGCATTATGGCATATCTGAGCCTTTTCTCTCCTGGATATCTTCATCTGTATTTAATTGTACTTGCTATCTCTGTCTTCGTGGTTCCTCGTTTTACCCTTTTTTTTCCTGCCTCCAGTGTAAATCAAGAATATGTTCTTATACCTTTGCTCTTGAATCTCTTTGTCAATGACCTTCCTAGTGTGATTGATTCTCCTTGTCTAATGTACGCTGATAGTCTGAAAATCTTTCGCGTTATCAATACTCCTTCTGGACATCTTGCTCTTCAAAACGAATCTGTGCTCTGCTCTGCTCTTCAAAATGAATCGTCTTGTTTCTTGGTGTTCCAGTGATTACTTGCTCTTGAATCTCTCCAAATGTTTCTCTATGTATTTTACACTAAAACCTTATGCTTTGGTATCATTCTTTTAGATGTGGATCATTTTACTGACTTCAGTGTTATCTTCGATTGGAAGCTTAACCTTGATATTCACATTCATACCGTCACTCGAAAGGCTTCCCGAATCGCCGGTTATGTTATAAGTATTTGCCACATTTCCACTTGTGTGCCTCTTTTCTTTCCCATGTTCGCTCTATCCTTGAGTATTGCTGCATAATGGAAGGTCATCGTTTCTGTCATTTGTTTGAGGTAGTTGAACTTGTCCAGAGGGGTCCACAACAATCCTCAATATTCTTTGATTTGATCTGCGCGGAACTTACCTTAATGAATGATTTTTTAAAGTTTGTTGTGCATTTTTTTCGTTTATTCTGTTTATTCTGATTTTTATAGTATTTTATATTTATCTCTATTTATCTCTATTTTTGCTTTCTTCTATTCTAATTTGGTACTTACATTCTTATTTTGTATTTTAATTTTTTGCTTATATTTTTTTATTTATTTTGTATTAGACGTATAGCCTATTATATGAATTTTCCTGAATAAATTACTGTATTACTAAATTATTAAAAATTTACAACGGCTAATCAAAGCTGTTTAAAGCTTGAAATTAAGGCAAAGACAAAACTAGTACTGTACAAAGGTATGGTCAGTACTTTCGTAAGGATCCGAGACTTGGATGCGCAACAGCAGGCATTCTGATCTCTAAGCCAGTTTTAAGAGGGTAGAACAGATATTAATAGCAGATATCATCCATTCATAAGCTTTTTACACACTCGTAGCTTAAAAAAATAAATGCGAAATCATTATGTATGTATGAAAACTTTCATCTATCACAAAGCTCTATGCCTCGCTTTGCTTTTTATTTCCTTTCTCCACTTCTCTGTAGGAACTTTGATTTAACTTTTTAAAACTCTATAAAAAAATAAACAAGTTTCACTGCAAGCGTGCAATCTATCTAATGGACCGATATCGTTTGGAAAACAAGGAAATGTTTGCAGCAAGAAATATTGATCCAAAGAAATGGGGATTCAACCAGAAAACTAACGCAAATGGAAGTATTTGAAACTACTGGTTGCAAAAGCTTTGCATCGACTTAAAGTCAAAAGATTGAATAGGAAGAATATTGCAAAGAATTACTGTCAGTATTTTTTACAAGATCTTACGTAGAAGGTTCAATTAAATAAATGATTAGAAACAAGTTCTGCACGCAATTAAGTTAAGACAGAAACTAAAGACGTTCCAACCCATTTGAGAATAATACCATAGTACACTGTAATATAAACTCCCAGAAGTATAAACTTGCCTAGATGATTCAGTGCTATGAATCTAAGTGTATTCGGAGCAATATGGTGATGAGTATAATTTACATTTTAATTCACATTTACATCATATCGTTACTGAAAGAAATACTGTGAGAAGAACTAAATTGATAATTGTATGACCATAGAGGAAAATTCAGTGGAAAGCCGCATGCAGACTTTAATCGGAAATTCCCCAGATTACGTACAGTCAGAATAGAACATAATGAGTTAGAATGGACACCAATAATTTAAGCCAGTTGTTTATACATACCAAGGTTCAAAAAATCAAGGACATTTTTTGGGGTTGCTGATAAATTTCAAAAATTTTGACCACGCAATAAATATCAAATCTGAAAAGATATAGAATAAATGAAAGCAATCACATAATTTTGCGCCAATCATCATACAAATAGATCAATAATATACATATAAGCTGTTACGCTAAATTTTGTTCAACCAAATTAAAATCTGAGAATTGCTGGAATATTTGTGGTATATCGAATCCTTATCCGATTGGATAAGGATTTCTTCTTCTAACATTCACATGTGGCTATGCAAAAATTTACCAAACACATTTTTAAGCGTATTGAAAATTAGCAGACTAAAATAATCAACGCGAAATCATATCAATTGTATCAAACCGTAGCACTGGTCTCGTCTATTGTTTTACGTGTGCTCTTTTCTTCACCTCATCTTACTTTGTTTTTCCCAAACATATTCTTCAATAGAATTGTCACGCAGTACCGCGGAGAACGCTTCAAGGTTTGCCCGAACACAACCGTGCGCCACTCGTTCGATTCCTGTGCGTTCCCTCGGCTATGGAACGAGACGTAGCCTCACGGATAAGCGAGGGAAAATGTATATATATTTTTATTTTTTTCTTTAAAAACAAAACAAAGAATCTAACACTAGGGAAAGTCACTTTTCTTTCCCTTAATATAATCAATAAAATCACCAACGATTCATTTGGTACATAACATAATTGCTAAGAAAAATCAATATTTAAACAATATAATGTAAATAAAACAAACTACCTGTGGGGGGCCCCCTCTTGATGAAGACAGTCTTCTCCGTTGATTGACCTTGAATCTTCTTGTTGCACTAGTGAATCGCTTTTACATCATACAGACGTAACGTTTCGTACGGTTTTCTTCACACTCCTCTACACCTGCACCAATCTCGTACTCTTCGAACGTACTCCTCCTGAATTCTTTTTCGCATCAGAACTCTTCCACACTTTTAATAGCTACCCTATATTCGTTTACTGCCAGTCGCTCGTTAGGATTCTGGTTTTTGATTTTTAAACTTTATTTTTGTTTTCTGTTGACGCTTTCACGTTGCTCTCACGCACGCAACTGCATTTATGTCACCTGTGCAATTTCGCCCTACCTTAAGTCCAGAGCAAATGTCGCTGCAACCCTACCTTAAATCCAGAGCAAATGTCGCTGCAAACGAATGCCAATTAACGAGACGATATTCGCTGTCGCTATCCACGATTGTGTGAAAATCTCCCGATGGTGATGATTTGAATGACGAAATAAATTGGTAAGTAATCGGTTTGGTCACACCGCTGCGTCATTGGACTCGTCACCAGGTGCTCTTTTATTGACTGTCTGGTTCCAAATTAGCGATTCTTGTAAACGTCCACCTTTTACTTTTTGATTCAGCACAATTGTATTTATTACAATTATTCTTAATCGAACCCTCCTTGACTCACTCTCTAACTCAACTCCACTCAAAACTACATTTAATTCAATTAATTCAATTTTTCACAACTGTCTTTTTTTTAGCTTACTGAATTTACAATCAATTTTCACTATACAAACATTAAAGTATTAAAATTAATTTGGCAACAACATTAGTAATTAACATTTATCTTGTTTCAAACAAACCGTTGGTGAAATAAGACAAACTAAATCAGGAATCGGACCAAAAGTGACTCTCCTCTAAATTTACCGTTTAAAAACATTCCCCAAACATCTAATCCGTAATAGAAGCTTTCATTCGACTTAATAACTGAGTGAAATCAAATTAACTGTTCTAGAATGTTGTTTTCGTTCAATCAAAACTTGAGGAAAATTAAGTCAATACATAAAAGAAAACATTTTTGTGGCATTCATAATCAAATCATTAACAATTTCTACCTTGTGAAACCCACATTGGGCGCATACTTCTTAACACCTCAAATACTCGATAAATACTATCAAATATCTTCAAGAAGCCACCGGCTAGGCATTTTTCATTTAGCTTTCATCATTCTTGAAGCAATCTTCATTCCTTGAAGAGATGATTCGCAGAGCAATTCATAAATCTACACTTCATAGCATCTCAAGATGAATAATGGTGTGGCCATTAAATATCTCACAGCATCGCTTTGATTTCTTGAATGGAATTCTCAATTAGTTTGTTTTATTTTTCAAATTACTGAAATTTCATTAGGGAGGATTTTTCGTTGAAATTTCTAGCATATTTTTTTGTGATTTTAATTAGAAACTCGATATTACTTCAACTTTATGGCTTTCCCATTAGAACGCAAATTGCCCTTGATTTGTGCAATAAATTTGAATAAAAATTAATGATTTGTAATGATTTACAGCAGTCAACATTATAAATTCATGGTTTGTAGCAGTGAATTTTGAAATTTTGATAACAAGAATCATTAAATTGAAAACTAAAGTCCTAATTTGAATTTTGAGCTTTGGATTTCAATCCACAATGTGATAATTATGTTTACTCATCAAATATACTCATTTCAAAATTTACGGCTTGGAATTGACGACACTGAAAAAAAATCCTTTAATATTTCAATACTCTACGTCAAAACATATCTACCCTCGAGATAATATTATTTATAGATCTGAGCAAATATGCATGTTTTTCCTGTATGTCACTGTTCACATATGCATAGAAACATAATACGTCAGCAGTCATGTCAGGCAAACTGATGTGAATTAAATCCTTCAGCCAGAAATTATGCGGTAAGCGGTCAGCTCGAAAGATGAAAGCAGTTCTTCATGGATACCGTTCTGTTAAAATGTCAATGACGACGTGTGATGAGTCCTTGCTCGATTTCGAGCCACTGCAGAATTGGACATGTTTGTTGATGGTTAGGAAGGCATTTGATGAAGTTTGTGTACGACTTTAAGAGTTTTGATTTATGCATCTACTCATAAATGGAGCACATGCTTTCAAAAAGTTATCAGAGCAAAAAGTGCTTTTAATGGCTTTGGTGAATGAAAGTCACATCGACTATTCAATGTAAAATGATTTATCGAGTTTAAAATAAAAGTTTGCGTGAATTTAATTTCAATTTTAAATGATCGCTTGTCAATCAGCTTGTGTCGTTAACATTCATGTAAGTTCAAGATTTTTTAATTCATAGTATCAAAAATAAAGTTTCAGAAGAATAATATATCATGAAAATTAAGAACATGTTTAAAAACTTAACCTATAGGTTAGGTAAGGTTCATAATATAAGGTAGAAGCATATCGTTGTTCTAAAAAGTACAAATTCTTAATAAGATGATGTTACAGTTTTATGATTCAGTCCAATATCTGAATCGATTAAAATATATAAAAACTTTTGCCAACTAACTATTTGCCAATTTAACTAACCCACTAATTACGCAGCTAATGAGCCGATAAATAGATGCTGCATGATATTCACTAGCATAAGTAATCTGTATTCTCCAACGGTCTCAAAATTATACTTCAAATCCTGCCTTTCCCAAGTCATTTGCAACCCCTTATCATAAGATATATGTCAATGTTTTATTTATTTGTTATTTATTAATTATTATTGATTTATGTGTTATTTATTTCATTTATTTAATTTCATATTACTTTTCAATTTTCAGTTTTGCTTTTTATTGTTTGTGTAATTTGTACCTTGCTTGGTTTATAAATAAATATAAAATAAACATTGAAAGCTTATCCTTATGTGCTGGAGCTGGTTTAAAATGTTTTTCTAATGAAGAAATTCGGGGCAAATATGTATAACAATTTCATTTGAAAAATAGGCTAAAAATACTCTCAGCACTCAGTTTTTTTTAAGCGTCACACAAATTCATTTGATTCTTTCAATTCCGATTTTAGCCTTTAGTTGCAATATGTGAATAAACTTAAAAATCACTTCCTCTCGTGTTCGTGATTGCATAATATTTGAAGAAAATCGTTGAAATCTTATCTTTAAAGTAATAATTTGACAATATGACCTTATTCAATGTAGAGAAGTAAAGGAAATTCTTGAAAAATATACACATTTTTGTCAGAAAAGTGAAATCACCCAGAAATCCATGTCTGAAACTGAAAATTTCCCATTGACAATGAACGACTTGCGGTTTAATTTTTCGAATAAGAGCATTAAAGCCGTAAGCCTGGTATTGTAAAAATATCTAGTTAAGTTTTAGTAGATTTAATCATAAGTTATCCACTATATGTAACAACAGAGAAAAAACAGAGAGAGTGTTATAAGTAAACATGAAAAAGGAAAAGCTTTAAACGAAATAAGTAAAAAGGTTGAGAGATGTATTTCAACTGTGCAATATTTTATTGAAAGAATTGAAAGTGAAAATAGAATTGAAAATAAACCAAGATATGTTAACGGATATCTGTTAAATGAATCGGATGAGAGAATGATAGTGAGAAGATAAAAAAAATCCAAAGGTTAGTGCTCCAAATTCATCAAAATTTCAAATCAATCAAAATCGGATACAGTTCGCCGCGTTTTAAGAAAACAAGCATTCGACGTAAGAATAGCGAGGAAAATTATAAAAACAAATAAGATAAAATAAATGTAGCGCATTAAAACCGCTAGAAAACTGATTTTCGAAGAAAGTATCTTCGAGCAACTAAAAAATGTGAAAACCATCTCTTACACAAAGCAAATAAATGAGAAACACTGTTTTATGGCTACAAATATTCTGTGAATAACCTATCTTTTGAATTTTCTATTCATCCGAGATATTTCATGGAAAGTTTCAGCGATAAAACTATGTTTGGGGCTGCCATCCGAAAAATTTTCAAAACTCGGAATATTTCAACATTGGTTGCTTATCTTTATTGTAAATGTTTTGCATGCGAATATATAATGGTAGCATCTGTTGGAGCCATATTTACGAAGATGTCTGGAGCTGGCAACCCTGTGTTAGCAACACAGCCAAAAATATACCACGTTAAGTTAAACCAGCCCTTTAAATGTTTGTTTCGATTGAATGACTGCGCTGGAAGTTATAGGGATGAAAAGAATTTTAGGGCTGCCACCAGCAAAACTTTTGAAATATTTGAAACCTAAATATTTGTTGTTAATTGTCATTCCCATTTGAAAATTTAATGACAACATCGCTCAGTAAAGGAATGTTAAAACATTACAAATATTACTATAGCTAGCAGCCCTTTCATGATTTTGCAACGAAATTTCTACGAAATTTGGCTTACAAAAAAGTCAATTTACTTCAAGAGTTTTGTTTTGCATCGGAAGTTACAGGGAAAAAATCTTTATTTTCATGAGCAAACTTACAAGATTTAGGAGACAAAAATTACCGTAGCTCTACCCTATCTTTTCAATCAAATTTCTACCAAATTGCGCTTTGAGTAAGTTTCAGCCACTGTGAGAATTTCGTTAAAATCTGTTGGCTCGACCAGAAGTCAAGAGCCAAAAAGCAGTTTTTTGCCAGTGTTTTTTCAAGATGGTACCACTGCCACAGGGTACTGCGCATTTCCAAATTACTTCTACCAGGCCTGCTTCTAGCTAATAACAACACGTCCAGTAAACTTGATATTGATCTGATTATCCGGTTGCCAGTTCTCATGGGCAGAAGTTTCGAATGCTGAAAATAAAGGTAATTTGGTAATGGGATGCCGTTCTTCTGCAACGCGAAGTTTTGAAAATTTTAAATTGACCTGGTGGACATAGGTTAAAATTTATCAATAATTTGAATTTCTTTTGAAAAAGCAAAAATTTTTCAGCAAGGTCAATGATTTGAATAATATGTTTGCATGTACCTGCTGTAGCTACAGAGTTGTCTGCACAGTCAGTATAGTGTGTGTAGCCTTAGTCAACATCAATACCTTCCGGAAATTTCACGATGATCCAATTTTGGAAAAAAAAAATCTCTGCGTACGTTTGGGTGCTTAGGGTTTATAATTTCCATTTTTTGTATCATGAACAAGCATAAAACGTAATAAGTTTCCATTTTCAGTACTTAGTTTCAGCAAAAATATACTCTGCATAGAGATATAGGGTTACCCGAAAATTCACTAGAATACCCGCCACCGTCAAAGGGAAGATATCTTAATTTCATAAAATTATTTCACTACTCACAACATAGTGGTGAATGAAAAAATCAATTAAAACTTTATAATTATCAATAATCTGCTAGAATCGGTAAGATTTCATGATGCCAAGAGCAGAGTTTAACATTAACTGAAGAATTTTGTGAAAGAATTGATATGCATTCGCACTCAGAATTGATCGATTATACGATGGATGGAGCAAACTTTTCTGTAGATTTCTTCGTTACTTCAACCACAAAAAAAATATGAAGGAAGCTTCAGCTCACACAACATATATATATTGTTGCATCGAACTATACTCTGTTGAGCAGCCGTCAATGCAGCATGTTTTTGTTTTAAGGTCTCCTCATCAAATTGCCCAGCGTGCCTTCTTTTTGCCGACTAGCTCAGTCTGGCGTGGGTGTTTAGGGCAGAGGAGTTCCTTCGTGTTACGGCACGCAAGATAAGGACAACACACAGTAAGGAGAAGAAAGGAAGACTATATGTAGGAATCAATATTTTAAAGACGTTATTTACTGAGTCATTATGCCAATGTATATATTTCAGACTTCATTACACTAACACTATATTCAATGATTCAAATTATATTGTATTAAATGCATACTATACTGGTGTGGGTAAATTTTCATACCCAAACCCAGCCGGGGTTGGTTAACACAAATCTTAACATGTGTTAATGTGATTCCGCACAAGTGACAGAAAAGAGAAGTGGAAAAATAATAATATAAAATATAAATACTAAAGTTTAACAACGAGAAAAAAAATGATCATGAAACAAACGTAATGAAATGAAAAATACAGCAAACCCACACCATTCACGTTTGATGTAATATATTAAAAATGCGCACAAAAAAAAATCGTGTTTCTCTGTTAATTCTGTATAGTTTTTAAATGAATAATTTGGTAAATTCAATTCTAATTTTAAAAAAAGACATTGCCAATAATTTGTTTTGTTTTTCTTCAGTTATCGAAAATTATAAATTTTATACTAATTTCCACTTAGCTGTTGTTTGGTTTACAAGTCCTGGTTCTTCTTCTCCAATTTCGGGAATATTTTTATGGCACTCAACGTTCAGCGCATCCGAGACTCCACCAAAGTTTAGTTTTCTTCTTTCCGTTACTTCTTTGCTTCTTTCTCCACTTAAATAGCCTGGTGGTCCGCCCTTGCTATTGGTATTTGCTCGTTTTATGTTTCACTGTCCCACTTTCAGATTTACTCGATTTATGAGTTCAATTTTAAATTCCAACTTTTTCAATTTGTATCGCTTTTCAGATTTATGAAACTGGTGACCACTTTTAGTTTTTAAATTCTTTAACTGTCCCACTTTCAAATTTTCATCAAAACTTGTCACTTTTATTTTCTTTAAATTTTTCAACAAATCAGCTTTTCACCTTTTTAACCAAAAAAATGTCTTTCGCTTATTCAACCACTCTACTTGCTAGTGAACAAAAGAATGCCCTTATCCCGATACTGAAAAAAATTTTCCAAAAGATATACCGACATTTTCACAGTACCGAAAAATTTCGGCACTTTTCCTTATTAGCTATTTTCAATACGTTTAGGGCATTACCATTTCCAGCTGTACAGTCACCGTTCACAACCATCAGCTGATAAATCAATTTATCAGCCATATTGTGGAACGTCTGATCTGTCAGTGGTTGGATAAGTGTCACCAGCCGCGACGCGAACTCCTCAGGTTCGAAATATTTTTATTTATTTTTATTTGCATATAAATTTGTATTTTTTTTTTCAGCATCGCAACAATATATATATATATATATATATATATATATATATATATATATATATATATATATATATATATATACATGTATATATATATATGTGCAGAAGCTAGGTCGTAACAATATATATATATATATATATATATATATATATATATATATATATATATATATATATATATATATATATATATATATATATATATATACATGTATATATATACATGTATATATATACATGTATATATATATATATATATATATATATATATATATATATATATATATATATATATATATATATATATATATATATATATATATATATATATTGTTACGACCTAGCTTCTGCACTATCGAACAGTCGCCATTTATCGGGTTTATGGAGCATAAATCTGAGCTTGGAAAACAACATGGTATTAAAACCGATCATTACAAAACATGGCTGTTTAGTGGTTTCAAGTACCATCACAACTCGCCATATCGGGAACACATTATCCAGTTATTTTAAACCGGAGTTATTAGCGAATATTTTGAGAGTTTCTCATGTGAAACGGAGTCGAAATTCAAGTACGTCGAAGATCAGATTGTGGAAATTGTTTTGCATCTAGAAATACTACATCCGCAAACCAGGCTCGAAGAAGTGAGAAATCGCAACAAATCGTGCGGACAACTCCGACCTTGAGATGTATCAAAGCCGGACTACAACAAGTACACCAACCTTTAGCACATTGTGCCTCTCATCAGACAATTTCCAAATCCTCTACACCTTCAAATCTTTGGCGTGGAAAACGCCCAAGATCTTGTCTTTAGCATCCACAACCTCATAAGATACTTGACCCACCTTCCGCTTTATCGTTGCCTTAAAAAACTTCGGAGCAAGTTTAGCAGCGAATCGATCAGCAGCACAGCTGAGTAGTTGATTTCGCACCCCCACACTTCCTGTCCTGGAGTGAAGTCCTTCTGGCAACTACGAAAATTGTACCGCTGCGCTCCTTTAGCGTACGCGTCAGCCGATTTCGCCTTAACGTGGCTATGGGCCAATCGTAAACGGTCACAATTAGGAGCTAATTGACCTTTCCATCCTCAAAGGCCTGCAAAGATTTTAGTAATGCATATTCAGAACCATGATGTATAGGTTGATAGCCGAACATCAGGAAATGGGGTGAGGATCCTGTAGGCTCATGTACCACATTGCGAAACGCGGCACACGACTCTGGCAGGTTAGCATCTCAATTCCGATATTCATCTCCTATGTAGGCCCGGATAGCAGCAAGAACGGATCTGTCGACCCTTTCGGAAACGTTAGCCTGGGGGGAATAATAGGGTGTGAGACAATGTTTCACTCCATACTTCGCCAGAAACTCCCAAAAAACCTTTGATGTAAATTCGACACCATTGTTTGTGTGAAGGGTTTCAGGTATACCAAAGGTAAAGAAGATGTTTTCCTTCAGAAATTTCACGACCAGTTTCGCTGTAGTCTTAGGCAACGCCTTGAACCATACAAACTTTGTATAGTGGTCAAGCACTACCAGCAACTGGCTGCTTCCAAACTTTGAGCGAGAATATGGGCCCATAAGGCCAATAAACAAGCGCTGCATTAGCCGATCAGCAATCCTGGCAGTACCCATATGTGGTCTCATTGTAGCATTCGTGGCCTTAACTTGCTTGCAAATAGAGAAATTGTTGACATAACTGGTTACATCTTGACGCAGCTTTAGCGTCGCAAGATTTCTAGAGTTTTGCGAATACCACAATGTGAGCTCAAAGCGATGTCGTGACTACGTGCCAGCAGCGCCCGTCTACCTCCTTCAGGTACCCACACCTTCGCACTTGGAATATTTAAATCAAAACTTCCGTGTGATTTCCGTCCATCTCGTACAGGTTTTCAAATTGATCGACCTGACGGATGAGATTCATGTAGTCAGGATACTCTCCAGCAATTAGTGATGCTCGTGAAGACAAACAACAGCACAATTAGGCCCATCACCGGAGTCACGTGCTCGTGATAAGGCGTCTGGTACGACATTTTGAGTTCCTGCTCGGTGCTCTATGTTGAAATTAAACCCTTGTAATTTTAGGCTCTACCGTGCTAAGCTCCCCGACATATCTCTCTGGCCCATTAACCATTTCAGACTGGCGTGGTCTGCGATAATGCCGGTGGCACTCGCATCGCACTGGATATAAAAATGCCCAGAGAAATCTGGGTTGTTCAACACAGGTGCAGACACTAAAAGTTCCTTCGTCCGAGCGAAAGCCTTATCAACAGCCTCCGTCCTCACGAACTTTCTTTTACCCTTCAGCAGATCCGTCATAGGTGTTGTAATAGCCGCGAAATTTGGGATGAAACGCCTATACCACCCAGCCATTCCCATGAATCTTCTTGCGTGCTTTACCGTTTTGGGTCGTGGATATGCTATGATGCCGGAAACCTTTTCAGGATCCGTCTTGAGGATACCATCACTTATCACATAACCTCGGTATCGAATTTCCTTTTGAACGAATTTGCTTTTCTCAACATTAATGACCTTGTGCATCAATCAATACATAGTCTGTGGAGCATTGCACAACCCAAATGGCATAACAGTAAAATGATACAAGGAGCGTCCAGATACCGTAAACGCCGTCTTCTCCCGCGACTTTGCGTTGAAAGGAATCTGCCAAAAAGGCATCTTTCAGGTCCAAATACCAAGGCCTTATTGATATCTTCGAAACAAGTTTTTCTCAGTTTGCTTTTAGATTCGTTCGATTGGTTGCAATTCAAAGCCTGCAAAATTGAGTCTTTTTGTAATTTGATGTTCCTAACAGTTAATTTTAGGTATTGTGTTTTTCTACCAACGCTCTTTGCAAGCAACATTTGTTTAGCTTCCAAAACATTAATTTTTTTGTCTAAGCTCTATTCTTTCAACACCATTTTAGGTGCCATTTTGATGTCATCCTTAATCCAAAAACCTACTATTGAATATCTCCTAATCCTTAAGTTTTTAAACTGCTCGATTCACTTAATGTAGAAACCGTTTAGTACAACTCTACCGTTTAAACTCTATACCGTACTAAATTAATGTAATACTGTTAACTACACGGAAAGTATTGAATTCTTATAATCGATCCAGATACTGAGTTCGTTCAACTATACTTTGTACAGGGAAGGAGGGTTAATTAAACGCTAGCGCTAACACTTGAGCCAAAAACAACTGTAATTAATAAATAATAAATAAACACATAATCCAAACCTTAGGTTCAATGACAAATAAAATCACTCTGACCGCATATTGTCCTCATTGTTCACGAAGCATGTAATCATCTTTATAATTGAAAAACACGTACCCAGATTGTTATCAAAAAGGCACAAGGATTCCAAAAATATCATTCAGTTCAGGCAATTTTCTACTCTTTTAGGTAGATACATATTAGTGAATTTGGTGTCGTGGAAAACATTCTGATGCAAGAAATGGGATTCTTGGTGGCATTGATAAATAGAGCAAATGCGTTAAATGATAGATTACACATGCCTTCATAGTTTTTTGTAGAGTGATTTATTAACAAATAGTTGTAGATGGTATTGGAAATAACAATACGTATTGGAAACAAACGCCTACTATTAAAAGAAAAGCATCTAGTTGTCTCTCTAACATCATATTGTAACAAATATTTATATATTGTAACTTGTACACCGAATTATAAAGTATATTTGGAATCGATATCAGACATGTGATAAGGATGTGTTTAAACAATAATAAGATTCTTCAATCAAGGTTACTTTTCGTTTGTGTTTATGATTATAATTCAATATAAAAATATATATATTATCATTCCCATAATTGTCGTAATGGTTAGATTGATTACGGTTGATAGTTCGAAGTCATTAGCAAATGTAAGCCTTCATTGTTATTTGGCTCGAAATGGAAGCCGGTAGTTTACTGTCAGCGCATATGATAGATGTAGATAAATTAGAAATAAAACTCTAGCGAACCTGAACCGCTAGAAATACTGTTCGATGAACAATAGGGGAATCGTGCAGATTTTAAGTGCATATTCTACCACACGTGCTCCAACCTGTTTCGAGTGCAAAACCACTTTGATCTTAACAATGCATTTAAACTCATAGGGTGGAAAAGATTTCAGGACTACCACTTGCATGAATTTCAAGATTTAGGAAAGCCAAGCACAACATAACATAAACAAAGAAAATGATTAGTGCTTGTAACACTTTACCAGAACTGTATCAAAATCAAATAACTCTATCGATCTCGATTTTATCCGATGTTTTCGTCGAAATTTACAGGGATATAAAGATGTTTGGGATCAAAAAAAGAATGATGGCTGAGGCCGAAAAATTTCTAGAAATTAGAAAATTTTAACACTGGAATTTATTTTCATTGTAAATGTTCGCGATATGAATACTTAACCCCCGCTAGACACACCTGGGTCTGTGGTGTCCGGCCGTTTTTGAAAATCGTCAGGGCGCACAGGCACGTCAATATTTCGGGTTCTAACTTCCACTTAAAAAAATGTACCTGGGTTGAGAACTGGCGTAATGAACGTCGCGCTCGGTCCTCCGTTCTTCGTGAATTGCTGAGCTGTCAAAGTTGGCTGCGGACACCACAGACCCATGTGTGTCTACGGAAGCATAAAAGTGTGAATTTGTTTTCTCAAAAAGTGTATTATAGTTACATTGTAGAGCGACACATCGCTGGCCAATGAGGCTCTTCTTCGGTATACTGGATCAAGCGGTAGTTAATTGTAACATTTTGTACAATTTTAATGAAGCGAACACTGCATTGGGCAGATATAAATTTATTGAAACGTTAGCACTTAGTTTAACGAGCGACGAAATGAAAAGGAGATTGGAAAAACCATCTTTGCGCAAAATTAAACGTTTATCAATATGCTCCGTTTTGAATATCGATGATCTGGGTTTTGTCATGATTTAACTGACAGATTGGAGAAGAGAAAAAGGTGTCATTTTTGCCCCAGCGATGAGGACAGGAAAACTGGATTTTGCTGCTGTAAGTGTAAAAAAGCCATTTGCGAAGAACACAAGCTTCATTTATGCAATGAATGCATTTTATAATTTTGTTCAGTTACTTTATTTATTTTAATAAGAATAAGTGTAAGTAATAATAAACAAAAAAAAAAGTGTAAAACTTTGAGTTACATTATTTTCAAACCAAAAATTGTGATTTCAAACGATTTTCGACCCAAAAAATTGTACTTTTTCTGTTGTCATAATAATTATACTTTTTTCAAAGTTTCATTATGACCTAGTTTATGCGAGAGCCCAATGTAATCCCGATTTGGGATTATACCAGTCAGAACGTCGTATAAACGGTCAAATTCGGATTTCAGCTTAAACCCGAACAGTTGGGTGTACGCCCGATGACTATGTGTGAGTGTGCATATGAAATGAGTGAATAAAAGTGATTCTTAAACATGATGGGTCTTGTTTTGAGCAAATTTACTCATTACACATATGAAATATGTGACGGCGCTTGTTTTGTGTATTTGGACAAAACTAATGTCGTTTCGTTTATTTTCGCAAAAGAAGACGTTATACATAAATTAGTGCCGCAAATTACTACCGCCTGCTGTATTTTCCTCAACATTGTGGAACGCTGAATGGAGCATTTGTATTCAAACTGGTTGAAGAAAGTAGCAACATGTAACGAAATGTATCCGCAACCGCCAAGATTAGCTTGAACAGGCTATCGCCATAGTCATTCCCTTCTTCGTACGTTAACTGAAATGTTCAGCGTAACTCAAACTTCCTATCTTGTCACATTTATACAATACACTTTCAATGTGTGTGTAACCTATTCCGCAAAACAAGTTTCTATGGTTATACGCAATTCGAATTTCAAAAAATTCCAATTTTGCCCGTTTATACGACGCGATATTTGGGATAATCCCGAATCGGGATTACATTGGGCTCTCGCATAAACTAGGTCTATGTCCTTTTGTTTCTTTTCATCTACTATATGTCAAGAAACATTTTGTACAGTAGAATTTTCTTAAACTTATTTAATAAAAAGTTATGATGTTTTAAGTGAATACGTGTATTTCTCGTGTTTTGTGTCGATTTCCATTAAATAACAATAATAAAAATTCATATATATCCATCATCCAATGCACGCTCTTTTACTATAGATATCGATCTACTCTCGTGAATTTTTTCAGATTTTAAAACGATTCGAAGTATGGTAAAAAAGCGGCAGGACTCCGTAGACCCAGGTGTGTCTAGGGAGTGCTCCAATTGTAGTGTGTCTGGGGAGGGTTAATGCAGACATTTATTGATACGAAAATAGTAAAAAAAAAAATGCCTCGCGCTGGCAGCCCCTCGCTAGCAAATATATCCCACCTGCCTCACCTTGAATCAACCTACCCTGGGAATTTCGTTTTGATCCGATGACTGCATTGAAAGTTATAGGGGTACAAAGATATTTAGGGTTACCAGTCGCAAAAGTTTTAAAATTTTCTAAAACTTAATATTTGTTGTTTATTGTCACTACAAGATCATTACCGTTTAAAAGCTTTCCGATAAAAATGCTTAATTGCAAATACATACAAAACCAAATCGATGTTAGCGATTACAACTATGGAGTGTGTTTGGAATAAATTTGTTAATATCGCGCTTCGTACGCAACAATATTTGCAGCTTCTTAATTAATCAAATTAAAAAATATTCAAACCTAAAATCCAAACTGTATGCTTTAAAAAAATACAAGTGAGTTCATTCATTTTCATTTCATTCGTGGTGAATAAATCGATGTGATTCCGTAATACATAACTGGTTTTTTTTTATCTGACTAGAGATTGCCTTAGCCCACATATAGTTTTTTGGTTGTGTGCAAAGAACAGATTTATGCTTCTTATTGAACTGGTTGCGATTCAAAGGAAGATTTCACTGAGTAAGAGCGGCGCATCGGCTTTTCTGTTCAGCAAGTTATACAGGAATAAGGCATCAAAAGTAATTTTTCCAATCTACTAACCTTCTAAAAAAATACACAATCTCGTAATAATTGATGTCTTGTAAGTTAACGTGAAGTTTGAATCCGAGAAAGCGCGAAAATCGTGTTGTACTTCTTTTATGGAATTAGAGTGCACTTTATAATTTGCGTTCGAAACTGAGGAAACATAATCCAATTCGCTCCTTACTGAAGATATATATAAGATTTTTAGGACATACATATATGTTTTGAAACACGCTGGCATTCCTTACTAACCCAGCATTCTACAAGTTTAGCTAATTGTTAGCTGAACATTAAATATATAACAAGTTTTACTCGAGAGTCTTTGATCATATTGACTTATTATATTCTGCAAAAGGTAGATAGTTATTTGAATTCTGTTGAAGAATATGAACAATGTTGATAGAAGATTTTACAATCATCAGCGAAGAATTGGTTCTGAAAAGACAACGGGTTTCCATTTATTCCCCATATCTGTTCGATTTTTCGCAAACTGCAGTCGACTTTGTTTATGTTTTGATTTGAGTAGCGAATTTTTACAAGCTTTCTTGTACTTAATGTGGTCAGTGGATGATAATATTTGCTGCACTCGTCTTTAAGTCGAGGACAGCTCCAATGCGCTTACAATCTGAATAGCGCTTAAATACTTTTTTGAGGCCAAATCTTATCATGTGACCACGTTTTTTCTTTTTTCTATTTCATTACAATTTCCACCCAAATTGTTCTCCTAATTTTCATGTAGTTTTAAGTAATTTCTTACTGCTTTCTCGGAGCAGAAAATTTTTAGAGCAATTTTCCGGTTTAGAAGGCCGAATTCCTGAAATGCCTCAATTTTAGGCTGTTCTTCTCTAATGAGATACTTTTGTTCTGCCATATTTTTGAATAGTCCTTTTATTATTAAAACTATTTCATGAAATTTATGCAGTCATCATATAAAAAAGTTCACAGGGTGGGTCGATCTTGGTGTGGAACAGTTGCTATAGACTTTTGGTTGGAGGGCTGGTAAAGTGTTGCCAGCACTGAGGGTTTTTATCATTTATAGTATGGGAGATTTTGCCGACCAATTTTTAGGTGATTAGCATCCTGCAATGAATATGAGTGACAAGCGTTTTTCTTCCCTAAATATTGCAATCCATGCGAATGGTAACCAGTGCTGCCACTTCGACTTCAATTGAAGTAGATCTTTTTCAATTTTTCTTCAAAATAATTCTACTACCCTGTTTGGATATCTACTTCAATTTAATTATATATACAGTCATCAACTTAAGTCTACGTACCCCTGCAATTTTCATGAAAAATATTGAACTGAACGCCTGATATCAACAAAAATGATAAGGAATAATGAAAACAATAAACTTATTTCATATCACGGCCAAAATATATATATTCATTTGGTGCAAATTAACATAAAACAAAAATAATAAAATTTCATACAATAAAATAGAACAAAAGTCTACGTACAGTCACATTTAACGTTAGTTGTCTTAAAAACTAGTGTTTGGTGGGGCTTTCTCGGGAAAAAATTACAGCTTTCAATCGGCTTGGCATTGAATCGACTAGATTTTTTGTAATTTCTGGTGTAAATTTGTTCCATTTTTCATGCAGAACGGAAATTAGCTTAAACTTTATGGTTTTAAAGTTGGCGCTTCAAATCATCCCATAAATGCTCGATTGGGTTTAAGTCCGGAGATTGAGGTGGGGAATGAAGTTGTTTGGGAATATTAAAAATCAACCACTCTTTCACAATTTGCGCTGTATGTTTCCAGTCATTGTCTTGTTGGAAGACCCAAGACGGTCCTAGTCCCAATTTTTGCGCAGATTGTTTTAAATTAGCTTTGAATTTGTCTAGATATTCAGTACAATCTATAATACCGTCGATAACAACTGAATTCCCCACCCCCGCTGCCGACATTCATCCCCAAACAAGAACACTTCCACCCCCATGCTTTACCGTACCAATTAAATTTTGCTTTTTGAGACCTTCGTTTGGTTTTCTTGACACTCGTTGCCTACCGTCAAGTCCGAAAATATTAAACTTGCTCTTGTCACTAAACAAGACGGTATTCCAAAAATTTTCCTGCTTGCCTTCATAGAGCTTTGCATATTCGAGTCGTTTACCTTCATTTGTTTTACTAATGAATGATTTTTTCCAAGGTGTCCTGCTAAAATAGCCGTTGCGGTGGAGCACTCTGCGCATAGTTATAGGGTGTAAGTGTTTGCCCTTAACCTCCTTGATGCCTTCAGCTAGTAATTTTGACAACGTACGAGGATTGTTTTGTATTTCTTCGAGTACCCTTCTCTCTTTACGGTCGGTCAGCATTCGCGGTTTTCCACTCCTGGGTTTGTTTTCAAATTATTTTGTCCTCTGGTAATTTAAACTTACAGTTTGAACACTTGACCGCGGTTTTTTGACTATTTCACTAATTTCACGATAAAATCGCCCTTCTTTTCTAAGGCTCACAATTACTTTTCTATCATCAGAGATTTCTTTCCTTATCAGAGCCATGGTCACTTTAAACAAATTGACAATTACTTGTCAACGCGCCGTCAGCTCTTGGATCTAATACAAATATCACCATCCACTGAAAACATACGCAATAAAAATTATTCAAACAAACGTTAAGCTGTACGTAGACTTTTGTTTCATTTTGGGTGTGAAGATTTCATTTAGATCTATCTTATTATTGCTTCGATAGAAAAAGTTCAAATATTTACTTATATCTAAGCTTCAATTAAGTGAATACATGTTTTTGCTGTGAAAGCTTAGAATTAAGATTATAGAAACTGAGAGAAATGCTCAGATATTGGGGGTACGTAGACTTTTGTTCATGACTGTATATTCAATATAAGTGCAGAGCCCGCACAGAAAAAAAAGTCGGAATCGTCAGAAGTTGGAAGCCCAACTTAATTGTCAAGTAATTTTCCTCTTCTCACTTATATTACTTTTCTTTCATTTATATTGTTGGAGAATTGTGAAATTTCTTTGATTCATTTTTTCACAGATTAATAGATATTTTCAAGTGATTCGGTAAGAAAATAAATTTTTCATTTGTTCTCTGAATGGAAAATGCCGCAGCTCTACTGTGACGTGTTCTTTGATTGCACAGGCGCCGAAAAATGTAAAAAGTTTTGAACAAAATTTCCTATAAATGCAAAATATTTAGACCCAAAAATAATCGTTACGAGTCAAATGCCCATTATAATAAATAAACAGCTTTCCTGATTTTGATAACGATAGTAAACGTTAAATTATTGAAGGAAACTTCGACCAATACATGCAAATCGTCATATCGCTTCGCGATAGCTGAAGGAATATTTTCAGCCTTTGGTACACACCAATTAAATAATAATGAATCATTAATACATTATGTTTTATATAAATTTATGAAGATTGATTTAAAATGACGCTGTTCGGAAAAATTTCTTTGTAGCGCAATATTATTAAATATTTAATTTTAATTAAAATACGTCAATTGTCTAAAAAAGACAAACCCATGACGCTGTGTATTCAAACTTTTGCGATAGTTTAGTCAGTGGCTTAGCAACTACTTCATTAGAAAAAACGCGTTACAAGTGTTTTTTTTAAAGTTTTGTGAGATAATTTCGCTACAAAACAATTTATGCATATATTTACAGTTTTGTTTGTATATTTTAAGTTTTTTGTTGAGAAATTATCACACAAAACTATAAAAAAACACTTGTAACGTTATTTAATTGTTATTTGTTATTTAATTGGAATGTACAATTAAATTGAATATTTTGAACGCATAAAAATCAATGCAAGAAGCAAATGAAATTTCAGCACTGGTTAACATTAAAGAGCACTATGCTCTTTAATGTTAACCGAGAAACTAACATTAGAAAGAATGTAGCCTCCACCAAATCTGATCCAAAAACTACCTGATGACTAATTTTCATTTCCATCAAGAACTTTTTGTCTTTGAAAATTTTGTCTCATGTAGCATTCAAATCATAAATTTATAACATTTATAACATAACAACAATCACTTCTGTACGGTTTATCTATGTATATAACCAGTTCTGAATTGCATCGTTCTAGTATGTGATTTTTCATTAATATTGTTGGCTAAGTTTGTACAAATATGAATTCAAGTTTGTAAATATATTCATTTTTACGATAAAAATAATACTATTAGCCGCAAAAATCCTAACTATTGCACTAGTTTGTCATAAAAAAATTGTCTATATCACTTTGATCTAATCTGCTACTCATTTATAACTTTTATATTTCACAAATCTTATCCACAAGTGGCAGCACTGGTGGTAGCACTAGAAAAATCTACCCTATAATTTCCCGTGCATTTAATTTTCTTCGAAAACAAGTTAAAATATTCCAATGATTTATACCAAATTTATTTATAAAATTAAAAGTATGAAATGTTTGCTCTCATCGAAATTGCTTTCAATTATTTAAATGCATTGATTTATGCATTCAGGGTCAGGACGAGATAAGCCTTCAATACGGATTGCGCCATCCTAATTTTATGTACCATCTTAATCGTGATAATATTGCATTTTATAGTGATGGCCATATTGCTATTTTGTATTGCTATTAAAAGTTTCATAGCTAATTCCACATCAATATCACTTTCTTCAAACTTCGACTCCAAAGGCTTTTTTCGACTTAATGTAATGACGAGAGCGCATTTTATTTCAATTCATTTAACACCTTAACCAAGTTCACGTCTTATACGTGTGCTTTCAATTATTTAATAAATATCTAAATTAATACATTCGAATATAAATAGACCAACTGTTAGAAATAGAAATCAAATATGTACTTGAATCAATAAAGTTAGTCGTTGACGAGCCGTACACCAGTAAAGACCTGTGTTTTTAATTTACCCGCAACAGGTTATGGGCCCAGGTCCGCTTATCAGTTTGATTTTTGCTATCAGTAAATTCGCCTGTCGCGCTGGTGTGATTATTATTTTTCGTGGCTTTTTCGAAATCGAGATAATCGAGGTTAGTTTTGCAGTATGGCAAATTTAATTGCGAGTGTGCCGAAACTGAAAGGGCGATGTAATTATCGTGAGTGGGCTTTTGCGATGAAGCACTATCTTTTGTTAGACGGCTTGCAAAATTCTCTAACCGGCAATGAGACTGATAGTGCAGGCGAAATCAAAATTAGTGCTGGCGATAGATCCGTCCTTGTATGTGCATATTGCAAATGCGATTGATGCAAAAGAAATCTGGCAGACGTTAGAAAAATTGTTCGCAGATTCGGGTTTTACAAGGCGGATTGGATTATTGCGGACTTTAATTTCTGCACGGTTAGATGATTTCGAGTCGATTGAACTGTACGTGACACATGTTGTCGACATAGCTCAAAAACTGTCGTCGACGGGTTTCAAAATCGACGACGAATGGGTCGGTTCTTTGTTATTAGCTGGTTTGCCGACTCCCAGATTTACGCCAATGATAATGGCGATTGAACACTCTGGAATTAAGACTACGACTGAAGAAATCAAGTCAAAACTTCTTGACGGTGAAATTGGTGATAACCATGAAGGTGCGTTCTTCGCAAAGAAATCTTTCAGGAGAAAGAAAAATTTGATAAAGTGTTTCGAATGTGGTGAGCATGGGCATATAAAGGCTCGTTGCCCAAACAAAAGAAAACAATCGGATGATAAGCATGAGAAATCCAAAAAACATGTGCATGCTTTCAGTGCCGTATTTTTGACGGGTGATTACGGTAAAAATGACTGGTACATAGATTCCGGTGCCTCTGTGCATTTAACGGTTAATGCAGATCAGTTTATAATTAGAAAACCAGCAAATACAAGTGAAGTAAAGGTGGCCAACAATATGAGCTTACCAATACATTGCCGTGGTGATATTGAACTGGAAACCAATGCGAATGGAAAAATACACAATGTAATTGTGAAAGATGTATTATGTGTACCAGACTTGACTACAAACCTGCTCTCTGTGAGTCAACTAATTAAGAACGGGAATAAAGTGATTTTTGATAAACAGTGCTGCAAAATTTTCAATCGTGATTCGGAATTAATTGCAACTGCTGATTTGGTAGATAATATATATCGGTTGAATATTCAAAAGCAAAACTGCATGCTAGCAAATTCAAGTGTTTCTGCCCAAACATGGCATCGAAGATTTGGTCACATTAACGAAGCTAACTTAAATAGAATGAAGAAAGGGATTGTAAACGGATTGAATATTCAAGGTAAAATAGAAGACAGAAATTGTGTTGTTTGTTGTGAAGGAAAGCAATGTCGAAAGTCTTTCAAATCACATGGCAGTAGAGCTAAATTCCTTCTTGAAATAGTTCACGCCGATATTTGTGGCCCTATGGCAAATGTATCGATCGGCGGAGCAAAGTACTTTCTTCTCTTCATTGACGACTACAGCAGAATGGTTTTTGTATACTTTTTGAAGACTAAAGTCGAAGCTCTTGACCGATTTAAGGAATTCAAGACTTTAGTTGAAAATCAGACGGAGAGGAAAATAAAGATACTCCGCACCGACAACGGAACTGAATTTGTGAACAGTAATTTTAACAGTTTCTTAATTCGATGTGGGATTATTCATCAAAAGTCCAATCCATACTCTCCTGAGCAAAATGGATCAGCAGAGCGTATGAATCGGACTGTTGTCGAGAAAGCTAAATGCATGCTTTTCGATGCAAATTTGGATATCAAATTTTGGGCAGAAGCAGTGAACACGGCTGTTTATATCATTAATCGTTCTGTCACCTCAGCATTGGTTGATAGAACTCCACATGAAATGTGGACTGGTGTAAAACCAAGCGTGGGATATTTTCGAATTTTTGGTTCCGATGCTATGGTGCATATTCCGCAGGCAAAGCGAATAAAATGGCAAAAAAAATCAAAGAAGATGATTTTTGTTGGCTACGGGGACAATGTGAAAGGCTATCGACTAATTGACCCAGCAACTATGAAACCGAGCTACAGCCGAGACGTTATTTTTCTAGAAAAGGTTGATAAAGATAGTTCAGATGTACGATTTGATTTAACTGCGAACAACAAATTTTTACTTGATTCTGCGATTATTAAAAAGTCAGAAATGAATGAAATGGATGACGCAATAGCAGCAGACAATGAAACAGCAGCCAAAGAAGATTCTAAAAATGCAGATGATGAAATAGAAAGTAATTGTATCGATCCAGATTATGCACCAGACGAAAGCATTGATCAGCAGTCAGTTGATACAATACGTAGATCTAATCGTAATCCGAAACCAAGACAATTTGATGGAGTGGTCACGCATATGTGCATTGAAGCAAGACATAGTGATCCATGCAGCGTTAAGGAGGCAATGGACAGTCCTGAAGCATCGAATTGGCTGTTGGCCATGCAAGAAGAAATGGAATCCTTGAAGGACAACATGACCTGGCATATGTGTGAACGACCGAAGGACAAACGCGCAATAAACTGCAAATGGGTATTCAAATCGAAAGTTGATGGGGATGGTAACGTGGTTCGATTCAAAGCGAGACTGGTCGCTAAAGGCTGTTCCCAGAAGGCTGGAATTGATTACCAAGAAATATTTTCACCGGTGATAAGGCATACTTCCATACGTTATCTTATTTCCATTGCAGCTCAATACGATTTGGATATATTGCACATGGATGCGGTAACTGCTTTCCTTCAAGGCGATATCGACGCAGACATATACATGGAACAGCCCGTATTGTTTCACGATGGAACTGATCGAGTATGTAAGCTCAATAAGTCAATATATGGTCTTAAGCAGGCAAGTCGGCTGTGGAATCAAAAGTTACATAAGGCGCTTGTTAACGCTAAGTTTAAACAATCTTCTGTTGATCCTTGTGTCTATTTTCGAGTTAAAGATAAAATGATGATTTTTGTCGCTGTGTACGTGGATGATTTGATGATATTTAGTAGCAGCGAAAGGGAAACTTCCGAGCTACAGTCAACTTTGATGAGGGAATTCAAAATGAAGAACCTTGGAGCGGCAGCAAATTGCATAGGCTTTCGAATCACGCGAGACCCTGGCAGACATGAAATATACTTGGATCAAGAGCGCTACATTCGTGAAATCTTGGATAAGTTTGGAATGCAGAACTGCAATCCGGTTTCGACACCAGTTGATCCCAACCAAAAGCTGACTAGGAAAATGTCACCAAAAAATCGAGAAGAAGTAGAGATAATGTCGAAGGTACCGTTCCAAGAAGCCGTAGGGAGTCTTCTATATCTAGCGCATGGTACTCGTCCTGACATCGCGTTCGCAGTCAACAATGTTAGCCGTTTTAATAAAAATCCAGGTAACTCGCATTGGAGTGCGGTGAAACGTATTTTCCGTTATTTGAAAGGGACTGCTAGCTTAAAATTAAAGTTCGGTAACGATATAAATACTCGCTTATTTGGCTATGCGGATGCAGACTGGGCTAGTGAAGTTGATGATAGGCGTTCCTGTACAGGATATGTGTTCCTTCGTAACGGATGTATTTCATGGAACAGTCGACGACAACAAACAGTTGCGCTGTCTTCGACTGAGGCGGAGTATATGAGCTTATCGGCAGCAACTCAGGAAGCCATGTGGCTGCAACAATTTGAAAACGAATTTTGGTCATCTGAACAACCTACGAAGATTTATTGCGACAATCGGAGTGCCATTTGTCTCACGCAAACTGACGCGTACCATTCTCGAAGCAAGCACATCGACGTTCGTCATCATTTCGTTCGGCAGAAGTGCTTGGAAAGAAAAATACGTATAGAACCCGAAAGCACTGAATTTATGGTCGCGGACATATTAACTAAAGGTTTACCTAAAGATAAACACATGTTTTGTGTGTCTAAAATGGGATTATTTAATGAATAACATTTACATTTGAATTTGTGTTTAAGATTGAAATTCGAAATTTATGCTTGAAGTTTGTAATTTTAAATTTGTACTTAAAATGAATTTGATTGCTTAAAATTTAAATTAACTTATAAATGCTTATTTGATTCAGTGGGGGTGTTAGAAATAGAAATCAAATATGTACTTGAATCAATAAAGTTAGTCGTTGACGAGCCGTACACCAGTAAAGACCTGTGTTTTTAATTTACCCGCAACACCAACCTTATTTGCAATGCTTCCAGACTGCAGATACTAACACAAAAGTTAGGTTTTCATTTAATTGATGCCTGCTTTCTAATTTACCTAATTATAAGTTCATATTTATGTCGGTACTTTTCACTTTCCATAAACTTTTTTCATTTGTTAACAACAAGAGAAAGAAGTTGGGATACCGTTAAAGCTTCAAACCAACCATGCATACTTTTTATCAGTACGTTGGTCTTAATTTCAAGCAAAAAAAACAGAAAACATACTAATGAGTGTAGAACAGAATCATATACTTTTTTTCTCTTACGCTTTTTCAAATCGCACAAGCCAACCTGATAAGCATTTCAAAATACTCGAGTTTATATTTGATTAGTAACCTAGGAAGCCATGTTTGTATTGTATTTAATCAACTCGTACTACGGTCGTCATGGTAACCGATTCGTCGACATGTGGGTGAAAAACTGAAGCAGAGTTAGTTTTTTTGGCTTTGAGTCTAACTAACCTCCCTTGACCAATTCATTTAAAAGTTTTGAGCTCACCGGCATACAAAAAAAAACTCTGGCAAATTAGAAACGCTTGAAACATTGATGTCCGAAAAAAACCTTTGATGAATATGAATGAGGTATGCATTTATTGAAAGACTCTCGTTCCAGACATTGTATGTAATAGCAACTGATATTGATTACTATTGTCCATGTTCTCGATTGAAATTAAAAATTAATATAACTAACAATCAAATAGCAACTAGCAAACTAACAATCAACATAAATCATTTTTAATAGAAAATTAATGGTATTTCATTTCATTTAATGGTACGTCATTTCCCCTTTTATTTTCAAGTTTTTGATTTTTGAAAACGGCATACAATTCGGAAAGCTGAAATCTATTCATATGATCAAAAATGGCGTTTCATTTGTGATCTACTGCCAAGTATTTGAAAGCTATAATTAGTTAAAAAAAAATTTTACACGGCAATTCTAAAAGCACAAATTAGAATCGCACATGCGATGCATTTCCAACACATCTACTATTTCTGAAGAGTACAAATTAAGATGATTGCACCAGTGGCAAAACTTTATAATATGATGAATAAATGAATTGTTAGTTTCAAAAACCTATTTAATTAACTATTTTTATTTAGGAAAATATTTTTTGACCAAATTCAAAGTGTTGAGTTGTAAAGACCTATTTTATTGTTCTATATTACAACAAGTGGCCTTGGCTTTTTGTCATAACAAATTTAAATTTTTTTACTGTATCGATGCAAAATGACGGTTAATCAACCACCAAAGGTAATAAGTGCCAGCATTAATTTAGAAAATTTCCAACAGTAAATTTGAATTCGAAAGTGATCAGAGTTGGATAGATAGGTTGATAGGTTAGTTGAAATGGATACTTATCGTCAGAAGTCTGCCGACAGACGGAATATTCACAAAATGGGCTTGTTGTGATGCCACTGTAATTTATTCTCTCCCCTAGTCACTAAAGTCAGGAAACCGTCTACTGCCTTTTATATACCGAACTATAGCCTTTAAATTCGGTCAGATTTGAAAGAAAGGATGCACCAAGTGCCACCACCCTTCTCCTCGCCAATGCCGCGCACAGGCACATTAGATGGAGGACGGACTCTTCCTTGTCCCGATAGCCACAGCTCCGACAGAAGTCGTTGAAACCAGCACCGAACAGTTGCGCATGCCGTCCTATGAAGCAGTGGCCCGTAAGAATGACAACTGCACATTCCAGAGCATTTCAAGCTAAGCCTAATAGCTGCCTGGTACGATACGCGTCCGTGGAGGGCCAGGAATGCCTTGTTATCGCACAGGCTGTTTCATCTGCCCAGGATTTCCCAGCGTCCTCAAGGTATTTTTGTCTAATAGCCAATTTAACTCGTGGTCATCGGTATTCCTACTGAGAACGAGCATGAGACCTCCGGTAGCTAGGTACCAAGCCTCGCTAGTTCATCGGCCTCACATTTGCTTTGAAAACCCCTGTGTCTAAGTATCCCACTCAATTGCACGGACGAATCTCTCGACATTTCCCGAAAAGATGCATGGCTTTCAGCGACAATCATGGACACTACACAAGAACTAGCAAGGAACTCAATAGCCGCTTGACTATCTATGAAATACCAATATTGACTCCGAACATTCGGTTCCACAGAAGCCAGTCGATTGCCTGAAAAATAGCCGCAACTTCCACCTGAATATACACCACTCCCAACTTTATTGTTTAGTTTTGAGTCATCGGTGTACACATGGATTAGCCCACTTTCGAAGATGACACCATCACGCCAATCATCCCTACCAAGCAGGGGCAGATTTGACCATTTTGCCGCCTTAGGCCTCAGAAATATTTGCCGCCCTTTTCGTGAATTATATTAAATGTAGCAATGCGCGATTGGTTTCGATTCCCTAGAATATTTCGCTGTTTTTCGATGCGCCCAAGCTCACAAAAAAAGAACATCAGAATAAAACCGGCACCAGTTCGTTCATGAAAATTCCCTATTATTGCGCCCTTGCCACACAAATAATTATTAAAATACACACACGGTAAAGAAACGAAGAGAACCTAAAATAAAAAAATCTAAATGTACCAATTTTTAACAGCCGAAAACCATATACACTTTTACATCACATATAATTCCAACATCTTCGCTCATATATTTTTTGTAAGTAAGTTTACTATTCTGTTCAAAGTTTGCTTCTACACTTGACTGGAAATCAACTATGAACCCGACTACTGTAAATTAATGTACGATATGTTATTAATTAACGATGAACCCGAGATATTTTGACCTATGATGTTCTAGATTTCACTTTATTTTTATAGAAATTAATTTCAGTAATGAAGTACAATTTGAAAAAACACGTCAAGACTTGTAGTTGATATACCCTGTACCATAAAAATAAAAAAAATTCTCCGAAAAACAAACACACGCAAATATTTATCTCTGATAAGCTTTTCGTAAATTGAACAGGTATTATTTTGATACTTTTTAGGAGCTTTTTAGGTCTTTTTAAGACCTCTTTAGGTCTTTTTGGTATTTTCAGATACTTTCTAGGTACTTTTTAGGTATTTTTGAGTTTCTTTGGTCCTTTACCGTGATCACATTTCGATATTTATTATAAGTCAAACTTTTCGATGTCCGAAAAAAATCATCAGAGGTGAATTTTCGAGTGCATTGATTTTTTAGAGAATTCGGTTGGCTTGAGGTATGAGGCTCATTCAACTCAGATATATATGTCAGAAAAAAAATTGCCGCCACAGAAAAAAAAACGAAAACTGGCCGCCCCAAAAAAAATTGAAAATTTGCCGCCCCTGAAATTCGCCACCCTAGGCCCGGGCCTAGTGGCAAATCCGCCCCTGCCTACCAGGAGTGCGAGTTGTGAGCTCCAAATCTAGTAGGAAGTGCGAAGCGATGTAGTCAGCACCCGCTGGAGCGAGAACTCCCTTAGTCAAGATCGTAGCATAATCGAACTCTGCTCTACTCCATGTTAAGATACAATTCAGTCTAACAGCAGCAAGAATAGCTTGCTGTATGATCAATAAATTGAAGCAGAACAAAAAGTGCCTTAGTGTGGGTGGTACAGAGCGCGCCAGCGCTAACCTCCGCAATTTTTCCAGCTGACGTTTGCAGGTAACCTTACAAACAGCATGTTACCAGAACGACACTCCAAACAAAAGAATTGGCTCAACCACAGCGGTATAAAGTCAAGCAACAGTACGAAGCTGCAATCCCCAAATCGCCCCTATGGCTCTTTTGAACCAGTAAAGTGCACTAAAAGCCTGCCGAGCTCTTCCTGCTATATTGTAGCTACATATTCTGCTTTATTGTAATAACGTTGAGTCGAGGATGGCTCGTAAATATTTTACCCTCTCGATCAGGTCAATCGAGATTCCGTTCAACTTCGGTAATTCAAAACGAAGAACTTTTTACTTCCTTGTAAACAGTACCAGCTCTGTTTTGCTTGGATTCACATCTAAGCCACTCTCACGGCTCCAACGTGAAAGTATATCAAAAAAGTGATTTAACCTCTCCGATAGCGTAGATAAATACTTTCCCAACACTGCTACGGCTATGTCGTCTGCATAAGCAATCACTATGCAGCCGGCACGCTCCAGTCTCATTAGGAGAGTATTTACTGTGATGTTCCATGACAGGGGAGAGAGGACTTCACACGTGCTGCCCCCTGGTCGCACGTGAGCATTCCACAAAGAAGAGATCAACACTCTATTCCTATTGCTCATCAGCATGCAGCACCGAGAGTGCCTCAATAATGGCATCATACTTCACGTCGTTAAAGGCCCCCTCAATGTCCAAGAAGGCAACAAGCGTATATTGCTTAAGAGCAAGAGATTTCTCGATTTGCTCCATGAGGGCGTGAAGAGCAGCTATGACCGACTTACCTTTGTAAAATTAGATATTATTGATTAAAACAGATTATTGATCAAAACAGATCCCAACCTGAATATCCAGTAAATATCAAACACTCATCAGGCTTTTTGGTAAATAATGCGTAGATACATTCAGGAAACATGGGTCCCATATGGGTCCTGGAGATAAAGAAACGACGACGGCACTTCTCTAATAATTTGCGCTTTTATACAATAAGCACACCAGTCGATAGCTTTCCCTAAGTCAAATAGCCGTACCTACCCCTAAACCATCTCTCAGCTTAAAGAAGGTTTTATTGTGCATCTGTTAGGCATCTGTTAGGCAGCAGTGGCATAATTCATTTTGAGCTTCTAAAACCGGGAGAAACTATTACAACTGAATTATATTGCCAACAATTAGATATATCATTCAGCGAATTGATGATAAAATGGCTTGCTCTGGGCACCAGAGAAAATTAGCTGAAGAAACAATTTGGTAGCTGGATTGGGAAGTTTTACCATATCCGCTTTATTTTCCACACATAGCACCATCCCACAAAAGATCTAGAATTAACGATAGTATATGTCTGCCCTACTTAGCATAAACGTTCTATCTACATTTTAGTACTTTCGAGATATTCAATGATTTGTGTTTTGATTTGTACTGAAGATATATGGAGAGTGCATTTTTCAATATTGATTTCAACATATTTCCACAAAAGATAGGTTTTTCAAATTTTGTAGAATGATGAAATAGAGTATGTAGTTTTTGAATCCAGTGTTAACTCAAAAATGAGAAAAAAGCAGATATAACGTTTATGCTTAGTAGTAGTAAGAAGAAGAAGAATCATATTTTTCATCAAAGCTAGTTTTATTTTAGAGGGATAGCAAAAGATAGCAAAATGCTCTAGATTACAACAAAAATTTTATTATAGAATAATTGTACAAGTAAACATAAAAAGATTCGTTTGATTGGTTGATTAATAATTGATTACATATGAGTACCTCTAATATTAGGATTATTTTCGCACCGTTTTTCTTTAACTTCTATCTATTTGCTATAATTTTCTATTTGCTTTAACTTCTATCCAAACCAAGAGGAAATATACCTTACCAAACCTTACCAAACTATATATGTTACCAAACTATTAGGAAATATATAACTAAAATGCATAAAGCTGAACTTCTAACAATAGGTTTCTGTGCAACTAGACTTTTTTACCTTGAATACTCGCAACTCATTAGGCATAGCCAGAATTGAAGTTTCTAACAGAGCTGTATAGTATGTAAGAACAGATCATAAAACCACTGATTCTTTTTTGTTTTTTTATTTACCTACTTTCGATTCTAATATGTTGGTTGGTTGGTTTTTATTTGGCTTTGTTAAAATATATTCTCAATGTATAATTGAAAACAGTTTGAATCTAAGAATATATTTTATTATGTATTCAATGCGCCCAACGTGGGAAGCTTGTGTGACAAAAATGAATACTTTACTTTTATTCATTTTTTGCACGAATATGCATAAAGCTTATTTCCTGTTCAAACATAAACTAATTTTCTCCATAGCTAATAGATACTTTATTGATTTATCCACTGACGGTTTATCAATCAAATTCTGTTTGATCACAAAATTAATTACTTGGACATATACCGTTGAAATATAATGAGCGTTTCGATTCATTATGTGAAGTATACTTACTATAACTACGCATTTTCGTCAAACTTAAACCTGTTAGTACTTGAGCTCATCAAAGCATTGAATTATTAATCAACATTCCATCTCGTTACTTTTTTCACCCAAGGCCCATAAAAAATTATACTCAACTCGAGTATAAGCCATTATGAATCATTTTGAGTAAATATTCTTTTGGCTTGATGTTGTTTTGTAAATATAATAAAGAAAAATTGAAGAAATAAGGAAACGATATAAAACAACCAGATAAATATAAGCCTGAAGAATGCTGTTGACGGGCAAACAAAAAACAAATAAAGCTTATGAAAAAGGATAAGAATATAAGATCCTTTTATCTTTCAAACACATCTTCCATAGCAGCTTCATCTTCATATTAATGCTTAAGTTGATATCAGTCAGACCTTCCTTATTTGTACAAAAAAGCTCGCTTACCAATAAAAAGAAAACGATATCCGTGCATCGTGTCAATAAAACTTTTCAAACACAAAATATATGAATCCGAAGAACAAACAAACGATTTCCGTTCCTGTTCGCTTGAGTAATAACATAAAATAGTAATATACGAATTGAAAAGTTTCAGTGATTTGTTTCAGCTTGTGTCAAACCACATTTCACCCCTTTTTCTGTTTGTATAACCCAGAAAACAAAATGTAAATAAAATTTCCGGTTGGAAAATGAAGCGTGTAGTATGTTAATAATCGAAAAAACGGATATTTACCTACTTTCGATTTTAATATGTTGATTGGGATGGCTGCCTACAACAAAAGTCTAGTAGAAAGAATTACATGTCAATATTTGTACTGATTTCCGCATATGAATTTGATTAAATGTAATAGGGCTGATTGTTTGAAAATGGGAAATACGTAATCAATTTTCTAAATATTTATTAATTTCATTATAGTGTGATGTGGTTATTATTTCCATTTCTACGCTCAAATTCTTGTAATATATTAAATGCAAAACTATTTACACTTTTTTGTGTTTCCTAGTAAAAACGCCAACATTAGAGTTATACACGTAGTAGTTTAGAATTGCTGAAAAATAGGTGATAGGAATCAGCAATCTTGAAAAAAAAAAGATGATGAGCACGATATTAGCATTTAAGTATATGGCTACAAAACTTACCTAGAAATTTCATAAATTTTAATAATTTTTTTTTATTTGATTGAAGGAAGAAAAAAATTATACAATGAGAGATTAATTCGGATATGATAAATCCATAGACGAATAAGGAATAAATCATTGTAAACTCCACATGCTGTAAATGCTTTACAATGCGATATAAAAGAGTTTCAATTAAGAAATAGTTGCATTTAGCACTTATTTCATTGAAATAGTTCACAAACACTAATTGATATTCCTGTATAAGTATTAAAAAAAACTCTAGCGCATCAGAACCGCTAGAAAACTAATTTTCGAAGAAATTGTCTTTGAGTGACCAAAAAATTTGGAAAGACGTAATACACTTTTTTGTAGAATCATATCAACCATTCCTTATCTCAAGCAACAAAACTCAACTATAACACAAATGATGAAAATGTTCAGTGCTGGCAACACTTTCCCAACGAAGCAGCAATAAATCTACCATAAAATGATCGTGCTTAATCAACCTATCCTTTGAATTTCGTTCTCATCGGAAGATTTCAACGAAAGTTTCAGCGGTTAAACGTTGTTTGATAAATAAAAATATTCAAAACTCGGAAAATTTAAAAATTGGTTTCTTATTTTTATTTTTTTATCCTATATTTATATCATTTCAAGCATCTGTTAGTGCAATATTTACGAAAATGGCTAATGCTGGTTACCCTATGTCAGCAGCAGAGGAAAATATATACCAAATCTGCTTCACGTTAAGTCAAACCCAACGAGTAAATTTCGTTTCGATTGAATCACTGCGCTGGAAGGCACACGGGTGAAAAGAATTTTAGGGTTGCCACCCTCAAAACTTTTCAAATTTTTAAAGCGTTAATATTTGTTGTTAATTTTCATTGCAGGATTATTCCCATTTGCAAATCTAATGACATAATCGCTCAGTAAAGAAATTCCACAAAAATACAAAAATGGTCATAGCTGACAGTTTTTTCATGATTTTCGTACGAAATTCCTACAACATTTACTTTACATTAAGGTCCATTTACTGCATGAACTTCGTTTTGATTTCTGCACTGAACCTGAAGCTATAGGGAAAAAAGCTTTATTTTGCTGAGCAAATTTGCAAGATTTATGAGACAAAAATCACCATAGCTGGCAGCCCTATTCTAATTTTTCAACCAAATTTTAACCAAATGTTACATAAAGTAAGATTCAAGTACTGTGTTAGTTTTGTTAAAATCTGATGGCACAATCGGAAGTTATAGGCCAAAAAGCTGTTTTTTTCTCAGTGGTTTTTCAAGATGGTACCACTGCCACATGGTTGCCCGCATTTCAAAATTACTTTTATCAGACCTGGTCCTAGCTAAAACCAACATGTCCTGTGAATTTCATTATGATCGGATAATCCGGTCATCAGTTCTCGTGAACAGAGCTTTCGAGTGCTGAAAATAGAGGTAATTTGGTGATGGGTTGCCGTTCTTGTGCAAATCGGAATTTTCAAAATTTCAATTTGACATGATGGACAAAGGTCAAAATTTATCAATGATTTGAAATTTTTGTCAAAAATCAAAAAATTTTCAGGAAGGTCAATGATTTGAAGGATTTTTTTTTCAGGAGCCTGCCGTAGCTACCTGTACAACCTTGAAAACGCATATATGCTAAGTCCTAGTCAACATCAATACGCTCTGCAATGTTCACGATGATCCAATGTTTTGATCACAAGTAATGACAAATCAAAATTTGAAAAAAAAATCCTTGCCTACTTTTAGGCACCTAGCACCCACACACGGCTCAAAAATTTCAATTTTTTATTATAAGCAAGCTAAAAACAGAATTAATTTTCATTCCCAATACTTTTTTTCAACAAAAATTTACACTGCTCGGAAATATAGCAGTACCTCAAAATTCACTAAAACGCTCGCCGCCGCCAAAAGGTTTAGGATATCTGAATTTGAGAAAGTTGTGGACCTACCTACTATACACATCTACGTTCTCCGAAAGTTTCAGCTTAATCGAATCGGCCACTCCAGAGATTATCTCGGAAAATCATTTTGCTGGTATATATATATATATATATATATATATATATATATATATATATATATATATATATATATATATATATATATATATATATATATATATATATATATATATATATATATATATATATATATATATATATATATATATAAAGAAATATGAATTTTCGGCGAAACGAGTTTAATACTAATGTTCTTCGAACATTAGTAACAATCCCGTTTTTCAATCCAAGCTGGGAGTGCGTATGTGAGGATTTATAATCATCAACGGTGCAATAACTGGTAGTTGGTCTAAGCCAGACTTTGGTAGTTTGGTCTAGGGCAATTCCAGATGACGCTGTCATCTTCAAATGCGATATCCCTAGTATCCCTTTGGTCTTCTGACGTACTTCATCACTCCACTGAAGTCAGGGTCTAAATTGACATATTTTTCCAACAATCCTGTTTTTTCTTCATGCGTGCTAAGTATCCAACCTAAAGCAGCATAATGAGCTTCATCTAATCAGTGACCTGACGGTCAAGATGTTGCTCATATAATTCGTTGCTGTATAGACGGCGGAATTTGTTATCCTCATTTCAGGGGCTATATATCCCGTGGAGAGATCTTCCTCTCGATTACAGAGAAGAGCTACTCATTTTTCTCGCTCAGTCTGATACATGATCAGTTATGCCAAGTTAGCTACATTCTAGCTAGATTTAGCTACAAAAAGAACCTTGTTAGCCGCAAAATATTTCATTTAGCTATTGGCTATAAACTTAGCTACTAATTTATAGATTATGAATAATTTAAAGTTTAGCTTTGATTGCATTAATTTTCACTAGTTTATTAATATTTAAAACACTCAGTGCTTGAAAATAATTTTCTCAAATTCTAAGGTAATCGCTAATGCTTTGAGTAGTACTAAATAGTACTGCTACTCTGTACTATGTCTTTCTGGACATAGAACAATAATAATCTTCTACGAACAGTTTTATTTCTTTTGTTCGGTGCGAAGAAAAACCGTGAGTTTTAACTCATTAGGAATAAACTAAAATAGGTAAGACAAACGAAATATGTTTAATATAGAATACACATTATCTGCCTAAATTTGAAGAACCGAAAAATTCAGGCGTAGACATAAAGTAGCAATAAAACGTAGACAATGAGTTTGCACAAAGCCCTAGAAGACATTAGGAATCGTCCTCAGTAGTAAAACCAAACGTTAGAATTGGGCTAGCTATGTTTTTTTTTTTGTCATTTTGTAGAGTTTTTCAACACAGCGAAAAATAAAGACTATATTTTCCCCGTTGGGAGCAGTACCTGGAAAAAGCAGCACCATAGTGAAAGACGTTAAGTTTCCAAACTTCAAATCGGATGTAAAGGCAGATATTGATAACTCTATTTCTAGTATTTTAGTTGACGAGTCTACTGACATTTTAGTTATATTCAGCAAAAATTTACTACAATTTACTTGGCTTTTGATTGAACTAGAAAGTGGAACTGCTAAAAGTATTACTACTGCCATAAACACGTACTTAGAAAACTACAACCTAAATATTACAAATATGACAGAGAACGCAAGTGTTATGGTCGGAGTCAATAACGGTGTATTTCAAAAATTAAGTCACCAAAATCCTTAATAAGATGTGCTTGTCATTCCGTTGAACTTTTAGTTCCTGCAGCTATAGGATTATGTCTTCCCCAAATGTTAGAGTTGCTTGCAGAAATTTATAATTGGCTCTCTAAATTCCTTTGAAAATGATACGGAGCTCATAAACGAGGTGGTTGTCAATAAAAAGATCAGTATCAAGGATCACTTCCCAATAGTTAGGGCTAAAAACCCACTTCAGTAAAGTCCAAACATCAGAAGAATGTTATTTAGCAAAAATGATTTACAAGGAGTATAACAATTACAAAACCATTCATATCTCCTATTTCTTCAACCAATTTTAAAGGATGCTTCTATCACGAATAAAAAAATTGAAAGTAATTATGTTGAACTCACTAAGCTCTTTAACTATGTTTATACTATGTTATACTGTTAAATTAATTAACAACTCATTATCCGATGCACATCCAATATTTTTCCATATGAATTATAAACATTAGCTTAATAAAGCTGTTTTCCAGAACCTTGAGTTTTTTATTGTTGGAGTAAGCTACACTTTTTTAGCTACAATGGGAACTTTTTAGATATTTTTAGCTATTTTTAGCTATGCTTTTCCTAAATTCTAGTTACAATGGCTGGAAAAAAGTTGGCAACACTGTACTGATGTAAACGGCATCAACATAAAGCCAGTAACTGTGAGGATTTGATAACGGCGCTACCCTTCATACTTATCTCTTGTTCACCTATGGGTATCTACTTACTTCAGAAACTACCGCTGATTATGCCGCTTTGTGCGCTGTATTTGCTCGACATATTGTGCGACTGTGCGCCAGCTATCCTCGTTTCGCAGCATCCTTTCCACAACCAACTCTGTCGTGGCCAATCCAATCTTGGACTTGAAGCTGCTCCTCGAACTTGCAAACTTACTGTACGCAAGGAATGTTTGGTTAGCATCATCGTAGTCAGCCATACAGTGCCGACAGTGGGGTATACGAACCTTGCCCATTATGTTAAGGTACCTTCTGAATAACCATGCCCCATTAGGAATTGTGATCAGGCCTGACCTTTGGGTTTGGAAGACCTTTCAAGTCTCGCCGTCCAGTGACCTTTGTTGCTGCATTACAACATTGTTGAACGTTGGAGTGTTTGCGTACATACTTGCGCTAGAGCTTTTGTCCTGTTTGGCTCAGAGCATGTGAATTACTTTTCGCTGCACTCTCGCGTGGGCAGACTTTTCGGCATCCACACGACATCTTCTGACACCGTGCGATAGCTACTGGTGATACGCAAGATACTTCTACACTGGACACTGACAATCAGCGCTCCAAACTTCTTCGTTTGGAGTGCACCCGCCCAAATTTCCGCCCGTACAGCAAGATGGAGTTTATCGCCATCAGCACCTTTCGTCTCGCTTCGCCGGTGCCACTGATATTAGTCATCAATCTTATCTTAAAGCCGTATCACATGTCTGTCCCAGTAGTTCATCTTAGAGTCCAGCGTCACTTCCAGGTACTTTATCGGTACTTACTGGTCTGGACCTCTGCAGAACTCACTATTATCAGAATGAAAGTCGGTATCCTTAAATTTGTCAGCGTGACAACCATGTAAGTTATGGACGATTATCCACCGTTTCACCCACCTCATCACTTGATTAAGTCTTGATTGGAAGAACTTGGCTGTTCTAGAAGTAATTACCGCTGCATCCTCAGCATAACCCACGGGAAATACACCAGTTGGCATTTCAAGGAGCAGCAGCCTGTTGTGCACGATTTTCCAGTGGTCAGGTTCAAGGATAGGCTCTTGTACTCTCCCTGAGTTGATAAGCCTCCTTCAAACACCTTCACTTGTGTCAAACAGCAGCCATCAGTCACTAAGATAGTTCCGCATCATGACCAACAAGTATTCAGGAATGCTGGGTTCTCTTGAGTTCCGGGCGCTTTGTTTTTTTTTAGCCTCTGCTATGATTGGTGGGGGTAGCCCTCTTTTTTCGTGCACCGTACAGAGTACTGAACAAATCGCTCCAGTATTTTCGACTGGTCAGAAATAGGAGTTCTCCCTTTACGTTTGCAAGCTAAGCAGCGAGTTATTTACTATCTCATCCTTCTCACTTGGTGGTAAAATTTCCACGTCTGACGCCTTGGCCCCCTGTATTGCTCGATTTCACAGACCAGTTATCCGTCCTAGAGACACTTTTCGGATCGGTGAACCCTATAAGTCTCTACACGCGTCCGCTTTCTTTGAGATTGCTGCATGGCTCGGTACCCATCAGTCTTACGTTTAATAGCTCACCCACTTTAGAAACTGTTAGTACATCATATGCATTTGCAGATTAAGTTGAAAACAACCACATTAACAAATTTCTTGCATATACACAGTCTGCACACACATAGCAATTGGGCTTCAGTTCAAATAATTGGATTTAAACTGAATCCCATTTTGAGACTTCGAGTATCCACAACGTTGGTAGCCGAACCAATGACAGGTATCTTTGGCATGCTGCCAAACATTGTTCACATAAAGTTCAGCTTCGGGGCTATTCAGACCATCAGTGATTATGATATGATATGATATCTATTATGATATCTATGGCTGACTAGCAGTTATTTCGAGGGTTAGTATCTTTCAGGCTTTTTTAGTTTTTTACCTGTCTACAGTTGGTTGATAAATGCGTGCTGTGGCCAAAATACGGCACTAGCCAAGGAACGAAAGAGTCAGAAAATGCGCGGATTTTCTCCTTTTTGTCACATGCTGCTCTTGCTATTTATATAAATTGCTAATGCATTATATATCTTCTAATGCATTATTATCTATACTTCCTGTTGGTGAGCTACTACCCCATGTATATAATGTGAATGGTATGTACGAACTATACATGAATTGTCCAGGAAAAAACACTTGTACGAATTACACCCAAATAGAATGAAAGTAATTAGAAACACATATTCCAAACAAATGTCGATTTTTTAGGGTACAGTATTTCGAGGGTACTGGTTAGCTAGATAGACACTGAAGAAGAGGAAAGATTACTTTCAAATTATTAACATTTTTGATGAAATTGGAATACATTGAGCTCATAAGGGAGAAATTAGTCTTTCGCTTAAAGTTTTTGTTCGGAAACCTGGGATAAGCCTACATAATTTGCCAAGATGAAGAAGGCTGTAACGCTTTCTTCATTCTAACCGCAACTTAGCATAATTGTATCATAAGCAGCCAGCATTATTTACCAGTTCCAGAAACAAGCCGAAGCAAAGAGACAACTGAAAGTTACATCGTTTCGTTTGAACAGAGGAATATGAATTTGAGCAATTTGGCTTGCAGGGTTTGGTTTCTGCGTATCCGAGACTAAATGAAATAGCAAAAGCTTTCAAACTTATGCTCTCTGGGTTTTTTTTATTTTAGTGATCGCCTAGGATATATGAGATCCAGACAGTACTGCTCTCCGATCGAATTAATTTTTTTCCGCAATGACGAAACGAAATAAAAACAAGCTGATACATTATTTAGTCTTTGTCCAATGGTATGACACTGTCACTCCTAAAAAATATGATACTGCGACTACACAGCTTGTTTCAGTCCAAACAAATAGCAAGTTTATTTCAAAACAATATCCCTTATTTATCCTGTCTTCTTTCTCTACAAGAAATTTTAAAATAAATTCTACGAAAAATGGCGTTGAAATACTGCAAGAATAAGATGTAGCCCAGTAGCCTCACTAAATATGTTCAGTGGAATTTCGCACGCAATAATAAAAGTACATAAATATTTTAAAAAGAGCCTGCGATTCAGAATTTAAAAATAGATTTTGCCCGTAGATACTGGCCTTGTCTGTATCTTGAAATAGAAACTCCACTGGCTCTATCGTAGTGAATTTTGAACCTAATATAAATGCATTATTAATGGCGATGGCGGGAAAAATTGCTTAGGAAAAAGTTCTACGTAGCCCTCTGCCATTCTAATAGTAAACAATCGAGTAGATGTGGGTGTATTTTTAACAGGCTGTTGAAAATTAAATGCGACAGTTTTAAGCTTTCAGTTTGCTCGTCTGACACGTGTCTACGTAGTTAGAAAACATCAGTGCTAATGTTTCTGCGTATCGAAAAATTGGTAGATAGATTTAAAAAAATATAAATTACTAGTGCTGGGAAGATTTTGATGGTTAAGATTCAATCGAAAATTTCAAACATTCATAACAGTTTCCAATCAACAATAGATTTATAATATTATTTCAATAGATTACCTTTTGCTCATGTGCTCAGTTAAGTATAATCCTTTGCTTGACAGAAACAATTAATTTCCATAACACTTCACCTTTCACTCTCGGACCAATGTCCAATTTAACAACACAAATTGCAATTTCACTGCAACTACCGTTTTAGAAGCAATCAACCAAATGGCAGAAAACATTTCACTCTCGGCTCTAATGCACTACATGCTCCACTTAGGCTCATGGCCTACATAGCCACAAATCACCTTTCAGGAGACCCTCACATCGCACATTCTCGCACCGTGTGCTCCCAGACACGTAGCAAATAGTATCGAATACAACCGACACGTCCAATGATTGCCTGCGTCCTCCAGCTATCCTGCTATCAGTTGACCTACAGAAGCGGCAGGTTCAGCCTCCACAATTAATAGCTTCAATTATTAAACCTCGTAACTAGATCAATCGGCTTTGATTACACAAATTACGAACAAAGGGCGAGATTATCACCGAAATTCTGATAGCACACGCTTGCATTTAAGAAGCCCCGAAGCTGAATTAAATAGCCCACTTGCACTTTTGTTATTTTGCGAAAGCGGTGGGACTTAATTTCAAGTCCTTTTTCATACAATCCCAAAGCAGACAATCGCGAATCACTTGACGATTAAATAAACTACACAATATTCGCATTCATAGCCTTTCTCACTGTCTCATTATCACGATACATAAACGCAGAACATCGACCGCCTGCCTCCGAGGTGCTTGGAGTATTGCAAGGACACTGTCTACTATTTGAGGTAAACTAGTCCGCGGACTAAACTAAAAACTGCGGCGGATATACGACTTCTGCGTGTCACGTACCTTCCTACACTAAACGAACGGGAGTCCGGAAGGCCTTTTTCTGGAAGCAGCCGACCACGGAGGAGATGTTTTATCAAAAGTCAGAGTATGCGCATTTCTCCGATTAGCCGAATTTTTCCCTTAGTATCAGTGAAAGGTTCTGATAAGAATGTACGCACATATCATGACATCTGTTATGTTTAGTAGGTACTAACATTGTAAATGGTCAAATGTTATCAGCGTTTCGAAACTCGAATATCATGTCCTCGATATGTGTGCCAATTTATCAGAGTTCATGATAACATCAAGTGCTTTTAATTCTTGATTCGACAATTTAATGCCAAGTAGAAAGTATTTGGTTAGAGAAAATCAAAGAAAACTCTTAAGGGCTGTTTAGAAATGAGTCCATCCGCCTATGCGTCCATACAAATTGAAGTACTTACCCACTTCGCCTTATAAAAATTAACCTTGTGTAAATAAAAATGACTTGGACGCATTGACTTATATGTGAAATGACTTTTAAGGATATGAAAATAATTTGAAGGATTGTTTTTTTTTCTAAAAAAATTCACATTAAAAATAACTAACAAACTAGCTACTTTAACATATCAATAACATGTTTTTTAAAAGATTGAAAAGACATGGACAAAGAACCAAACTGATGCTCATCATGGCTTCTAAGTATCCTAGGTATTGGTAAGTTAAAATACACAAGAGTACGCGCAAAAGGAGTGAGGAATAGCGATTGAATTCTAATCGGGCGATCAGACACACGTAAGAAATGACACACGCGAATGTTGGTAGAGAGTAAGCCATGATGAACCTTATAAAGAAGACATTCATCCAGGAAAATTCTGCGGGTACTCAGCAAATGGAGATCAAAGATGATGCCGAGGTCTTTATATTGATTTACATGCTTCAAAAGACTATCAATCAAAAAATATTCAAAGGAAATGGGATTAGGCTTATTGGAAAAAGACATCACGAAACACTTGGAAACATTAAGAGCAAGGGACTCCGCAGAGCACCAATCACTTAAAACAAAAAGATCCGATTGTAACTTACAACAATCATTTTGTGAAGCGACAGCACGGAAAATTTTAACGTCATCAGCATACAACAGAGAATCAGACTGAAAGTTAGAAGGCAGGTCATTGATAAACAATGTGAAAAGGAGGGGACCAAGGATGGAACCTAGGGGAACACCACAAGTAGGAAAAAAGGGGAGAAAGAACAACCATTACCATAACTACAGTAGGAAGAAAGCCAGGATGTAAGGGAACTGGAAACACCAAAATTACAGATCTTATCCAATAGCACTGAGTGGTTTACCCTGTCAAATGCTTTCGTAAATCACATCAGCTTGAAGACCATTGTCCAAAGTGTACGCACCGAAGTTAGTGAATTCCACTAAATTCGTAGTCGTTGAACGTCCCTTGATGGAACCATGTTGCTCTACAGAAAATAAGTGACTAAAAGCACCATGAATTCTGTTATCAACTTCGAGCAGGACATGTCTGCCGGTTTTAAAATCGGAAAAACATTGGTAGCTTTTCAGGTAGAAGGAAAATCACTAACAGACAAACTTAAGTTAAATAATATAGGCAAAAGTACACATAAAGAAGATGCAAAAGACTTAACAAACACATTATGAATGCCATCTGGGCCGCTGCTTGCTGAGTGGTCCAACGAGGAAATTAGGATTTCCACCTCCAGAGAATTGGTCATCACAAAATTTTCATGAGAAAACACAGCGGCAGCAGAGCTGCCGCTGTGTTTTAGAAGCCGTTAGCCGTTTTATAGAAGCCGAAGTTTCCTCAAGAAAAAAAGTGTCAGGAAACCGGTTGCTAGTTTTTAGGGAACGGACTTACGACCAGAAAGGTTTCGAGTTATTTGAGGAAAGACTCGCTTCAATATGGGTGAAATATCCACTTTTCGCTTCTTCAACAGTCATTTTAGCCACTGCTCGCAGAGACAGATAACGCTGAAACGCCTCAACAGATGAACTGCGAAGAAATTCATTACAGGCCTTATCTTTCTCGGGCAAAGATTTGGATAATGCGACAGAAAACTAAGGAGGACAATCACCACGACGAGGTTGAGACACAGGAGTAAATCTAGAAACAATGGAGCTAAGGAGAGAGTAACAAGAAGAAACAGCATCATTTATATCCAGCCGACGAAAAAAAGAAAACCAATTGATAGGGAGGAGCTCAGCAGCAATTGCTTCATAATCTGCCTTAAAAAGGTTGAAAGACGGCACAACTATGCTTTTGGTGCGTGGACTATTTAATAAACAAAAATCAATGGAAAGGGGAGGATGATGAGGGTGAGGATCAACGTAATGAAAGGATGATGCGGAAATAGATAGATTAGAAGAAGGCAAAGAAGAAAAAACAAGGTCTAACAAACGATTATTATTAGGAATGTAATTAAATTGGGATAAGAAACAAAACGAAAGAAATGATGAGAGGGAAATTGAAAGTGCATTGGTAAAGCCGACTACAGTCTGTCAAGGCTCTTCAAATCCCGAAATCGCACCCGAACGTCAAAGCTCCTGCTGTACAAAACCATGGTCCTACCAGTACTCAAGTATGCATCCGAGACTTGGGCGCTCAGTAAAAGGCACTCTGACCTCTTAGCCGCGTTCGAGAAGAAAGTCTTGCGGAGAATCGTTGGCCCCATATGTGAAGAAGGGCGATTCCAAAGACGCAACAACCATGAGTGCGCTACCAACCTAGTAGCAGATATAATTACGAAGATAAAGCTCGGTAGACTCCGGTGGGCAGGACTCCTAGCTTGAATGAGCGAAGAGAATCCTGCTCGGAAAACCCTTTGCGGCAGATTTTACGGCAGACGACAGCGTGAGAAACCTTACCTGTGCTGGAAGGATGGCGTTGACCAGGACAATTGGATGATATCGGCTCGCGATCGAAACCGATGAAAAAAAAAAAAACAGTTGACGGAGGCCAGGACCGGACTCCGATTGTAGCATCGCTGAATGATGATGAAAAATAAACAATGGGAACTTTTCATGAGGAGTATTGAGCCAAAAAGTAATTCATTCTGGAAGCTGTTCAAATACTAAATATGCCTCTCATTTGTGGTATAGCTGGCTTGAAATTCAGAAAAGTGACAACGCATTTAAAGTACATTTCCAGGATAACATTTGTTTAGATGACGATTTCGATGACGCGGATCACACTGATTGAACCGTTTTGAGAATACTGCGTTCAAGAGCTTCAAATAATAATCGAAATCTCCTATCCCACCAGGTTACAGAAAGTCGAACTTTTAAGTACGCAATATTAACAAACGTAAATCTCCAGGCCTTGTTGGAATCAAAAACCTCTGCCTCATCAACCTGCCAGATAATATCCTGCAAAACAACACGGATATTTGAAATACTATTTTCCGGTTAAAGTAATATACTATACTAACTTTTAGAAATCAGCTACAACTATAGTCATTCTCAAACCTAGCAAAGATCTATCCTTCCTTCAAAACTGGAGGCCTATTGGCCTTATTTCATCTATAGCAAAACTGGTGAGCATCAAAGAGATAGTACATATTTCGTATCAAGGAGATAATACATCTCAATAACGTCCTGCCTGAAGAACAATCGGGCTTCAGGCCCACATTCTAACGAGCTACAACAAACTAGAGTAGTCCAACGCATAAGACAAGGGGTCAATTGAGGGCGCACAGGACCACAGGCCTGGCTATGTTCGATGTGGCCAAATTTTCAAAAAGGTATGGCACGTTGGGCTAGTTGCCAAACTCGATAATCTGCTTTTTCCGAAATTACACCACCAACTTATTGGCTCGGTAGAAAGAAAAATCTTTCAAGCAAAAATAGAAAATCAACTTTCTTCAAAACACTACAGTCCCGAAAGGCTTACCCCGTCCGTCAATTCAGTACAATTTATACACCGCAGGCATCCTGTGGTCGGATAAAGTGAACATATTCCTATTTTCTAGTGACATATCTTTTGTTCCTTAAAAGAAGCACTGACTATCACGTAAAACTTTTTACGTTTCACAGATTCCCTTCTAAAATATTTCAAGAAGGTGTAAATAAAAATCAACACCGATAAGACAAAATCGTTCTTTTACACTAGGAACAGCAGACGAACAGGACAGGCAGGAATAAAAGGAAAAGGGTAGACGGAGTGCTTATGAGAATGGCAATGGACTGCCAAATACCTCGGTCTAACGTTTGACGATAAACTTCCATGGACACCTTATATCACACACAAAAGAGCAGTTTTGCCCTACCAATGATTTTTCAAATTCCTATATATGTCAGGAAGTCCACCATTCTCAATGAACTGCGAAGGGACTCAAATAAAAACTACATTCAGTTAAAAACTACATACTCTTGCACTTGTTGATACAATCGATAGTCACCTAAACAGTTTATTGAACTTTTTAAAAATTCACGATAGTCACGTTCGCCTTATCTATCCTATCCTAAGACAATTCATAGAGTAATGCAAGAACTCCCCACTCTACTTTGAAAATAAGAACACACAGTAACACTAGTCATAGGGTCTGAGTAAATGAACGCCCACAATCAGGAATGGAGTACGGCTGCAAAAGTAGCACCAACTCCAAGAAAAGTTAGGAAACACAATCAATAAAAAACAGAAGGACTCTTCAGGAAGAATTTTTGGGTAGTCTCCTTTTGAAGCCTTGCGTAAATTAAAAGAAAATCACTCTTCCAAGTGTATATTGACTATTGCTTTGTAAGAATTACCGTACAGCTTTAACTTATTCAAATTGTATGAATTTCTTAAGCTTCTAGCGATACTTCACTTATCAAGATCAAAGCGTTGTTATATACAGGCTAGGTCACCACGACGCACATCAAACCGAATAAATAATAACTTTGTCCTAATTTCTCTACCAATTTTGAATGCATTTTACTTACTCGCGGTAAGTGAACTTTTATATAACCATTGCGTGACAGAATCAAATCCATTCATTCATTTCTCGTTGTTCTGATTTGCGTGCTGGGTCCCATCTGATTTCCGTAGCCAGTAATCCGACTCGTTGACAGTAATGGAGCGAAAACAAGTACGGATTTCATTCATTGGCTTATGCCACTGGCTACGAATCATTCATTTATACTGTGCAAGCAGTACTCTGACTGCTATAAAATCTAACAACAACTCCGAAATGCAATACGATGAATAAAGTGTGGAAGTGTACTTAGAGCGGAATAAAAGCGATTGCCGACATAAACTCGACCACTAGGAAGCATTCTAGAAAGTCTGTACTGAAACGAGCTGATGGCGAGGGAATTGTTCATTCAAATCCCTCGACATCTTTCAATCCCTTAATATAAGCTGCGCTAATGGAAAGGCGCTCTGATTTTTTCTGGCACTGATTCTCATCTTTGTTTCAGCTTTCAACAGCTCCACTTCTGCTTCCTCGAAGCGCACGTCATACTGCTGCTAAAAGAAATGCAATTAGTGCAGAAAAAATCGTAGTTTTGTAATGTGCTCCTAGCGGTGGAAGTCAGCGCAACGTATTCATTTGCGTCTGTCGGCGTCATCCGCCCTATGTAGGTTGAAACATCATTAAACACTTGGTGTTGAAAAAAACTTGTCCATTGAATGAATATCAAAGTTATGCTTGGCTCAAGCGCGTATTCTATATCAAAGCAAAATTTCAATTTCTATTCATACCTAAATTGAGAAACTTCATTATGAATAGAAACTATTATCAATATATGTTAAAGAGTGGTGTTTAGCATGCAAAGGCGTTGTGAGCAATGTTCGCCAAATAGTTTTCAAAATATAAACATTTTCGTCATGTAGCGCCAGATTATAAAAGAGCCAAATTTATAAACAAAAAAAACTTTCGCTCTGCATATTTTCGAAACGAAAATTATTTCCAGCCAGTGTACGTACCTAAAAAGAAACTGTGAATCGTACAATTTACAGCAAACATCCAAGTTTCATGCTTCACATTTTATGAGTGAATGCGAGCTCTTTTGTTGATTATTCAGCAGATATGAAACTTTAAAGTATACTTTAGATAGCTTGTGGCAAATATAGCGACGTTAATTTCCCTGGCTGCGGTCAACGTTTATTGCACCCAGAATCCTAGACATGTGTCTGTCGATTTAATTTGCTTGCATTTATTAAAAACCACTGAATGGGAAATATTGCTTCAACGAACTGCAATCATGGATTAAAATACGAGGAGCGAAATCCTGATGAAATGTTGCTGAATGATGCTAGCAATTTTCGCAAATAAGATTCTGACTACCCTTCGTTTGTGAATTAATGATAATTTAAAGCGCATACAACAATGTTTTAATTTAGCGCCCAGCGTGGGTCATGATCTTTTTTGCGATTAAATCATAGATTAAATGCATATTTTGGATGATTATAACATTTAATGTAAGATATGCCAAATATGAGTCTTAAATGTAAGATATGAGTCCTAAATGTTAGATATGAGTCCTATATGAACCTTTAATTTTGGTAAGTATAGTAATAGTTGAGAAATCGGCGAAACAGCAAATTTATTACGATGTTAGCTCAGGATTATTGGCTACGAAAAACAAGTGGGACCCAGCATGCAAATTAGAATAACGAGAAATGAGCGAATGGATTTGATTCTGTGTACGCATAATATTAGGCGTGTTATTTTGCTCCCCCTATCTATAGCAGAACAATGCTGACGCATTGGGAACAACAACAACTCCTCCTTTCCATAACAGGAGTTGTTGTTGTTTCCAATGTGTTTGCACTGGTTAGCATTGGATAAGGGAACGCGCCTATTATTAATAATTCTGGAATGTCTCATCAATTATAGGTTATGCAATAACAGATAATCGACTATATTTAGTAATTCTGAGTAAAAATGTGGAGTATAACGAACCCATACTACAAACTGGAAATTTAATGTAAAACAAAGCAGAGAAGATATGCAAATCAAAACCTATCTATAGAAGTTCGTCAAATTTGAAATACGACTGTGGAAACGGCACTAGTGATACCATTTAGTATCAATGAAAATCAAGCGAAATCGTCTTAAAGCAATTCCGGAGAACTCTTCAATTTTCTAGGCAATGAAAATCATCATGTTAGGAATTGTTCGAATTCTGAAGAAAGCTTTATGTCAAGGTAGTTAAGCACAGTTGTTATAATATAGAAGAGGTTAAAATAATAAAAATAGAAACTCTAGCGCATTAGAACCGCTAGAAAACTGATTTTCGAAGAAATTGTCTTTGAGGGCTGATAGGTCATGTACGACTTTGATCCGATGACTGCATTAAAACTCAAAGGGTAGAAATGTTTCCATTGTAACCATTTGTATAAATTCCAAAATTAAGGAAAGTAGAAGATTTGTTGTTTATTTTCATTATTTTCTTATATGATGAAAATGTTCAATGCTGGCAACACTTTTCCAACGCAGTATCCAAAAGCCTACCTTAACATATATATATATATATATATATATATATATATATATATATATATATATATATATATATATATATCTTAATATATATAAATTACGTGTCACGTTGTTTGTCCGCGATGGACTCCTAAACTACTTCACCGACTTTAATCAAATTTGCACACCGTGTGCAGTTTGATCCAACTTGAAAGATAGGATAGCTTATATCTTGTTACCAGACGCTGCGAAAAAAATCTTCTCCGTTCCCTTTACCTCCCGTTGGAGTAAAAGGGGGCAATTTCGGGTGGCCCAGCTCACGCGGAGAATGGGGTGAGTCGAAGTTTTAGGCGCCACTCGCTTTGTTCTATCACGAAATTGCCTAACAATCGTCGCCTAGAAGCGAGAAATCGTCGACGATCTTACCCATCATAAATCAAAGTTTCAAAACGCCCGACGCGCACTAATAACACCAGCGTTACAAGTTAAAACACAATTCTATTTCACTTATGATTTCAGAAATGAAAAATAATTAATTTTCTCTGCTTCGCTGGATACGTCCGTATCTCACCTAGGTTCTGGATTCAAGAGACCAGATTTATGCTCGATCACCTTCCACTAAGCCTCGGCTAGTGGTTTCCATCCCGCTTCTGCGGTATCTCTGCAGACCGTTGGTTGTTCCATCCGCAGTATTGTTTGATCGGGTGCATTGGCCCCTTGTGCTCGCTACACGCGCCTGCTATAGTGCAATTTCGCGCACTTAAGTTCGATAGCAATCGGAACGCGCCCTCATCTTTTTGCCGCATGGTGGCGGTTCCGTCGCCCGTTGACGTCTCGTGTATCACTTCGTCGTTGTTTACACTCGCCCTGTCAAGAATTGCTGTGTTCATGGCCTGGTGTGCAATATATCCTTAGCGTTTAAGCATATTCACATTCGCGTTTAGCCAATTGTGTGCGGGCATTCGTGAGTTTTGTTACGCGTCAAACTCGGCCGAATCTAATCCAAATGCTGGTACGGCGCACCGAGGTCGCATGTTGTTTTGTTCACGGAAGGCCTAGGCGACTCGCCGGAATGCGATATGCGATAGTGCCGGTGTTGTAAAATTCCACGATCCTTCTGTAGCGTCCTGGCTCGCCCTCCCCCGAGTTTACTCTTTACTGGGTCAAGTCGTTGTCCTTCGCCTGGTTTGAATCGCTGGTGATGGCGTGACCTGGTGAGGCGCAACTCGTTTCACCGTCAGCGCGATGCGTTCCTTTCGTTGCTTGTTATACTATTTTCTAATTACATTCATTTTTTCCTTATTCTAATCTAATTATTGCTCTTTTACATCATTTGCCTAACCTCGTACGTACATTTTATTTTTAGGTATCCATCCGCTGGCGTTACAATCTCAATTTATGATTGCAATATTATTTTATTGCAAATTATTTGTCTATTATTTGACAGTCACAATTATCTGTTAGCTCCAAACGATTTTAACAGATGGCGACATTTGTTGACTGGATTGAGTAAGTATTCAATAGATGGCGCTATGTCAAACGTCTAAACGTTCCATATAAGCTACAACTTAATAGCATAACCACCACATGTTGCTGAGGCTAAAGTACAGGTTAAATTTATTTTGTAGTAAACCGAAAAACAGTGAATTTTACATTTTCAATTTTTGTTGCTAGCATAGCTGACCACGTGTTACTTAGACTGAAGTATAAATTAAATTCATATGATAGTGAATATAATACAGAGAAATTATTCCTGCTTTTTAATTATTAGTGCTTCGTTGTTCAAAACTCTAATTAAACTATATACATGTAAGTATTATCACATAATATATTTTTATTTCAATGTGCTATAATAGCATGTTTTTCAGTTTTTTTTTTCGAAAAAATCTAACCTCAACAACGCGAGGAGCAGAGAAGCACGACGCAAACGCGTTGATCGAGCTCATCAGTCGGCAGAACAAATCACAAAAAGAAATGCAGCCCAAAGAGTCAGGAAAGCAGAGCGTCGTGCACAAGAATGTCAAAAACAGCGTGACGAACGTCTGCGACAGACTATTGCAAGAACAAGAGCGGCACGAGAACGAAACATAGCTACAGCACGAGTACAAGAACGACAGAGGCAGCGGATCAGCCGTTCATTAACACGTGCATCATTTGTTCGTCTTGCTTTCGAATATACACCAGATATTAACTACTCTGCGCATTCAAAAATTGCTATCGGTGCAATGGATAAAGTATGCCAATATTGTCAGGCATTGAAATTTTGGAATGAAACACCCGGCATGTGCTGCGCATCGGGAAAAGTTGTGCTGCCACCTCTACCCACTCCGCCGGAACCTTTATTATCCTTTCTTGATTGAACGAACCTATTTGTGTTAGCTAAAGACAGGTTAACCAAAAATATTGTGGACCAATTAGTGCTACATTAAATTGAAATTGAAAGTATATATAGTTCAAAATAATTAATATTATTGTTAAAAGATTTTAAACTATCCACCCTACCTACCTCATTTATAAGTTTAAGTGTTACATGTTATTTACTAAAAACTTTGTAATATACTCATTTGTTACAAACATGAATAAAAATAATAATGAATTTTAAATTTAATTCTTTTGTATTGATTTTTGCTTTACTTCAACTATACGAAAATTTTGATCAATTGTGTTCAAAGTCTTTCCCCTTCAAATACCAAACCAGTAAATTTTTATACCAGCTTTAACGTTTCCGTCTTCGTTCGTAAATAATAATTTCATTGTAAAAAGGGGTAACGGTAGTAGAAAATCAGTCATGAAGGTCGCCATGTTTTTTTACAAATGGCATCTATGTAAAGAAGCATGGTGGTGCCCATGTCTGATGTTCTCCTACCGTTCCCCTTAAATAGTTTACAACAATGTAATATGACAAAAATGTTAGCCACAGCAACGCGTGATCGGGTCAGCTAGTATATATATATATATATATATTTACATATATATATATAAATAATTATATATATATATATATATATGTATATATATACATATATATATATATATATATATATATATATATATATATATATATATATATATATATATATATATATATATATATATATATAATACATATATATATATATATATATATATATATATATATATATATATATATATATATATATATATATATATATAGGGTGTTTGGTTCTCGGTGGACACTATTTTAAGGAGGCATTCCTTGATATATTTTGAGCAAAAACTTGTTCTACAGGGTTGTCCGGTTTTCAAAATCTATGGAGTTACAGGGTGGTCAATAAAACTGTTTCGGACCTGTACCCTGGCTCAATTAAATCATTATATCTTGAAAACTAATAATCATAACGCATAGTTTTATGGCTTGTTTTTTTATGGAATCAAATTACCTTTAATTTGATGTAACATCCTAAATTGTAACTGTACCTGATTTTGAGATATTTACTTGAAAACACAAAATTTTGGCACTTCTACAGTGCAAATTTTGTGTTCAATGTCGTTTTTCTCAGAAAATCTAATGAAAAGATGCCATTTTAATTTTATTATTTTATAGGCCATATTGTTGGCTACAAAAGTTGCATACATATTTATGACTTAGATTTTACCATTTTGCAAGTAATAAGCGAAAATACATATTGCTTAAAAACTGAATATGACTTCAAGTGGCCCTCGTTTTCGATCTACACTCTTTGCTTGAACTGAAAAAATTTATTAAAGGTTTTTACGCTTTATTTCAAAATTTTTGAGCAACAGTAAATGTTCAAAATGGCCACCTTCATTTTGAATACACGCTAAAGCTCGTTTCGCAAGCGTTCTTTTCATATTCATACTTCCTAGCTGCTGCCTCACTTCTGTTGCAGCCGCATCGATCCTAGTATTTAGGTCTTCCAATGTTGATACTTCTGTTGTGTAGACAAGGGCCTTCATCCGTCCCCATATAAAAAAATCCATAACTGTTAGATCAGGAGATCTCGCAGGCTAGTGTATTGGTCCATTTCTACCGATCCAGCGATTGGTATGATTTGAATTCAACCAATCTCTGACTGGTCGGCCATAGCGAGCTGGAGCACTATCGTGTTGATAAAACATGGAAGCCAATCGTTGCAGCGGAATATCCTCCAATAAGTCCTGCAGATCATGTCTTAAAAAATGTAAGTAATTGGTACTATTTAAAGTAGGCGGGAGCCTAATAGGTCCAATTAAATCGTTACCAATCACTCCTGCCCATAAGTTTATGCTGAACCTATGCTGAAACGATGAAGTCCTTCTCGTGTGTGGATTGCTCTCAGCCCACGTATGTAAATTGTGAAAGTTTGTGATACCGTCCCTGGTAAATAAGGACTCATCCGTCCAGAGAATGGTGCTCAAAAAATTTTCGTTGTCTAATTGTTTCTCAAGAAGCCAATAGCAGCATTCCATCCTTTTGGGCAAATCGATCGGTAGCAGCTCCTGCACTAGTGTGTGATGGTAGGGACAGTGGCGGCTTGTCAGGGTGGGCCCGGCCCGCCTGGCCCACCCTGACGAGCCGTCACTGGGCCCGCTCGACTAAAAAACACTATTATAAGGTATACGCGGATACCAACAAGAAATATCTACTTTACTTTAACTCAGTAGCGGCTCGTCAGGGTGGGCCAGGCGGGCCGGGCCCACCCTGACGAGCCGCCACTGGGTAGGGATGTAAACGAGCTGCTTTTAAAACACTTCAAACTTTCCACGTAGACACGTTAAGCTGCAACGCCAATCATCGAATACTGATTCATGGGTCAGTTTCCTCTGCAAGCAGTATTTCTTCATCGGTCCTTACAGCCAGTGCAGGCGCAGGATTTGCGTTTACTCGGCTCGTCCTAACGCTGCCAGTTTCCCGAATCCTTGTGTATAGTTGTTGAAACACTCTCCGTCCAGGAATCCGTCGATGGGGATATCTCTGTTGATACAAAGATTGCGCCGCTTGTGAATTTTCCCGGCACTCTCCATATACGTACATAATATCTGCATATTCGTCATTAGTGTAGTGAGACATTTTGAATTTATGTTTGAAATTTTAGTGATATCTTCTAGTTCGAGTAATGTACTGAAACTCACAATAATTTGAAAGTGGTTCTGTTTTATAGGGTCTTAATTTTTTTTACGTATTCCATTAATAAAACCGAAGACCTGTACCCAATTTTACCTTTAACATCCAGGTAGGTGCTTCAATTATGTTGAAACTAATTTTAATTTAGTTTATTTTATTGATAGTTTAAAAAGTAATGGGCAGTAAAAAAACTTAAGTACAAATAACAATTTAAACTATTCTTTTGGACGAGGGCCACTTTACGGAAAATTTACTTTTTAAGCGATATGTATTTTCGCTTACTACTTGCGGAACGGTAAAATTTAAGTCATAAGTGTGTATGCAACTTTTGTAGCCAACAATATGGCCTATAAAAAAATAAAATTAAAATGGCATCTTTTCATGAGATTTTCTGAGAAAAACTACATTAAACACAGAATCTTCGGGGTAGAAGTGTCAAAATTTTGTGTTTTCAAGTAAATATCTCAAAATCGGGTACAGTTAAAATTTAGGCTGTTACATCTAATTAAAGGTAATTTGATTCCATAAAAAAACAAGCCATAAAACTATGCGATATGATTATTAATTTTCAAGATATAATGATTTAAGTGAGTCAGGGTACAAGTCCGAAACAGTTTTATTGACCACCCTGTAACTCCGTAGATTTTGAAAACCGGACCACCTTGTAGAACAATTTTTTGCCCAAAATATATCAAGGAATGCCTCCTTAAAATAGTGTCCAACAAGTACCAAACACCCTGTATATATAGAGGTTTTGAGACGCAAGTAAAAAGAGCAAAACATCTAAGGATGAAATCGAACAAACGAAAGGCCTTGCGAAATGTGCTAGTTAAATTTGAGCTTTGGGTCAAGAAAAACAACAAGGTCCTTAAAATTATCAAAAGCCGTAATAGAAGAATCATACAGAGAGTAGGAGTAAATTAAGGGTGTTGTTTTATACGTATGAGACGTTTGATGATATTTGGATGTGTTCAAAGTAAGTGAATTTTCAGAGCACCAGTCGCACAGACTACAAACATAATTTTGGAGTTGCAGGCAGTAGTCGGTAGATTCAATTACTCTGAACACCTTGAAGTCTTCAGCAAACAGAAGGCAGGGACAACGAATAAAGGACGAGAGATCTTAAATAAAAACTAGGAATAAAAATGGACCAAGAATAGAATCCTGAGGAGCTCCGGAAACGTACAGAAAAAAGAAGAGGTAATGGAATGCACTGTTACAGCACAGTTACGACCAAAAACAAATGACGAACACCGAGCCAAAAGAAACCCAACCACCCCATAGCCTCCTAGCTTTGCAAGAAGAATGCTGTGATCAACAGAATCAAAAGCATTTGAGAAGTCGGTGTATACCACATTCGTTTGTTTCTGTTGGCCGAACGTAGAAGAAAGCAAGCTAGTAAAGGATGTAAGATTGGGGGTGTGAGATCTACCTTTGATGGAGCAAAGGAAAGCATGGAGGAAAAGAAGCTACCTGTTGTGAACAATTCATTCCAGAAATTTTCCAAAATAAGGAGGAGGGAAACGGGACGATAGTTGGAAATGCAGCTTGGATCGTCAGACTAGTGGATGGGTGAAATACAAGCAGATTTCCAGCTGATAAGGCAGGCGTCGGAGGAGAAGCTGAGGTTAAATATAACAGACAAAGAAACACACAGTGGCAATCAAGTGGGTGGATCGACTTTGACACTTCAAAAGTTCAATTTTCAGAGGATAGGTGTGAATGAAAAACAGAGAAGATGAAGTAGCACGGGGAACTTCACAAGGTAAAATTGTACTACGTTCGGAAAAGAAAGAAGAAAATATTTAGCGAAGAGGTCGCAAATTTCTCGTAGATTAGAAGCAGTAGTATTATCAAAGAACATGGAAGCGGTAATGCAATGGGATTTTTTAGGGAAAATACGTAAGGCCAGAAGAGTTTTTGTAGATTAGAGCAGTTAGAGAGCTCAATGCTTGCAAAGTAATTGCGGAGAGCATGATTGAGAGCGACTTTGGCAGCAAAAAGTAGCCTCGAAAATTTGAAAAAGCGATCATGAGAGCCTGTTATTCTAAATCTATCCACATATTAAAAACGAGGCAAAATGGAAGCTATAAAAAGAGGAACTTCTCGGCTAAATAGTATGAAGAGATCTTCGCTAAATTCTAGAGAGCTTAGGAGGATTTCATACGGAGCTCAAAAGATTTAGTGTGTACTTCGATTGCTATTGCCTTGATTTCCTAGAAGTTGGGGATAACGATATATTTGAGGCTTGTATTTTTTCTCACGAAGATGGCATCTCTTCCCACCAATCTTTCATTCCGATGTGGAGTCTATTAAAGAACATGGACGGGATCGGCGGGTTTCTGAATAGTTTTCTAAATGAGAACGATCTCAATCTTGCTGTCAATCAAGAGTTGCGTCATCTACCTATCTAGTTTGTGATGGAATTCGCATTCTGTGGGAAAGAAGCAATATATCTAAGAATGAACATGAGAGTTCCTTCAGTGGGATGTATGGTGGCTGGAAATACCGCAAACATTCACGTTCTCATCATATTATTTGTCATATCTTGGTAATGCTCCTGCATTTTGGAAAATAGGTGTTTCATGTATTCTGCATATGAAATCAGATTGGAATGCAGCAGGAGTTTGAATGTTTTCGGTTATTTTGGGTACTAGGAGCCTTGACGGGCATGTTTTTAGGGGCCATGTCAGATGTTTCGCTCCTTAAGGATCTATGCTAATGATTTTCTAATGTTCTACCTTACAAAAGCCTGTAAAAACATGATTGTTAATACTACTGGGGGTATTAGTACAATGGGTCTTTTGGCCTGAGTACTTAGAGGTGCCAGCCACCTCTTGCCCAATCCAAGCTTCCACCTAATTCTCATGCATACGTTTCGCGGAAATTATGGATGCTTTGGGCTTCACTCACTGTTGGCTGTGTGCTTCCTGCCGCAGTTGACGCATTTACTGGCAATTATGAGATTTTGGGATTTTTGTGGAATTTTTCAACGATATGTAATTGTCTCAAATCGAAAAAAACCAACAGTTTATTCCAAATGAATTCAATTTTATTAATCTCACACACTACAATTCGCATCAATAATTCGATGTAAACCGTCGGGAGTACAATGATCGAATGGCGTCGTTCTACTCGCATCAACTTAAAGTTCTTCGTGATCTTGATCGTAGCTGCAAAGAGGTATTGCCCACTTCACTCGGTGCTTCTTCTTAGTTACATTGGTTGTCGGAACGTAGACGGTTGGTTTGTGACGGTTTTGCGGAATATAATAGGATCAGCCTTACAGATAGTAAGTTTAACGTGGCACTAGTTCAGGAACCTTGGATCTCTGCGGAACTGAAGTCACGTCATCTCCATCTTTTCTTCTCCACTGCGATAGCCAAAATAAGAATGGTTATTCTGGTGCGGAAGAGTTTTCACGATTATCTTGTATCTAATTTCAGCACGGATGATTCAACTGTCACGACGTATGAGGGGGACAATGAGGAGCATGTACTCCTGGCATCCACCTACATGACACACGACAGGACCGCTCCGCCGAAGGAGGTCACTGTACTCACCGCGGGGGCACACAGGATAAAGAAACTGCTTCGCTTAGAAGCGGACGCAAATGCTCATCATACCGTATGGAGTAGCAAGGGCATCAACGAAAGAGGTGAGCTTGCAGTGAGGTTTATCATTAAGTACACTCTAGTCGTAGCAAATCAGAGAAATGTTCCTAGCTAAAGGGGGCCAATCTGCCAATAGGCCTAACAAACAATTTATAAAGAATTGATGAGTTCTTGGAGGACCATTATTCTCATCATGCTTACATAAATTTCACTCTGAGACCCAGGAACAGAAACTAGGAGAACTGAGTTGATGGATTAGGTTCTCCCCCCAGGATTGACTCTATAACAGACCTGAAAGGAGCGGTTGATGCCCTCACGGAAAAATTCATTAAAACCTTCGAACGTTCCTGACTCAGAGTCTGTCTCAAACACAGTTCTAAGCCACTCTGGTCGAACAGAGATTTAGGTTTTCGTAGAAGACAAGCACGAGAACTGTTTAAAAAACAGCTCACATCAGTGAAATTGGCGGGTGTACGAATGAATCACAAAGCAGGTTCAAAAAGGCACACCTCAAGGAGCAGTTTTTTCTCCTCTCCTGTGGAACATGGTGACAAATACAATTTCAAAGAGATTGAAGATCAAGGGTCTCACATTTGTGGCCTATACAGAGGACATCACGACCATAGTCTCGATTAGGTTATACCCTTGGTCAGCTCATCGAGTATGCTCTGGGGCTGGTTATTGAATTGGCATTCAATGTGGGCCTTGGCTTTAAATCCGATAAAACCAGTATTATACTTTTCACGAGGAAATACAAGAATCCTGAGATTGATTCAATCCGGTTGGGCGGTGGTACATTTAGTCTCAAGTCGCATACCTAGCACTTGGACCTTATTCGGGACCTGGAAGGTAAATCTACAGGAAATAGCAAAAAAAGGCAAGCAAAGCGATTTACGCCAGCAAGAGGGTGCTAGTTAAAACGAGGGTCTTAATCCTGCTCTAACGAAATTTATCCATACGGCGATATCAAGTCCGATCCTTACTCGCGGCTGACTAGTCTGGTGACCGACAATGGAAAAAATCAATTTTCCTGACATGACAAAGTTAAGTGATTAGCGGCTCTATGTATTACAGGTGCCTTAAATGCGAATCTTTCGTCTGCGTTAAATATCCTGCTACACCTTCCCCGCTTGACCTATTTTTTAGAAGCACGATCACAAACGCTACTCTCACACTTCAGGAATCGAGGCTCTATCAGCCAATACCCTTTGGCCACAGCAGTATTGGGTGAGGCACGTAAGATGCACTGACTACTTAGTCCCCACTCTTTACTTTAAACAAAGGTATCAAGCAACCGTGTAGGATGGGCAGGTATGGAATCAGCAAATGGGCACAACAGTTCTTAGCATTTACACCGACGGATCCAAAAATGCTGCAGGAGTAGATGCTGCGCATACTCTTTGCAGACCGCGTTACAGAAGCAGCCTTCAGGTTTTCTAATCACTGTAGTATTTTCCAGGCGGAGGTCTTTGCAATACGAAAAGTCGCTGAATTAATATCCGTCGAGAATACTGCAGATGCTAGGATCAACCTTTTCACACACATAAAGGGAAATGCGTATGAGACTGCATGCAGTCTCTGGAAAGGCTAGGCAGGAACAGAAGAGTCAAAATCTTTTGAGTTCCCATTCATAAGGACTTTGATAGGGAGGAGAAGCAATGCAAATAATGCAGCATATATCCTGTACCAATGTCCGCCAATGGGGAAAACCAGACAGTGCTGCTTCGGTGAGCCCTGGGTGGTGGACCTGACGCACGTGACTGAGCAGAGATTGAACTTCAATTCGCAATTCGCATACTCCAATTGGCCTTCGATGGGCACTTGAACTGAACTTTTAAGTTCCAGGTCTTTTTATCTGGTATCGCTATGAACCAACAGATATATGCGTGACCTTGTGTCAGCCGGGAAAACCTAACCTAAATGAAATAAATTGAATTGAGTTACGGATTACACTTAATTGAAAATAATTACACCGCTTGCAAAAATGTACGTAGCACTAGCTGTTCAGGTTCAAGAATAAGATCATAATTTAGCATTCATAATCACAGCAAAACACCCAAGATATTCCTAAATCTATTTATTTCTAAAAGCATTTGTGGCTAAATTTTAAATATATTAGACAAGTAATATATAATTGATCTACTTCACAATTTTTCAATTTTTACGATTCCCACGGCGTCGCATTGATGCTGTGCATTTCGGACAATACCACTTTCCTTTCGGCGATTGAGTTATTCCCACACATGGATAGTGGAACCATTCGAACGGACACTGTAATTGAGAAGAAGAAATTTTATCAATTTTTGCTGCTGGTCAAAACGCTATAGCTGTATATAATTTCTAATTAAATTTAAAAAAAAAAACACTTACCGCTTCGTTATCGCAGGCAACCATATCACCATAAGATACTTGATTACAAATACAATAGCGTGGCTCGTTTGGATCGTAAGTCCATTCGCCATCAACAGTCTGTTCCACGGTCAATCCATTCTCAGCAACCACAGGCGTGACAGGATCTATAACGGTAGAAGTGACTTGCGAATTGTGCGATGCCGAGGACGATGAGGTTGATGGCAACGATGCTGAAGAAGAGCTTCCATGTGACAAACTACTACTTGATATTTTCCTGCAAAATTGAAAAATGATTTAATTGAAATTAACTTGCACTACATTTATTGTACATTTCCAAGAATCAAAAGTATTACTTTTCCAATATGATTAAGTCTTTTACATTCCCTTTTATTTAAAACAATGCTTGCGAACAAACAAACGATGACCATGACCTTTAGCTAGTGCTGAGTTTTAATAGTGCAAAGAAAGAAGCATTTGGGTCATTGTGAGCTGTGAGCACTGCCCTATAGAATGTAGAACAGCTATGCCATTGTGACTGACTTATTTTTAGATTAAAATTGTCAGCTACATGAAGTTTGATAGAGTTTGAGCTCTATAAAATTGAATAGCTAGCTCTTCATTGCACTTAGCGCAACTATTATTCTTCCGTTTTTATTAAAAATAATCTAGAACAAATTTTTCATACATACTTTTTATGTCTTCGTTGGTTGTGTAACGAGCTTCCTTCCCGTTCAACAGCCTGAATGGCATTGTGCGCCGCACCCGCCAATTCTCTTCCAATTAAAAGCTCGTGCGGCCCGCTTCCTGACAGTCCGTGTATAGCTTCATATGAAGCTTTAAGGCTAGCAGTTCGTCTACCTTGCGGCATTTGTTGTGTTGCTGCTATTGCCTGACTAGCAGCCGCTGCAATAGCATTACCTGGATACGAAACAACATATTTATTTTATTATAGAATGTCATAATTGAAAATTGTATAATTTATGTACCGGCTCCCATATGTTGTAAATTGTATGAGACAGGAGTTGCAGGTGTACTGGGAAGAACCGAGTGATGACCTAAATTAGGTGTTGTAGGACGCACTGCTGGTTGAGGTGTTGGCGGAACTAAGCTATTGTTAGCTATTGCTGATCGTTTTTCTGATGTTCCACCGCCGCTTGTGCTATCACGACGTTTTTCTGGTTTGTGACGATAGCTTCTGTAATTTTGAAAGCATATAGGCATTAGGAAAGAAAAATTGATAAGATCAGGAAATTTTAAGAAAGTCAAGATATAAGATGATAAGAACTAATATATGTTTAGTAAAATGTATCATAAAACATTGAAATATATTCAAAAATCCCAAAAAGCTCCTGAGTAGCTGGAAACGTTTCTGAAGTTTTTATTTTAGAAAAACTAAACTAAATCACTTAAAATCCAAGCTTCTATGTACACAATTGAAAAAGAATGAATAAAACGTGTTGTTGTTGTTGTTGTTGTTGTAGATGAGAACACAACGTGCTAAGCTAACTAGAAACTACGAGGCTAAGATGCAGAAAATGAAGAACACAACTGGAAAGAGTAAGATTGAATTGACTTCAAGTGTCTGGGAGAATGTAGAAAGATGGACTAAGCTGGCCCTTATCTGTTCCTTGAATAGCAGGAAGTTGTTTTACAGAGAATTTTTACGACAAAAATTACATTACTTAAAAATAAGAGCTCAAGCAGCGTAATCAAACAAATTAATTAAGCTTGCGAACTGTTTTTAACACAGGATAAAATATTAAAAATCATCGTTAAACCTTAAAAAAATCTTAGTTTTAAGTTGAATGAAAACTTTCAGCTGGTTTTTAAAACAAAATAGATCTCCTTGTTGCCCTATTAAATGATTGATTTACCCGAATATTTGGAATTTTTTATCATTTCACACTCGTAAAATGCCCATTATGTAAATGGAGCCCCACCAACTTCAAACACCATGATCCGAAATGGGTTGTGGTGGAATACTTTGTTGAACTAACATTGATCAATGTTGAAATAACATTGATCAAGAGTTATAGCTTCGGAAGCTGTATATAGTTCCACCCTTTTCAGCGTACATCAGCATACTTTCCACATCGACTCATCCAGAAAAGAACACTGCAGTAATTTCAATCAAATTGACTATGTCTTTATTCAGCGAAGAAGAAGTTCAAGCACGATTGACGTCCGTACATTTCTAAGTGCAAATTACGACAGACCACTACTTGGTAAAATCCGAACATCGATGTCGTATATCGTATATGCGACGAAGTACAGTCCTCTTCGGAAACTACTACGAAAAGCTCCAAACGGCGTCAGTAGCTGAAAAGAAGCTAACCCTATCCTATAAAGTTACAAAGTGAGGCCAGCCGACAAAGTCTGATGGAGATGAGGACAACAATCCATACCATTGCAAATCAAGTGGTTGGGTATGAATCGAATGAAACGACTGGTATGATGAAAAATGCCAGGATGTACTAGAAAAGAAAATTCAAGAGTACACAGGCAGTTCCTCGAAAGGGACATTATGACGAATAGAGAACAATTTGAAACTTCTGATGCGTAGCGATTAAAAGCATTAGATGTAAGAAATGTAAATATCATGACGAGCAATTGAAGAGCAATTGAAAAGCGAGTAAGAAAACTAGACAGCCTTACAAAGTAGTGAAAAATTTAAGTAGAGATGGGTTAACTATTTTAGAGAACTTCTCACTCGTTCCTATGGCTCAATAATATCAGAGCCGACAGATGTCTCTGATGATATTCGAATAGTTTTTTCGATGCTGGAGGAAGTTGAGTTTACCATAAGAAGCCAGAAAACTAATAGAGCGCCGGGCATTAACGAAATGCCCGGCCCGGTAAAATTAAGCAAATGCGGTGAAAATTGCACTTTGAAGGTCATCCACTCAGTGATTCAGCACATCTGGAATCACGAGTGAATATCGAGTGAATAGGAGTGGTATAAATCCATCATATGTCCTAACCACAAAAAAAGACAAAGTACAGTGCGGTAGTCCTATAAAATATTAACCAAAAAAAAATGGAAAATTAAATTAAATTCTAAGCTGAGAATGTTATTGAGGAGTACCGAGGAGGTTTTAGAGCTGAACTATCAAATTTTCAGAGTCAAACAAGTGTTGAGAAATTCTGGGAGTTTAATATCGATGAAGAAGAATGTACTGAAGACACCCGAGCACTATGCCGTTTGGCAGGTGACGGACGGTACTTTGTGGAAACACCTTCCTGGGCGTTACCCGGCGTTAGATCGAAACGAGGTCTGGAAGATGGTGATCCCGAAGGACGAAAGTAAGGCATTGTAATATAGGTGCCCCGATAATCTAACGGCAGGGCACATGGGAGTAAGTCGGACAATTGAATGTGTCGCAACCAAATATTACTGTCCCAAGATGTCGGCTGACGTGGCTAACTACGTCAAGAGATGCAAAATTTGCCAGGCAAATAAGGTGGACAGGAAAGCTCCAGCGAAGTTTATGGTCTCTCCGAGTACAGAACCTCGACAGTCTTGGAAAATTATATGCGTAGACCTGATGGGGCCTCTACCGAGGTTTAGTCAAGGGCACACCACTATTCTTTCAGCAAATTCACATTACTTTGTGATTAAAATTCCGATATCGGAATTCGGGAAATCTTGCGACTCGCCGATGATAGGATTTTCATATTACGAACTAATCCGAAATCGCAATTTGATTTCCCTTTTGAACTGCTGAAAGCTTCACTCGAATGAAATAAACCAATTCCAGATTTCCATGTCACAATAACTATTTAAATTTAACAAATTGGACGAATTTGGACCGTTTTTGCTGGAATAAACTCTATAGCAATTGATTTTGATTCGTCCAAATATAGTGGTTCGAAAAAAAAACGAACAGCATTTAAATTCTTTTTTCGTTAATAGTTCCTATCTTCCAAGAACGGGATTTGACTTAAACCAGTGGTAATGGCCACGAGTTCGATTACGGAGTCATAGTATTTTATTATTATTATCAGAGTTAATATTATTACATGTGAATATATATCAAGGACAGACAATTACAGCCATGGACACTGACGAGATTTGAGCCCACAGGCAGTAGCATGCTATTTTCGGACTGACGCCTTGGCAAGCAGCAGTACCGACACCCATTCAAATTCAATAAATCGAAATAAGTCGAATTTTATGGGAGATTACAATGAGAATACAATATATCACCTTTAAAATTAGCCATAAAATTACGACTTATAGCACAGGATTTCTACCAGCTACCCGATGGCTAGTTATAATTCGCGCAGACCGATCGAACTTTAAAAAAAAAAAAAAAATTTGAAACTAAAAAATCCGCCGGCAGCGCTTTTGAATCTCGACCATAGCTGAGCGGTCGGCGTACTGTATAAACGTACTGTACAAAATAATGATGCGTCTCGGTATTCCAACAAAATTATCGACTTACCAAAATTACATCAGCATCACAAATGAGAGCCCACAACTATATGACTGACACCTTTGAGACAAGTGGTACGTAGACGATGTGCTGGCTTTATGCTGTCCACCTTTTAACTAAGTTGAACATAATCTAATAAGGATGATGCTTGTGATGATGATGCTTGTCGACACAAACAAGTGCTAAAGAACATTTACGTCAAGGATTTCCCGCCGAAACTTCATCAGGAAGCAAAAGAAGTAGGCTTGAAAATCAACCTGACGAAAACGACATCATGACCCAAACAAGAAAGAGGACTCCAAATATTGACAATGATTATTTAGCAAGTGTGGAGAAATTTATATACTTAGGTGTGAAATTGACAATAAGATGCACTGAAACTGACGAAATAAAACAAAGAAGACAGCTCGCTAGTCAAACTTTCTATTCCGTTCTACCTATTCTGAAGACCAGCTGCATATACAAGAAAACAAAGCGCCAAGTCTATAAATCAATATATCCTGTGTCGTGCGATGGACCCTCACATAAGAATCCGCTAACACGTTTAACGCCTTCGAAAGACGGGCTCTGAGGCGAATAAATGGAGAAGAATATGAACGCAACCAATGACGAATAAAACAGCCACGATCTTCTCGAAATATCATCTCTGCATACAATTCAGAGGTCGCCACAAGAATTAGCTGCGGAAGTTGCAATGAACATATCACGTGCAGCGAAGGTCGCCGAGCACCTAAAAAGATATGCGAATGAAAAACCAATAGTCAGAGACTATTAGGAAAACCCAGAAAGCGTTGTTCCGACTTTGTCGACGAAAGCTGCGCATCGCTGCTCGGATTTCGTAGCTGAAGAATGCGAACTCAAATAATTAGAGACGTTATCTGGTAGAAGCCATGGCCTGAAAGAACAACGGAAACGCCGCTCTTTTTTTTCTCCTTCCTTCCACTCTCTCCATCACTTTATCAGCATGCATAGTCCCTGTGCTTCATTTTCTCCTCCGGTAAGTTTTTCATTGTGCTCCCAAAAACTAGTTTATTGGCATAAGCTCATCTACCATGGATTCAAATGGTTTCATGAAACTTGAACAAATAATTTACTTTGAATCAACCTGCGTAATATAGAACGTCTGGTTGAAAGCATACTCATACTTTCCTCAGACAAACATGATATTTTATAAACTACGAATACTCGGTGTACTTGCTATATCTTTGAAGATTACTATAATAATGGCTTTTTACTAGAAAGAGACGTCATTATTGGGCATAATATTGAAAAGAGTCCTATTGAAAAGAGTCCTACGAAAGAGCAAATAAAATTACAACTGAAGTTTCATTTAGCTGCTTTCTAACTGTAAATGATTCTTTTCTGCAAATAAATGGAAAAAAAATCATATCTACTATTTTTACACAGATAATTGAAAAGAGCAGTCGCAATCAACGGAATAGTAGTAGGACATTAGGTAAAGTTTACGTTTTAAAGCTATTATGGAAGCAAAAACACCCTTCACAATTACCGTTTGTTGTGGAAGTGACTATATTAGCTAGTCTCAAACAATTAATTTTTTTTTAAGTTTGTTGTAATTTCATATCGTTAAGTAGAATATGTCCTTCGTATCGAAATAATCGCTACAGACAATAGAAACGGTCAGTTATTTACAAACCAGCATAGAAGCAAATTTCTTATTTAAAACTTTATTTTGTAAGCAAATATTCGTCAAAGGTTATAAAATTTTCAGCTAACTTTGCAAATGAATTAATTTGCATTCAAAAATTATCTGTAAATCGTCGATTTATTGTTAAGATTCATACTTTATTTTGTACTGTACTTTATTTCCGTTTTTGCCTGAAATACAGAAGTATCTTGTGTATCGCAATCAAACTTCTAACAGATAGGATATGTTCCAATCAACAAGGACAGACGCCACTATATAACTAATACTTAACATTTTCATTATTTAGCCCCACAGTGACACCGAAATGAACTTATTAGTATATTAGTTTCATGCGAGAGTACCACGAACGAACCTTATGACAAGAATAAAACTAATTTTACGATTTTCCATCAAATCATACCTGCTCTCCTTGTGTGAATGGTGATTGTTACTGGCGATCGCGCCGAAGTAACGATTCTCCTTCTGGTTACTCATATTTGACATCGTACTGTTTCCATCCAGTTCTAGAGACCGTTTCTCTAGAATTTCCGTAATACCGTTATTGTCTGCTTCCAGTTCGCACTTGAAATTAAACAATTCGCTGTCTAGTTTACGCAAATATCTTTCGACCAATTCATGCATTTGTGTCGCCAGATTGACTTTCTCGTCAGCATCTTCTAAGACTTTGTAGTAATCCTTTCGTAAACTTTGAAAATCAGTATCCGCTTCCGTGCCTTGCAATTCGCCTCTCTTGCACTGCGAGAAAAAAGCGCGCGAACGTTTGTCAAGAGTGTCCATGTTATCTGAGAGAAACAAGCATGTTAAATTCCGAGCGAAAGAAGTTTAACCAACAAACTTACTTTGAACCGAAAGATCCATTTCACGCATTTCCGTAAATCGATCACGAAGCTCCTGCGGCAGATGCTCGATCACTGAAATAAGTTAAAAATTCGATATGAAAATAGAGACAAGTTTGTATGTTTTCTCGCAACAGCTGATTGCCTTGTGACATCTCACAAAACACTTTGCAGTCGCCACTCAGATACATACATGAAATATTATCAAAGAAAAATAACAGATACTCACTTTCCAAATAGTCCTCTAGGTACAACATGATTTTCACTTTCTTACCAATCACTTTTTCAACAGTAAACTAATTCCTCGCACTCAACATTTACAAATATTTAACGCGTGCACACCCATCAACCGATTGCAGAAGAATGACAAACAATTTAGCACAATCTGACAGCTAAAAGTTGACATCTGGAGGCAAATAACCTAGATTATTAGAACAGTTCATCGTATAACAGTTTGCTCTAGTACTTCAGCAGCATTTTTGACAGCTGGATAGAAAAGCGCGAAGCACGAGAAATTGTTTATAAACAAAAATGTCAACCCGGTTTGCGAAAAAATAGTTTAATATAATTTGATTTTGAGGTAAATGTAAAAATATTTTCATTGAGGGCAACTGAGCGATCAATTCAAACTCTAAACTGCTTTTCGGTTGTATATTTAAATTACTTTATCACGTTCCTTCAGAAAGATGAGAAGATAGCAAACACGAAACAAATACATGATAACAAAATTTCATTCAAAATATATTTTACAATCGTTAAGCCAGCCAAAAATACTTAATTACAGGAAATTATTTACTATCATCAAAATGCGAAAACGTGAATTGCAAAGTTTCACATTAAAACTAAGCGATTTGAAAGAATACGACGCTATTAAACAAGAAAAAATGGCTCAGAAAATGAGAGATAAAGGTGAAGAAGGTGCATCCTCGACCGCAACTCAACCGCCAATTGCAAAAGTGGGTGCCAAATCGAAACAGGAAATTCGCGAAAGAATAGGGCTGGGCGATTCAACGTAGGCTAGTAATGTACAGTTTGTTTTGTAAATTTCAGTGATTCGGCGAATAAAGAGGTTATAAAAATTATAATGACCTTACATTCAACTAGGATAACCGTTCATTAGTTTGTTGAAGATTTCCGAGTAATCCAATGATTATACGTAAGTAATACTGAAGTGCAATAGTAAAATGTTAATAAGAGGTTTTCCAATAATGTAAATGTTTTTTCATAAGTAATTCATCATTCCATTTAGCATGTAAAAGATACTTTTCTCTGAAGCGTGGAAACGTCTTGATCTTCTAAATACCAAGCAAGGGTCTGATTGGTCGATAAGGTTGCGCTCGTAAGCTTAGGTGATTTCCCCCACATGCTTGGTCGATTCATCGAATATGCTCTGCATTTAATTAACTGATATGCTGAAACTAGGTCATTGAATCAAATTTCCAAAGATTGAGTTCATATTCTTTACAAGGAAATATATGATCTCTGGATTGGAACGTATGAGGTCGGAAAAAGCGAAGTTAAAGCATAACTAGCTAACTTGAAAGTTAAACCAAGAAGTGAAAATAACGAGGGCAATGAACACGTTTCGTATCAGCCAGCAGATGCTGAAAACGCGGGATACTTTAGTTGCGATTTCAAGCATTAAATTTGTCAGATTTGGCAAAGATCTTCGATTATTGACGCAGTAAGCAGTGTTGCGAAGCTCTGTATTATAGTTGCCAAAGTTGATAATCCTACACTAGTTTTTAAAATGCATTTCTTTCGTTGTTGACTTAATCAAGATCCCTTTGGTACAAGCAACATGGTTAAGGCTACTCTTAGGCTCACTGGGCCAAGGTTTTTCGAGTAACGATCCTATGGCGACAGAATAGTGTTCGTCAGGAGCTCAATATCAGCACCTGTCCCTACATTGTGTTTTGATCAAAGATACTGACCCATAGTAGAAAAGGGGCCAGAGTAGAGCGATTGTAGACTAGGAGCCCTGAGTATACTGATTGCATTGAAACGATTGAGGAGGAATGTGGATCTGCATACCCTGCGAACCGGAAAGTAAATATGCCATTTAAAATAATAAATCACACTCCTCTTTTCAATTGGAATTTTACCTCCTTTACAAAAGGTTTGAAAGATTCCTCGGCTCTTGATATATTGGCATTGATATCTTTAAAGGCAGTCTAACTATGACTAAAGCGTTACCATTTTAAGAAGAAAATACACACTAGGTTACAAGTTTACCCAAAATACACACATACTGCACCCTCATGTAGTAAAATAGCATTATAATTAGGTGAAGCTACAAGGTTAGATATCATCTCCAGTTCTTAAAATAGCTAAGATTATGTTGGACTTAAACAAAATTTTACAATACCAGGAATTTTCTTTAAATTTATTCGTTTCAAGTATGTCTTAGAACTTATACTCAAGATCATTAATAATAGAATGAGACCTCTTACTGCCTCAATCCAAAAAGATCCATAGTGCGTATGATGATTTAATTTTCAGTAGAAAGAAAATTTTTAAGTTTTGATTGCAATAACATTTGTAATAACGTTTAAATACCTTTTCATTAATAACATGATGGTGAAAATTAGTTAAAGAATTAAGGAAAATAATAAATTTTATGACAAAATTATCGATGATTTCGTGGTAATTAAAAAACGTACACAAAAAATGTATTGCTTTGTATATGCTTTCGGATATTAACTGTTGTGCTTGTTTGTTAATCTTAACAATATATATTCTACTTTAGTCTTATTAATTTTTAGTACAATTCTTCTTCTTCATATCAACGCCTCCATTAACATGTCTTCTCTCTGCTGATTCATGATTTTCATGATTCTTTCATGATTCTTACTGATTTTTTTTTTTTGCACGATGGTCGGTTAATATTTATTATTTCCTATTTAAAGAAAACTATGAGAAATTAAACAACAACGCTAGTTAACTTCAACATCAATTTAAGGTAATCAACAACTTTTTTACCGATCCAAATTTGTATGTTACTAGTCATCGCTGCTTACCTCATATAGAAACGGCCACATCGGCGCACAAAGGAAGTGCTTTGTTATTTATTTTGTGTAGTTTTTTACTAGAAAGCGACCCAGTTGATGTTGAAGAGATAGCGTGTAGAATTTTTTAAATTTTAATTCCCGCCCATTTGGAATAAAGATAACGAAAACCATAATAATTTAATTTTGGAAAAATTATGGGAAAAGGTCATTTTTAAGTTGTTGGAAAAAATTCTAATTTTGCTTCCCTACCAAGCAGATAAAATTAGAATTTATTTTCGATATTAAGAATTTTATTAAATTTTTACAATATGATCGTTACTGTTTGATACGATTTTGACTAAAATATGTTTTAAATATATCCCGAATAAGTAGTTCTTCCTCTTGGAGCATTTCTATTGTTATTCTTGGGATATAACTCAATATGCGGCAAATTATATTTCATGCCTTCGAGATCTATAACTAATTTACGAAGGGAACAAACGGTTTTAATTTATTTTAATTGCGAATGCAACGTCAATCGCTGTTGGTTTTTCTAAAATCTTCCACTTATTTGTAATATTACCAAAAGCACATTTTACCGTCCTATTTGCACGTGATAAATGCGTGTTTAAATACTCTGTATCAGGATCTAAATGTCTTATTTATAGGACTTTAATAAATTAATAAAAGCTAGTGTAGCCTAGTGGTCCGAATCCACGTTCGAACGACGGTCCGCGCACCGAGCTTTGAGTTCACCTACCTCTGAATAAGTAACTGAGTTAATCATGGGTAGTGTGAGTCGTGGAACTAATCACTCTACATTGATTGCAAACTTGTGATGAAACTTTCTACCAGCTTCAACCCCTAGACCCGTACGAGAGTTTTCGTTGGATTACTTTACTTTTTTAATAAATTAATGGAGTGGATAAGCTTCATGCGCTAAAATGACGAATTTTTTATTGATGTGATTTTTTTATTTATGTGACGATATTAAAGCGACTACTAAGCTTTCCTTCAAGCAAATCAAGTGTTTTGTGAATTAAATTCTTGCATATATTCCACAGTCACTTTAATTTTTGAACCAGCATTTATAAACTATGATGCGCATTCACAAGACTCTGAAGAACTATTGAGAAAACCCTTTAAAATTATAATAAGAGAACTCAGAAGGCGCAGAGTGACAAATACAAATATTTTTGTTTCAAATTCTTCTTAAGACGAGTTGCTCATGTGAACTGTTTGCAAAGTATTCCAAATTGTATATAATGTTTCTTTGAAAATGGTTGCGGAGAGGAGACAAATAGATTACCTCAAGCACAAGTGAAAGAATATTTAAAACGAAGCGTATGTAGGTTGAAGTGGCTGTCGATCGACAGAGTCCAGCCGACAGACGCACATAAGCACAAAAGGGGCTCCCCTGTTCACTAAAATCAGGAAACCATTTGCTGCCTTTGATAAACCGCACTATTACGTTTAGGTCAACCAGGACAGGTCGGCCAGATTTGAGAGGAAGGGCGCACCAAGAGCCTGCACTCTTCTCCTCGCCAAAGCCCGGACACTGGCGCATGAGATAGAGCACGGAATCCTAGGCACCATTGCGACAAAAATCATTGGACCCTGCACCCAACCGTTGCGATTGCCGTTCAATCGTTTGCGATTTCCGTTCAAACGTTTGCGATTGGTACTTACGTCCTATAAGGCAGTGGTACGTAAAAACGATCGCAACACAACGCAGAGCACTAAGGGTTAAGCCTAATACCTGCCTGGTTCGTACAGTAATTTGTACAGTACGTTAGGTGCTATGCTCTTGCAGTGCATGTCCAGTGCTAGTTAGGTGTACCATGTACTAAGTTTTCTTTAATTGTTTTTTTTAGCATAACTAACACCAGAATGACACTCTGTACCAAGACACAGCTCACGCAATACTATTTGATCGAATTTCAGTCGTTGTTTCATCATAAAAAAATCTGCTAGCGTTTTAAGTTGCAATTTTTATTACTTTCATTATTTGCGCTTCACTTTGACTTTTTATCAAATCATTAGTTTCTTTTTGCTTGATGTTTTTAAAATTGTTCTTTAAATTTGGCTCTGTTTGTGAATTATAACAAGCATTGCAAAAACTGAAGAACATTTTTAAAACAAAATAAAAATGATTAAGCAAAATAAACGAATCAAGCAATTGTAATGTGAAAAATGGGATTATTGGCTAACTGTTAATTGAAGTTTATGCGCCAATCATGCCAATAACAATGCGAAATACGTTAACCACGGATAATATAGTTTGCCTTTTCATATCTAATGATTTAAGGAGCTTTTCTTTCAGCGATAGAAAAATCTGAAATCGTTTATGGCTTTAGTTGCAGATGAGACCTCTTGATCAAAAGAGTGAACTACTTTTTCACTAAACATTTTGTATCTAATTTACTGATTGTAATTTAGAGCTTATGGATTAGAATTTAGCTATATTTCGTCGAAGACTATAGAATATAAAGCAAATTTAGCCACAAGTTTCACATTTTGTTAGATTGTTTTTCATGTTACGCTATAAATGCACAGTGCAATAATTCCTTTTAATTTAGTTGCTGGATAAGAATATAATTCAATTCCTGTTATACTAAAAAAAAACATCAATTTATATCCTTAAGAACCGTATTTTATTCAAGCCCTTATTATATTTATCACGATATAAAAATCAATCAACCGTAACTGAATCATGAAATGTACTAATGAAACCGTAACTAAAACAAGAATGAATCTTTTGAAAATTTCAAGTTCAAACTCTGGCGCTGACGTCACTACAGAACAAACCTTTGCCAATACTTTTCAAGAAACGGTCGTTTTTCAATGAACGAGTGCACCAGTGTGGCAAAGAAATGTGCTGATAACATCCCACGCATTGTCGTATAACAGCGTTAAATTTCATTCATGAAACCAAAACCGAAAGATGTATACAGCCTGTTCTCCCCTTTGAATACTCTCTCTACTTAAAGGACAATAGGGTAGTCCCGATAATTGGTAATAGATAGTAGATATGGTGAATGGATTCAATCAGTTGAAAATGTAGAGTGCCGCTTTGAAGTCTTTGAACGTGTTTTGAATTTGCGACTTCAGTTGATGAAAGTTTGATAGAATGAGCGAAATTATAGAAAAATCGTAAGTTGAACAATTAGTATAGTTAATGCGTATAACAATTCAGATATTCCAAATGAAAGCTAAATTTGCAGATGTACACAGTTCAAATCTAGGTACGGACAATCGGATAAATTTACCACTAGGGGAAATAAGAGTCTATTTAGTTTCAACTCAGGAGAAGTAAACGAGACATATAACCATTAAAAATGTGACATGTCAAAAATACAATAAAAATAGTTTGATTTGAGAAATTTAATTAGAAAAATGAATTTTAATTTGATATTGTTAACAATGTTTATGAAGGGTTCATTGTAGAATCAGCACTCGAATATTAAAGAGTGAAATGTTATGGGAAATTCTGTTATTGTTATGTTAGTAAAAACACAAGTAAACTATAAAATAACATAACACGTAAGTTGAAATCAATAAATTAAGATAAACAAAAAAGATATTTCATGTAAATATAAACAAAAATCAACAACTCCGTTAGAAAAGTTCATGTTTTTTACCAATGTAATTACTAAGCCGTTCAAATATTTTCCCAAAACAAAAGCAAAAAATGTCTTAAAAATTAATGTCGCTCAATTCCACCCATGTGGTTAGATATTAAACTTTCTGTGATAAAACCTCATACTTGCTGCTCACAGAAAAAAAGAAAAGAAGCGGCACGTACCGAACTAGAAAAAAATCTAAAAAAAAAAAGTCAGTGCACATATGCGATAAGAAAATCGAATAAAGGAAGCAATCAATAAGGGAGACAATATGAAGTGTGAAATTGCATTGCGATAGGTCTCCAGAATGGCGCTTCAAATCATATAAAAGGACGAGCTGAAGTGGCTCAGAGCATAGTTCATCCTGAGCAATCCAACAGGACAGTACAAGTCAAAGTGAAGTGAAAATTAAAACAGATAAAATAGTAATATTCCCATAAGACCCAGTCAAAAAGTAAGGACTCCAAAATAAAATTCCAGTGCGTTTGAATTTCCCTTGTTTGAAAGTGAAAGAAATATACTTTATACCCAAAACTATAAGTGAAAATGGTCCCTGGTTTTTGGCAACTGGCGACCGCATTTTTAGTATTTATTGTTCTTGCATCAACTTGTGCTTTTGTGGAAAGCCCTTGCGATAATCATTCGTTTTGTTTGAAACGAGCTGAACGATCTGATGGAAGCCTAAGACGCTACTCTGACTCTGATTCAACAAGTCCGAGAAGGGAGAATTTCGTCCAGAGGGAGTATCGTGATCAGGCAAAACAGTTTAACATTGAAAAGGTTTGGCGTGAAGATAAGCTGCTGAGTAATAACGGCTTAGAAGCCTCTACTCGTGATGCTCCACTAAATGAGCGAAGCCGCAATGATAGGCTCACCACAGGCGAACGCCAGACACGATCAGTTCGTGGTGAATCACGACGTGACTCTAATGATCATAGCTACTCTCGAATGTTAGATCGACGAAATGGCGAAGATCTCCGTGAAAGAATTGATTCACGGCGGGAAACACCTAACAGGCGTGAATCGTTAGAACGATTAGAAGGCCGTCGTGCTACTTTAAACCTAAAAGAGCGGATTGATTCAAGACGTGAAATCAGAGCCCGAAGGGATTTAGGAGAACGAGCGGTAGCACGAAGTGACACAACAAGGCAACGTGCAAAATCAGGAGATCGAACATTTGACGAAGACCGACGAGAAGTGAGAATTATTCGAGTCGAAGATGAAGACCGGTTAAACATTAGACGCCAATTGGAATCGCGACAAAATAATGTTATTCGGCATGAAGCAACTGAGCGATTGGTTTCACGCAAGGACACACGACGTGATAATGAGATTGCTCGTGAAATGCGGAATCGATTGGAGAAGCGTGTGGAAGACGCACGAAATGAAGAACGATTTAGATCTGAAATGCGTGAAAACCAGTTAAGATCCAGACGAGAACAAACACGTGATCATCGAGAACCGTCAAAATTTGATTCACGCCGTGAAGAACGATTGGAATCACAATTTGATGAACGATTGGAATTACGGCATCAAAACCGTTTGGACTCAAGACGAGAAGAACGATTGGAATTACGGCATCAAAACCGTTTGGACTCAAGACGAGAAGAACGATTGCAGCCGCGGCTCGAAGCTCGACTAGAATCACAACGTGAAACACGTTTGGAATCACAACGTGAAACACGTTTGGAATCACGACGTGAAACACGTTTGGAATCACGACGTGAAAATCGTTCGAACTCAAAATCCGAAGAGCGATTGAACTCTCAACGGGAAGAACGATTTAAACCACAACGACGTGAAAACCGAATAGAGACGCGACGTGAAGAGCGATTGGTGCCAGAACGACGCGAAAATCAGTTGAATTCGCGGCGTCAAGAACGATTGGAGCCAGAACTACATAAAATGCAACTAGATTTACGACGTGAAGAGCAATTGGAGACACAACGTGCACAACGTTTGAACTCAAAATCACAGGAGCGATTTGAGTCGCGCCGTGAAGAACGAGCCGAACCACAACAACGTCCCAATCAATTAGAGTCACGACATGAAGAACGATTAGACTCACGACGAGAAGAACGATTGGAGTCGCGACGTGAGAAACGATCAATTTTGCAGCATGACAGCCGTTTAGAATCGCGAAGGGAAGAACGATTGCCAGCACGCCAAGAAAAACGATTGGAGTTACGTGAATCTCAATTAGAATCGCAACGCGTAGAAAAATCTGAACCAAATCGCCAAGAAATAAGGGCACAATTACGACTGAACGAAAGATCTGAAACACGGCGTCAACTAACCGAATCACTAGGACAACAACGATCAGGCTCAAGACGAGAAGAGCGATTTAACTTACGACAAGTGGAAGCTAGAAGTCGTCGTATTTCTGATGCACAGATAGACCTATGGGAAAATAGAGACCGAAGAGAATCAAGTGAACGATTGGTGGAACGCCGCAATCAGCCAGTAGATGATCATCGAGAAAATCGACGAGAACTAGCTGAATCTACAAACCACCTTGATTCACGTGAAACATTAAACTCAAGGCGTAAGACAGACAATAGACGTGAGTCTAGAGAAGGAACTGATCGAACCCTTCGAGAATTCAAAGACAACCAAGTAGAACGTTCTGAAATCGCTTCAGGAAATCGGCTACGTGTTCAGCGTGAGCGCGAAACCCAACGTGATTCTATCGAAAGATTTCAAATCACGCGGGAAACCACTGAACGAAACAATCTTCGACTAGATGCATCTCGTGAATCTCGTGTACAAGGAGAAAATCGTGCAGGTCTAGGAGAACGAGTAAGACGAGAAGTTATCGATCGTCGACAATTAGATAATGGAAATCGACGTGAACCAGCCGATCGTCGTGAGTCTCATGAGCGTACACAAACCGCCAGACGAAACAGCGACCTTCTAGCTTCACGCATAGTTTTAGATTCACGGCGCGATCGATTGGATGTGTCACGTGAAATAAACAACCAAAGAAGAGACTCACGCCGGGAAGCAGGAAGATATGAAGGGGTGCGAGATCAAATGGATTCACACCGAGACACTGATCGAAGAGATTCGCAAGGGAGGCAAACTGATGAAAGCCATGCTATCGCCCAGAAATCTATTCGACAGTTGATTGAACGACGTACCGACTCATCACAAGAAGAAGCTGACAGACGATCTTACTCTTCATTTGATGTGAACAACAATGAAATCTACAACAAACCTCTACCGGTTGCCGATAACAAAGCCAATTATATGCTTCAAGCTGTACTTTTGGGCGGCATACTTCTAATCATGATAAAGCGTGATGACCCAGATTATGAAAAGAAGCAACGGTAAGTGAATCCTCAAAACAGTTTATGCTTTATGACATGAGTATTATCTATGCAAATCATCTTTCTAGAAACAACTGGATTCTCAACAATCTGGCCGCTTTGCGACTCGTCTTCTAATTGGCTCAGAATTTTTGGCAAAATCAGCTACTCGGTATCTAAACACTGAATATATGAAAGTAAAATGAACATGTGTGAAACAATAATAAATATCATAAACAAATATTTAACCATGCTCGCCAACTAATAAATTTTACGAGCGTAGTGTATCATAAATATGTACATTATTTGTTGCAGTTGATGAAGTAATGTTAACTATGTGAAAAAACAGATTTTATTCGAAAGGGTAAGGAAACGTGTAAGGAACAAAGTACCTATTGTAAATATGTATTCCAAACAATTTAACTGGATCAAATACTAAATAAAATACACATATATATGAAGGCAATGTTGAAAAAATGTTTTGATTTATTTTTATTTATAGAGATATTTCAAAATTATGTCGTCTGGCAGTAGTGTGTTTTTGTTAGGCTCTATATATTTTGACTGCAAATCCCCTGTTGGATTTATTTTCATGCTACACACGAACTTTCAGATAAAATTCTCAACATCGTCCGCTTCCGCTGACGCAACAGGTTCGCTTTTGCAAAGGAATGGTGTTGGCTTTTAAGCACTGGTATTGGCCATCGAGATCGATTAGCTTCCAGAAATTCGTCTATTATCGTTTACTTTTTGTTTTAAAGGGGATTTTGGGAAAATATGGGATTGTAAGTGTATATCAAAAAGTTAAAATTTACTTGTCAATTGTAATTGTTAGAAACATAGCATTTCTATTAGATTCCACGGATAAATACAGAGTAAGAAGGCACTTTGTAAGTGAGTTATTCTACGCCATAAAAGATTGGTTTTCAGCTACAATCTTGGATGGCTAGAGGTTCGAACTATAAAACTAATTTACTGATATCCATAAATTACACCATTTCTTGCCAATATAAATAAACATATTTTTCGGGAAATCTGAAACTTTCTCTCAATGAACTGAGGTGACTTATTTTGAAAATTTCATGAGCAATACATCACAAAATTCACACCTTGGGTTACCTTTGAACCTAACTTTGTTAGCCTAAGATTATTGTATGCTTTACTTCTAAGAAATCTGTTGATTTCTTTAATGCTATTACTCGTGAGTGGATGTTCACGGAATGCTAAGTCCACGTCAAGCCTTGCATAATTCTAAAGGTTATTAGATTTGAAGAGGTACTTTGCTTGCCACGCCCCTTTAGTTTCTGAGGTTTGCCACTAAGGCATCTTCTTGTTCAACTGGAAGTTGCTTCTATGATAGCCTTTTTGGCTGCCTGGTCTGTGGATTTTATCAGTGGGTTATTTCTATGGTACCCAGACCGGGTACCCAGATAATTCTGGCCATCACTACATTGTTTTACAATATGAGGATGACATATCAAGTAAAGTGCATGCGCAACTATTATCCGGTAGAACGGTTATCTTCGGCAACCCCCCTCCCTCCCGCCAAGTTTACTATCACTTTCAACTGCTCTTTAAATAGTGGTTGGTTCCGTACTAGTAATAGAAATTAAGAAATAGAAAGAGAAAATGTATTGATTTCTATTTAATTCAGCTATGGCAGCATATCCCGCATCCAGACTAGACTAGACGGTCTAGATTATCGTGCATTTCTTTTTCAGATGCTAAAATAACTTCAAATCGAATAAGTGTCATTATATTACTATAATTTGATTCGATAGCTAAATACACCAGAATGTTTGCACAAATTTTTATGTGCTGCGCTGGTGCTCTCTCTTCACTGGGGTTATAATATAACACTAGATACCAGAAACGCTCTAACACTAGTTGATACTTAGATGAATTAGAAGACAACAAGGCCTTTACACGAAGCAAGAGACGACTCTTCTTTATTTTCAGGATTTTTTTAGATGTACTCCAAAGTGCTCTGAAAAACATAGGATGCTCATTTGAGAGCGATTTGTTAGATTCCAGTCGTTTAAAGAAATACTTCGGTGCACTCATATTAGCAGATATACGGTTCTTTAATTTCGGTCGGATAAGATATCTATAAAGGACAAGAGTTTTATGTGATTTCAGGCGACTTTTTTACCTGCCAACATTTGAAGGATATTTAGAGTTCAGGTAACACTATATTTGGTTTACTGTAAGACCAATTTAATAGAATAGTTACTGAAGATATATTTTCCATGATACTTTACATTATACGACCAGGATAACGGAGTAGAGTTGTATAAGATTGATGGAGGAGCGGATCTTAATGTATTCACAGTATAAAGATTTGCATTTCAGGGGGTTGATTTTTAATGCTGAAACACAATGTGTTGCTGTAGGTTGGGTTAACGTTGAAGACAGAAGCTGTCAAAAAATTGAAAGCACATATTTGCATTGAACCAGTTACAATGCTATGGTTGTACCCGTAATAGACCAACTCTCAAATTTTTGGGTGGCTACAAGTTTAACAAGTAGTATTTGGCATGTTGTGGTTTTTGAATTACTGGGGGAAATGGAGGTTTTAGAAAAAGGTGTGTTTTTTATGAATCATTTAATGAGTATACAGCATAAACAAATCAACCAATCTTTTAAAGTTCGTATTTTAAACTCTTAGGTAACAAAACATTTTTATACAATCAAACTTTCGAAGTTCGAAGCTAATAACCGTTATCAACTTCGGCTGCAAGGTTCAGCATTCTGTTTGGTCGTAGCTATAGTGCTGACTACAGCATTGACAACAGTGTTGGTGGCAGCGGCAAATCACAGCTACACATTGTGTTTCTGCAGTTAGTTTTAGCTGATAAGCTAAAAACCAAAGCGCTGAAGACTTCTCCTTGGGCGAGTCCATTATTTATGTTTATAGAAATCTCACCCAGTCATATTGATCTTAAAGAAAGGAAGTTTATAAAATTTTCGATATTAAAATCTACCAATAACGTGCAGTCAGTACAGTACAGTCAATTAAATATAAACTTTCGAAACAAAATATAGCAAAGGATCGTGCACCTTTTGAGGCATGTGTGACTTTTAAAACTGCATTGCATCCAAATAAATCTAATTGAGATTGCATTTGCCTACTCGTCACTCCACCTGCAGTGTACTTTAGTCTGCCTTTGCTTCCTCAGCTAACGAATTCCACGAAAGTTGCCAAAGTATCTAAAAAGTACAGTTCCTAGAATAAAAAAAATGATTATTCAACTACGCAGAACAAAAAATTAAAACTTACTATTCATTGTCGAAGCGAATAATTCCCAAGCAACTTCTTTCATTCCGAGATTTTTAAATCACAGATGATACTTGTCACACTACAACTTCGTTCACTTCGTATTCACACAGCCTGAATGTAAGTACTGATATCTTTTTTTCATAAATTTAATTAACTAACAACTAACATTCAATTTTCATTAACTAACACCTAAATACTCAACTAAACACACGGCTTGAGAAGCCAACCAATTTGGCAGAACAAAATATTTACTAACAGTCAAAAAATTTCCGCTTACGTGTATATGCCGTAACGCAACACAACACAGAAGTGCCTTGTCACGTTATACTATGCAGCTAACGTTTGCGTTGCGGTGGACGTAAATGACTTCATCTCAATACATACTCACAAGGTTTTGCGTTAAATCATGTTATGCTACGTGGTTTGCGTTATGCTCATCGTGAATGAAACATTGTTTATAAAACATAGAAGATATGCAAGTTTGTTGGCGAAACTAAACTTCTTCAATTTACATAGGATCGCAGAGAGATCATGTATGTTTTAGACTAAGACAGCAAAAATGTATTGAAGTGCCGGGTTTTGATCAGTTTTACCTTACTAGTCGTAGTTTTAGTATTTCTATACAATATTTATTTGCTAATATCAGGTTTGTATATCTATCTATACATATAAGTTCAAAGAAGATGCAATATCTACTTTTTCGATATCTTTATTTGCACACCAAATAATCATCGACTGTTTTCCTCTTCAAACAAGTACATTTTATTTTTTATCATACAACTTGTTCATCTAAGCTTAGTTGGCATATCAAGTATTGGATGGATGCTTTTGATTTGTTTGGTTGTATCATTTTTCCAAAATATATTTTAATATGATACACCAATAAGTTATTGACAAATAAAATGCATAGAGTGTGTATAATTCAATATCATTTTGTGCAACACACAATGGACGTTATTAATTGAATATTAATCACAATCGTTGGGTTTTGAAATACGTATACTTAAAGCATGCATTATTTGAATTAAATAGCAAAAAATATATATTTAAACGAACTATGTATCAAGCTATATGGTATTTATGGAAAAAGTAAAAATAGTTTACTTAATTGGAACGGATTGATTTCATTGATTCGGAGTTATTTAATTCATGAGAACATACTGCTTATGCAATTAGAGTTGTGTTAAATTAAAATCTTATTTGGTAACTTTTAAAACGCTAAGAGCTCAATGGTATGTAGCTGTTTTCGAATATTTTTAGCTTCGCTCTGTAGAGACTCAACAGGTGGAAATCATAAGAAATTATAATAAATGATAAAAATCATTAATTGAAACGCTAATGGCTTATTTTAGATTTTAAACGTTTTGGAAACCAAATAACTACAGTAGGATTTGGTTAAAAAAAATGCCCATCTATGTTTCAGTCAACGCTTCAGTGCTATTGAGGTAGACGCAGCAGAAGTATGATAAGCAGTTATAGCAAAACTATAGCTGCAACAATTTGCAATAATATTACTGCTGAATGTGAAATATTAAAAACAGAAATTTACTACTCCAGTCAGAAACCGTTTAGTGTCTTGATTTTAATTTTAATTTTTTGCATAACAAACTATTTCTTCAAGATAATTTTTTGCGGCGAAGACTTTTGCATGGAGCATTGGTTGATAAATGACGAACTCTTTTGTTGTTTCAGTTGTACCTAAGATCTATGGTTCAGCTAATTTGAGCTTTAGCCTCTGGTCGGTACGGGCTGTAATGGTATTATTTTATTATGTGCGGTTTTTTTTGTCTCGATCAATAACAGGTTAGGGTAGGCTGCATTGAAAACAGCAACCATTCTGCCTCAGTTGTTGTTGTTTTCAATGGACGGTTTGGTTTTTGCAGGATGATAATGCTCCAATCTAAAATAATGTTATCGTCTTTTCGCATCTCTTTCCTTATGAAATGTTAGTAATATATTATTTTCAGGCTATAGCTGTTAAAAGTGGCATCTTCAGTCCCTGATTAAAAACAGAACAATCATTTTAAATTTATATAGATGCCTATATCATAGTTTCAATAGTTTTGAAATTTTCCATTTGTATTTTTTCGGATGATCTATTCAAGTGAGTAAATTAAATGTATTGTTTGAAATTGTGTTATCATCGCTTTTTTGCATATAGAAATGAAACATTTTGATTTCATTTGCGAGTTAACTTCACAAGACAAGTTCTCGTCTGGCTGAATTAAAATTCGTCAATTCCATTTTGCTTGAAAGTATCTTCAAAAATTGTAATATTGTCATTTTTCAGTATGTTGTAAAGTGGTTGGCTAATTCAGCAATATTATTTCAAATAAACAGATTTCCAGAAAATGTTTAAGTAGTTAAAATTGTCCAGAATTTAACATTCATTTTTGGCATTTCCAATAAAAAAATTTAAAATTTAATTTTAATCGTCATGTTAACTATTTAAATTTTTTGATAAGATTGCATTGTTGTTTTAAATCGTATTTAATCTATTGGTTGTAAAATTTTGTATTATGTTATGAAAACTTTGCATGCTAGTTCAAAGGGTTCTTAAAATTCAAGCAAAATTTATATTATGAAAATAAAAATTATAATATATACATAAAGACTGACCCAAAAATTCTGCACCACTTTATATTAAGATAATTACAGGTAAAATAAGATTTTTCGGGAGCATAAAGGTGCACATAAATTGGTCGTTGGATTAAGAAATATGTAACAAAGACAGGAATATAAATAATTAAATCATTTTAAAAATGTCGTCAACAAGAGAAAAAGTTTGTTAAGAGATAGATCTTGCGGATTTGAACACAAAATACGCATCAATCATCTCCTGGGATCCCAAAAGTAGCTGGTACCTCAAAATAAACGGTGCAAAGGACAATAAAAAGGGTATTGGAAGATGAAAGATTGCAAGACAAGCTGAAATCAGGTAGAATGAAGAAGAAAGCACAAAATAAAGCTAAGGAAATTTCTAAGAATAAAAATACTTAAGTTCAATATATTTGGCCACATCAAACCGCACTGCGCAAAGGGTTACGAAAAAAGTACTATTGATAACTGCAAAAAACAAAGGGTACAAAAAAAAACATTTTAACAATAAAACGTTGGAATTAGCAGCTCAAGGAAATTGAACAATCAAACATTGAACAAAAATGAATGCTGCATAGTGCGAAATCAAGCGTTGTATTTTAAATACAACTTTTCAACGTTCCCTGGACCACAGTATTACTCAATAGCAAATAAAGAGAATGACAGTGTTTCGAAGAAAATAATTGCTGTAGGACAATTCAGTCCCTATATGTAAATGTGGACAGAAAATTCAATCGTTTTTTCGGACAAATAGCGCCGAATTACGCGTGACCGGAATCCTGCAAAAAAAGACTGCTGCCATTTTTAAATGACTATGGCTTATCTACATTATTTTGGCTTGATTCAGCTACTGCTCATTGAGCTTAAGAAATAATAAAATGGTATAATGACAACAATGTGGATTTTACTGAAAAACATATGGACCCACCCAATGTTCTAGAACTCAGGCCAATAGAAAGATATTGGGCTATCGTCAAAAAATATTAAGAAAGGGTGGTAAAGCTGCCAAATCACTCAAAAAAATTTCTACTTTGTGGAAGAAAGCAAAAGATATGGTCAACGAAACAGTTGTGTAGAATTTCTTGAAGAGAATGTAAAAATCCGAGCTTGCAGCAGAATAAAAACATTACTGTTAATATAAATCTTAGACATAAATAAAGAAACTTATAGAAAAAAGTTGAATTTCAATGCTCTTTACAAAAAAATAACAATGATACATAACATTCTGGGACAGCCTTTAATACATGATTAGAGCACATTCTCTAGAGCCTCAGCATAAAACAAATTACATACTTATTTATTTGAATAGCTCAGTTGATTTTCTTGATTTATTTCCAAAAACATACTAAATTCATTTGATTGCCTGCCTGGCATATTGTTCAGTGTCGTCAAATAAAAAACACTTAATTTATCATTTGCATAATTACCATTGCAATTCACGTCATGATTTTTCCGTAGCTGATGACAATTTTTATAAAATATTATACCACCTACTCCTTTACTACTCGCTACTTAAAACTATTAAATACTTATTGATCATTTTCTGTTAAAATTTCATCAAGCGCTCCATTAATTCGTCCTTTGCTTAAAGCTTCGACGAGCATATGAAGTCGTTCTTCACGTTCCGAATGTCGTCGTTCTAACGATGAAACCTATGAGAAACATTTATTGCACAGTATCAACACAACATTATCCACTAAATCGTCTACATCATTATAACAAATTTATTTAGTATTTTTATGGAAAATCTACTTTGGTGAATGAGTGTTATTGTTTTGAGTGAGTGTTATTGTTTTGAAATTGCAAAAGCTCGTCATATATTTAAGATTGATTTTATCAAATCTATAAAACTGCGTCGATAATAACATATTTTCGTTTCGATCCATTTTTTCGAATAGTATTCAACAAACAAATCAACACAATATTATTTTCGAACTGTCTGCAATTTAGTTTTATTTTTCGCAAGTTTTCTTGACAGTTTTCAATAAAGTATTTCTATCGTTCACACGAATGATATATCTGCGAGCGATCGATTTAGTTTTTTTCTTATCAATAATCTACAATGAAGAGAATAGAATTTGAAGCGATTTTGAAATCGAAATAGCGAATAACATGTTTGAAAACGAAAGTAACAGAGTGCATTAAATGAAAATAATCAAATTACATTGGAAAACGAGAGAGGTCTAGGCAATGGAAGCTATCTGCTTTCATGTTTAAAAATTGATCACATGCATTTATATTATGTGGGTTAAAAGTAAAGCTTTTAAATTAAATATACTATGCATGCATTACTCTCATGTTTTTGATAAATAAAGTATATAATCCAACTTCTCACTGCAATAATTTTCAGCAGATTTAATTAATTTTAACGTCAATAACAAAATCGTAGGGTTTCTTTTCTAGCTCTGAGAGAAGTATTGTAATTCTAATCTGTAATTCTAAAATTAGAAGTGAAATTATCCTCAAACTAAACAATTTCAAAAGAAAAAATAGTTTAGCTTGTTTCGGGAAAATAATTTTATTCAATGTGAACAGAGCGTAACAATTAATTTAGGCAATTCCAATTAATATCACTCCGAAAATGAGTAACCAACATTCGCTGCATTCGAAAAAATACAGGTAACAGTCTTTTTATATACAGGTAAGTTTAATGTAAATCCCAAATAATCTTTTAGTTTTTCGATGCCTTTATGTATCAAGTATGACTCTTTCCTCGTTCAACTAAACTAAAAGTAATTTCAGCCTATTGTCATACAGCCTATTTTTATATTGCCTATTTTCATATTAATTCAAGAAGAAGAAAAAGCCAAAGTATTAGAAAGTACACGTTTTTTAGGCCTAATCAAATCATCGGCTGTAGAATATAGCTGCTCGAAAATGTCCTCAAAGACTGGGTATAAAATCATCATCATCATCAGACTGGCTGATCATACTATACAATATTTCATAATAAGACAGGCTACGAAAAATTTTTCGCTGAAACTTTGCCCATATTTTTCAGTGTTTGAAAAAGAATCTTACCCGAAATTGCTCTGATGATATATGCAGTGGTATAAAATATAAATAAATGTCATCGTTTTGAAGTTGCTGGTGAATTTGTTTCCATATGTTGAAGAAAAATATCGAAAGGAATTTTCATTTTCCTGGAAATGGATTTTAAAAGTAATATGTAAAATATGCACGTGAAATCACGTGCATGTCTATTCGAGCCCTGATTATTGCGCTCAAAGACCATTATAATGCAAATGATTTTTGATAAGGCCACCACCCTAAGGTATTGATGAACTAGGTGATCCTCTCCTGATCCACCGAAGAAGTAGAAACTCGGTTAAAACTGCCACTAACGCGCGGTGGGACCCCCTTCCTAATTCAAGTTGTTCCTTAGTGCGACCAAAGTCTTAAGTCCTCCACAATTGTCTTGCGATCGCACAGGAAAGTTCTTCCACTTCCGATTTTACAGCACCTTTCAAATGTTTTGTCTGATGGCCAGTTTAACTGATACCATCCGAGTGCCAATCAGTTAACTGCAGGACACCTCCTGCAAAAGCGTCGCACATCATTCGAGGACCAACTTCTAGGAGATGCAAACTTTAGTAAGGGACTATATAGACGCTTGGTTGTCGGTGAAAATGCAAATATTCACTCCGAATATCTGATTACATAAGACCCAATATGGAAAGAACACTTTAAGTTTAAGTCAGGGGAAAATATACCAACCCAACTCTGTCAGTATGGAGCCATCGGCATATATTTTTACAGCATGAGTTCCAAGGGATAATCCTTTAGCCCATTCCTCTCTGTTTAGGATCTGAGCTACAAATCCTTAATAAGTCGTTACTGCGTATGGAGACTATCACTTTGCATGAAAATTAATCGGTTTTTCAGTTATATGCTTTTAGCGTTAAAGAGTATCCCTTAAAAGCTGTGGCATTATAATGAAAAAAAATGTTAGCCCAAAAGTGGGAACTATCCTATGTGACAGCATCAATTTTTTACAAGCATCAATTTTAGCTGACATAAAAAGTTTTGTAATAACTATTCTACAAAATAGCCTTCTAAAATTCTTTCCTTATGGGAAAACAGGGATTCAGTTTTTCATCAGACTAGTTAGCTTTCAAATTTCCTAATTTTTTTCGTAAGAGCGCAGCGAAAAATTTCATTTATATGATAATACTTTCTACGTTCTTTTAACGTGCGCATGAAACATACACTTCTTTCTACATCATAATCTTTTCGAATGAAAATTTGAGTTTCTGAGGCCACAAAACTCAAAGTCTTATGCGGTAAAATAATACGAGCCAACACCTTATGAAGGACTTTAAATTATTAAATGGCCCCGAACATGTTGCCATTGTTCCAGGTGAAAGAAAGAAGCTAAGACTGGAATGGAAGAAGCAGCAGAAGTAGTGGATTATAGTACCAGGGCGTAAACTACATCTAACAACATCCAAAAACTAAATAGCCTTTTATGCTGAAGTCCTGGTAATAAATACAGCAGTGGAGCAAGAAAAAGGAAAGCTAAAAGAGATAACTAAAAACTAGCTATCCGGATGATAAATAGGCTTGAATCGATTAGTAAGTTGGACCCGGGTAGTCTTGAGTTGGATTTTTGGAGTAAAAAAGGAACTGAACACAGCCAGCTAGTTGATCTGGAGACGAAATGTCGAGCTGAAATGGCTCCTTAGGTTTGAAAAGTAATACTTTTTCATTGCCTTCCTTCAACACTGTTCATCAATCAATATCAATTGACTATCTTTGCACAAGATCAAATATATCTATGGTGAAGTCGTACTTTGTAGACGATTGTGTCTTTTTAATAAGAGTAAGTAATGACATATAAACTCCTTTATACTTATATTGAGTTAGCTGGTACATGATGTGTTTTTTTTTCAAAAAGAAGGTATAAACTGCCCGCATCACTTTCTTTAAAAGTAACGAGTAATAACAAATATTGATAGGTCGATTTTTCAAACGTACAGTGAAATTCTAAAAATATGTTTTTCAATAAAATAATGCAAACGATAAAAGAACATGGCTTTGATATACGCAACTACGAAAATGAAAGTGCAACAAATGTTAATGTTGTATATGGGTAAACATCAAGTGTAAAGCCGTGCTAAGATTCCAAGCCAAAAACGACAGACTACAATTTCAGCTCCGTTTTAAGAGGTCTGTAGAACTTAACGTGGATAGAAATGTTACATTTCCTTGAGATTTGTATGTGTTTTTTGTCTTAATCAATTATATTTCGAAACTTATAAACCCCCGGATTTAACGATTTTTCATTAGGGTTTTAGTTTAAAAATAAAAATTGAACGTGTAATAAGATCATAATAAATAATTGCAATTGAAACTTATTATCTACTAAAGAGCGTACTACCTAACTGTATTAAATTATCAACATTCAAGGAAAACTAATAAATAAGTACTAGCACAAATTTCATTAAATTTACTAGATTCTAAATAGTTTCCAAATGCCTATACCATTTTAACTAAAGTAAATGAAGTGGTTTAGTGCATATGCAAATTTAAGCATACATACCTTTGCTTTCAGTGCATAATAATCGATTGGAACTTTACGGCGTTTCTGAGTGGCAAAAGCTTCGTCGCGTTCGCTTAAGCGTTGTTGTAGTGCACGTACTGATTCTTGGGAAGATGCCATTTCACGTTCATGGGCCGACTGAAGTGTTTTCAACTACACAAAAGCATTTAATTGAATATTGTGAAATTGCATACAATACAAAGCAAATGAAAAATGAATTATTTGATAGAATTTATGCGGAACATACAAATAAAAACTTTATATTGTCGTTTAAGGGAGCGGTATATTTTTTGCTGGTTATAAGAGATATATTCAAGTAAATTGAAGCGCTAAGTTTTTTAGTAATGATTTTTTATCGAACGAAACGAAAAGCATCTAGCTTTAAAATATAAAAAGTCAATTCTAAATTTTGACTAATTTTCAATTCCTTGGAAAAATCGATATTTTTATGAAATACTTCAATTAATTTTAAGATCTCTTTTTTACAAATTATCTCGTTTAAAATGTGTATACTTTTTAAGATAATTTAAATGCTAAACTTATAGACGTTGTAGAAGTGTAAATATTATCCTCGAAAAATAAATCGAAATTGTAAAATATTACTCTAAATAAATGGTTCACATTAAAAATATATTTATTTCTTGGGTTTTAGCTCAGAAGCACGAATTTTAGCTTAAAACAACATCAAATAAAGATTTGTTGATTTAGACAATTTTCGCGGCCATTTAAATAATAGACTTCTTTTAAATTTGTGTAGAAAGGTATAATAGATTTGTCTTTTTACAATCTGTTTAGATGAGGGTCTGGGAGTTGAAGTTTTGTTTTAAAATCAAAATTCATCTGTCTAGAATAACAAGTTCCAAACTCATTCAAAATTCAAAAGAACTTCTCCGGAATTCGAAACCGCGAAGATAATAAATAAACTCACCGCCTTAAACGTACAAAACAAAAGCAAAATATATGTATATGCTTACATCCTGTAATCTTTTGTCGTGCAATATTTTATAATCGTTTTGAAGAAGTTTGATTTTGTTGAGGGCTTCTTTCAGTGCTTGGCCATCGGCTGAATGCTCAGTAAATTGGTTCGGATCATAAAGTTTCCGACTAGTGGAAGAGCTGGATGAAGCGCTTGAAGGTTTTTCATTTTTCATAACTGTAAAGACGGTGACAAATGTGAATAATTAGCGTTTGCATGGAAAGACCGTTATAGCCGTCGAGTTCTACGCCACTTACCTTCCTTTTCTCGTTGCAACTTTTTAATAGTTTTCTTGCACTCCTCTAATTCTCTAGTTAGCCTTTGCGTTTCTTTATCTTTAAGGGCTAAATCGATACGCATACCACGGAGTGTTGCTAAAAGATGAGCATCTTCTTTGGCAGCAGCATGATTTCCGGAAATCGTTGTATCCGAATGTGAGACGGACATTTTATTCATTTGCAGTTTTCTATTGGACGGTATTTTTGTTAACGTATTAGAATTCGGTCGGCTTGTGTCGGTTTGTGTGGACGATGTACGTTTTACTGTTGTATTTGGATCTTTTTCAGGCAAATTATCGGTTTGTGTCGAGTTGCTGATATAACCATTTTCATCTTTGCAAGGATTATTTAGAAGTCTTATTTCAGTTTCGATTTTCTCATTTAATTTCGTATTGATTTCTTGCAGGCTAAAATATGTAAATGATAGATTAGTGTTTGAAAATTAATAGTATTGAGAATGATTTGCACCTTAGCACTTGAGTTTCTAGGTCAGCAATATGTGTTTCATATTTGGACTGGACTGAATTAAAACGTGCCTGAACGTTTGCGAGTATTTTTTGAGCTTTATGATCTTGGTCTTTAGCGTCTGATTCTAATTGAGCGATACGCTGTTCGAGAAGGCGTCGACTAGCAGAGTTATCATTATTTTTGGCTGGATTTTTAGATGCAACTGTAATTGATCAAAAGTAAAAGAGTAAATATTTCAGTAAATTTGTTCTATATATAGAGGCTAACAATATAGTATACCAAATAAAACAGTTTCGAACTAAGGAAAAGTTATTAATTTAGCAATCAAATAGTAGTTTTTCTGTTTCGCCTATCATTATGACGAATCTGATCTTTCATTATTTAGGAGAGACTAATTATTTTCGGGGATTATATTGTACAAACAGAAAGTCGGCATTAGGATGAAAATGATAAACTAAGGAAAAGGTACACTGATTTCTTCCAAACAATTTAAATTGAAAATTGGATCACAATAGAGATAGATAAATATTTCTTCATATTGAAGCAGAAAATTTAATTGACCTTTTCAGTTGAGAATAACTTTATGATGCAGACTGCAGACACATATACATATATTGACGGATGTCTAAGTTTATGGTATGTGATCTATGAGCTACTTATTTAAATCATCACTTACCGCTCAAGTTATTTATTGAAAAACAGTGGAAGAAAAATTGTGGACCTAATAGTTTATTTCGGTTGAAATATTTTTTTTGCTCGCTTAATCAATTCCGAAACAAAAAACTTGTTTTAAATCGGTGTGGAATATAAATTTCAAATAAAATTTTATTTATTTTTCGAATCATCTTGTCTGAATAATGGTTTCATCAAAATTCATGGAAATTGCAATACTAACCTATTAATGCGGAGACCGAATCCGGATGCTTTCTCATAAGGATCCTTTCCATTTCCCTGCACTGTCGTTGTAGATCTTGTATTGTCCTGGCATCTTTATCACACTGTTCCAGGGCTTTCTTCTTTTCGCCACGACTTTCATCCAGTTCGGTTTGCAGCAACTTCTGAACATCCAACGCTTCATTCCTATCGTTTCTGGCTGATTGCAATTCGTTTCGCAATATATTCGCACATTCGTTCAAATGTTGAACATCTAGCTTCAGCAATTCTGATTCTTCTTGAAGACGTGCATGACTTTCGCGCAAATCTCGATGTATAGTCGAGAGCGAATCGTGTTGAATGCGCAGACTTTGAAGACGTTCCTCGGTATCTTTGAGCTTTTCTTGGAGAACATCGATTTCGTGCTTTAAGGCATACTCGCGGCTTATCGATATATTATTTTGGATAGGCGAGGTTGTAGCATTGGCGACTGCATGTGTTGGCGAAGGGTTAGTTGAACGATCGCAAAAGCTTTTTTCGATTGGAATTGAACGGGATCGGTCGATTATTTTCGCATTCTGTATCAATTGCGGCGAAGACGAGGCTGAGCATGGGGTAAATGATCGCGGAGTCGGCTCAAAACTGTTCCTTCGACTTGGCTGTCGATTTCGATTAATCGGCGATGTAAATGTACGAGAAGCGTCCAATACTAGAGCAGATGGTGGCTCATCGATTTGTAATGAAATCACTCCAATCGAATCGGATATGTCGAGTGTCTGTAATGAAAAACAAATTTGTTATAGATTAGAATGTGTAAATCATGTTTTGATGCTGTGATCAATTTTACCGAATAATGGTAGATTTCTTGAATTTAATGGGATAGTGTTTCGTAATTGAATTACATGAAGAAAATAATCGTTAGTAAAAATTAACTAATTTCGCTAGGGGGTGATATGTTTTCGAAGATATGGTAAAATAATTGCTACGAGCTAATTAATTTCGATGCATACTTACAATTAAGATTATTTGCAGCCAACACGTTTTAAAAAAATTTTCTCTACTTCGAGATTACTGATCATTGAAATTTTTTTCAAAGAATTATATTTCTTAGATTCAAATTCGAGGCACATTATTTCCTGAGAACATTTACGATAAATTGTTGTAGATTTTAGATCTTAAAAGTTCAAAGACATAACAATATATTTATCAATCGATATAGCTTAGCTGACCAACTAATTTTAAATATAGAAATTTTTTTTTCAAAATATGTACATAATTTTCGTATTTTGTGATGGGGGTATATATCGAAGACTGTATTTTTTTTACAAAGTTTTTCTTGTCCTCCTACACAAGCTTTAAACATAAATATATCACATGTCAAGCTGGAATCAATAGTCACACTAAAGTATGTACTTTAATTCTTTGTGTTCTTAATTTTAATATTGAGTGACTTTTTCTTGATCAAACTTGATCCAAAGCAAATATATTTGATTTTCCCAAAGTTACGACTAGCTTCTGCTTATTGAGCAATTGATAAAAAAATCATTTCCGCAATCATTATTATTCAGAAGTACTGTGTCAAAAACTGAAAGAAATCATTCATCTATCTCGGGAACATTATTGAGTCCAAAAGAGTTCCCTGTGGTACTCCACATTTGACTCGGAAATCATCACTTATAGATTATAGATAAAAAAAAATTGCTCAGACTACATACTCGTTTATTAATAGCTTCGTATGAAGCATCTGAAGTATATCTACCTGATCTGAAACCATATTAGATTTTGAATGAAAAAAGTAGCACACGAGTTAACTTCTAATGCACTTTATAAAATTTTGCTCATGCTTGAAGTGAGAGAAGTTGAGCGGTAGTTGCTCCGATCTGATTGATCTTTTGCATTGCAAATTTCTGTTAATGGATTTCTGCTAATGTTTCAACAAATCGCACTAATGCTAATGGTAAAGATAATAATATAAACCATCCAAATTTTTGATTATAATAAAATCTAATAAAATTAAACCCGCCATTTACTCAGACAATGTTTACGTAGCAGCACGTAATCCTCCTAATCAGAGCCGTTTTAGATAAATTTGGGGCCCTGGGCACTTTAAGATACATGTGGCCCCTAAGACAGAGGGCTATTAACAACAGGATATAGAAAAGGACAGGAATAGGTACGCAAAATTCTAGATATACGAGTATTTACCTGTTATTTCATATATTCAAAGTCACATTAAATCAATTATAATCCCGAAAAGTAACTTTCCAACCTTTATAAGGTTAGTAATTTAAAAGTCTATGTTGATTGAAAGGGTGCTTTTCTAGATTTTAGACAAGCAAAATCACTTCAAAATAACTTTTTCAAAGTCGATCTCTTTGAGCACATCACATTCTATGGAGATCAGCGATAAACTGGTCAACCTTTCTTGAAGCATTGTACTTCTTAGTTCATTTTTATTCTTTTCAATTTTGAGAAGGAACGTTCCCACTGCAGTTAGTTACCATAATGCTTAAAAAGATTATCAGTTCAATTTCTTATTGAAATCAGAAACCTTCACCTTCTTTATCAACCTTGTCTCAACTCCTCGGGATTTAAAGCTTTCAAGCGAGATAAGAAACCGAACCGATGACTTATTTCGTTGTACGAATTCAATCGCTGTTGTAGATGAACGCTGAGAGTATCAACTATGGGAATAAAAGTTTCTACTTTGAATTTGTCTTTCCCATTTAGTTGGACTGATGGCGCAGAGCCATCAAATAATGCCTGACTTGAGCTTCTACCTCTTATTCTTTGAGATAGGTCCTTGTAGTCACACTCCGGGTTTCTCTCTTTGGCGCACGATTCGAAGTCATCAAATGTATCCGTTGATAATAAAATCATCAAGTGGAGCTAACAAATGAGTTGAAACGTCCATTGTTATAGCTATTTTCTGAAGATAAATAAGAACTTGTTTTATCTATTCTTTCCAATATGGTATTCAAAATTTTCGCCAGTAAAATAAATTCCAGGCTTTTCATTTTTTTTTTTTTTGACAAACCAAGAGCTTCGTGCTCAGTTTCTTGTTGTGCTCTGCATCCTCCGCGATAGACGTCAAGGCCTGACATATTTGAAGCATTGTCGTAGCTTTGCCCTCTGCAATTCTTAATTCTCTAAAAATTTCAGAATGATTCAATATTCTAATTCGTGACCTTGGATAAGTATAAATGCAAAAAATCTTTCAGTTGGAACACTGTCTTTTACTTATCGAATTATAAAAGTTAGCTGGTCAGTATGAGACAGCCCGGCGCTAATCGAAAAATATTTAGCTAACTTAACTTCATTTATAATTTCTTTAGGATATGTTTTCCCATTACGTCAATAAACTCATTACAAACATTGGCTAATAATTAAAAAATGTGTCCCTTTCCAGGATTCCCAATTTTTTTAGGTGATCTGCAAGAAATTCATCAAATTCACTTATTAACTCCACACATCCTTAATAATTTCCATATTTTCCATCTAATAATTTCATTGTCACCTCGGAACGGAAGCTCCAACGATGCCAAAATTTTTAAAACTGCGACAACCCGTTTAAGAGCACTTTTCCAGAATCCACTCGTTTTTAATTTTGACATAGTAAGTCTGTATCTACTCTACCATGAGATTACCATAAAAGCAGATAGATAGTTATTAAGTATAGTCAGGTAATTATAGTTTAATTTTCGCAAAATAAATCTACTTATCGTTTGTTGATCTGGAAATAAGGGGCCCCATAGATCGCGGGGCCCTGGGCACGTGCCCAGTGTGCCCATGCGTAAAGATGGCCCTGCTCCTAATAATGAATTAGAAGATAATTCCGTAATCATCACAGCATAAATTCTTAATGTCATACTATACACCAAAGAATAAAGTGACATTCATATTAAATGAATATAATTTTATTAAACAAGGGATAACTCTTTACGCAGATAAATAAAAAAGAAATGAAAAAAATAAGAGAAAAGTAGCATTGTTAGAAACAGGAGGACAAGTTTATTTCTTAATAAATAATTTAATCGCATAACAAAAAAGTTGCGAGGTGCCGATTATTTTACAAACATGTTAGAAGTTACAAAAAATTATATTTAGTGGAATTCGATTTTTTTTTGTAGCGTTCTTAGGGGCCTATTGCGATTGTCGATTGGATGACCATTAAACTGCAGTCTTTATATTGTGCAAGTGCAATCGACAAATATGTGTATTATTGTGAATTTAGATATAAGAGCTTGTGAATATTTTGTATTTGCCACTTGTTGACAGCGTAAATATCTCGAATTTGCAGTTTATATTTTTATTTGCTGGGTGAAGGAAAAGGGTTTTGTAATTTGTGGCTCATTGAAAAAGAACGCCCGAGCAAGTGTTTAAAATTAACCATTTATCGCATTCGCGAACAGGAGACCCCAAACTATTCAATTCTTCTGCAAATGCTTCCCACATACGCTTTGCACGTGTTTTTGTGCGAACACCTCTTGCAATGTTGGCATTCTCCTGCATTAAATTTACGAGCTTTACGATTGCTTACTATTTTACTCCTGTGAAAAATAAATTTTAAAATAACTAATGCATACAGACTATAAATTATTACATTTTTTATCAGATGCGTTTGTGATCGTCAGTCGTCGTCCATATAAAATACCATCGATAAGAAGCGTCTCTCGAATCGACACTTATCAATCACAGTCGACATTCACAATACCGAACTTCACAATCGACGAACGATAGTTGATAAGCATCGCTTATCGACTGTTTTTCGACAATCGCAATCAACCCCTGAATTCAATTACATTTTGTATTCAAACCTAAATTTCTAATTCTCCTAAATTTCGCGCTTTAGAGTTCTAAGTTTGTATTTACTTGTTTCTTAAGAAGGCTTCAAATATTAAGCACAGCTCGTTTAGCTTATTTTGGTGGAGCACTGACTCCTAGCGTAGGGTCCCTGGTTCCAACGCAGGCATGGACGGAAGAAAACGAGCTGACTGCTGAGCTGAGTAGGTAACATACCTGACTAAGTTCACGGGTAAAATGGGACGTAAGACTAACCATTTTACACTTTAAAATTTTGATTATGAAAGTGTAGTCTGTACCACGTTGAATTTCCAAGACTCAAGAATTTTAATTTTACTAATTTCTGTCGATTTTCATTAAATTTTTTGCCTCTTTTGAGTGCATTTATAAAAAACAACAAGTGCTTCCTAATTTTTCTAGGAGACCAAGTCTCAATTGATATGTGTAGTCAATCGGCTATGGACCTCTTTATCAGTAAAATCCATTGTGTATTGGTCGTAAACAGCCACAAAACTTTCAGCTCAATGACAGTCGCAATGCTGAATTCCATAACTCCATCTTCTATTTTCCTTCTATTTTTCCTTCTTGTTCCGTAAATCCATCTTCTATTTTCCTCCCCAACATACTCATCGCATCCTCTTTCCATACCTTAATTCAACCAAAAGTTAATCGAAGCTGTGCAATAACATCACCTATATTAACCGTTAAAGCAATTTGAATGACAAACATGTTTGTAATTCACATTATATGCTTGATAGATCCAGCAAACCTCAAAGTTCTTTGGCCTGGTATGTGGCAACCATTTGAGCAGAAAACGACTGCTCAGCAATTACCTTTTATCCAGAGGTTCATCTCAATTTGCACTAAAAAAAAAACTCTCCTGTGGTTCAATTGATCTCAGCAATGAAAATATTCTAAAAACCGCAGTTCAATGCTCTAATCAAACACTGCCTGGATTAAAGCAGAAAACATTCATATGGGAAACGATCACTTTCAAATTCATATAGCTCAATTAAGGAGAATCGTGAGGATAGGAATGACAGTCACTTAGGAAATCATTTTGAATGGTTTAAAGATGGTTTTAAACAAATATCCGTGCCTGGATAGAGCAAATCGAATCTTTAGGAAGTTGTCATGATAAAAGCAACATCATAGTTTCACAAGTAAAAAAACGATGCTGTTTTTTAAAAAAAAAATATTATTGGAATTTTGTTTTTGAATAAAACCATAAGATTAACAGAGACCAGATAGAAAAAACACATACACTATGGTAAATCGAAATAGGGCTTCGAAAACATTAAATTAATATATTCCGATTTTTCATAGTGAATTCAATCTTAAGAGGCATTTAGTCTAAGTGCATTGCCACAAACTATGATGATATTACCTTTTGATTCTTTGCAGGCATAGTCGTAAAATTATCGAGAGTGCAGAAATGTCTTCATTCTATCCTACTTGAGAATCAAAGCGATATTAAACCAGGCTGAGACCGGCTCAACGTACTGCAGTTCATTGCCGGATTAGACGATTTTAGGAAGTGTATGCCATTCGAAAGTAATATATTGACTAGTTTAACCGACATAAGTGGATAAGTAATCAAAGGACGGCAATGGAAGTATTCTTACTCTAGTCCGTAATTGCTTCTAAAATCCATGACTAAGTAACTTGAGCAATAAGTAACGACCTAAAGTAGTTTCACGATAGAATTGAAATTGTTTGCAAAGAGTTCGTTTGTTAGTAGTGTATCGTGTACAACGTGATAGGTGCTTTTCATGTTTTTTCTAGTAGGTATTCTTAAAGTACAACATTATGCAAAGGAGTTAAAAGTAAATATTTTTTTTGAAAAAGGAAGCATATTATTTTATCAAATATAAGACTGATATGAAAAGACTGTTTTCAATCTGCAGTTTTAACGCCAGCGATACAAACCTTAGAATTGACTGGTGTTTCATAAAAACTCAACATAATTCGGAAACATTCTACCTGATATTAATATTTCATTTTCAACCACGCGTTTAAAAAGTTTAATTGTAGCAATGCCAAACTACCAAGAGCATGAAACAAAAATTGTCTGCAAGTATTTTACATCAGGCCGAAATGCTGGAAAAAGGAAAAAAATTGACCGTCATTAATACATCCTGAAAATTTGAATAGTGTTTTTCAGACCGGTGCATCCAATAACGCGCGACAAATTATTATTTGGCTTTGTTGCGAAAATATTTTTAATTAAAGTAGTTATCATTTATCATTTGAAATTTCAAAATCCACTAATTTTTAGCTGACTTCAATGAATAAAAATTATTATAATAACTGAAACTTCGTACTAAAGAATTATCTGCTAATAATGCGTTGAAGCAGCTTGTACTCCATATCGTGCAACTTTTCTTACGAGTAAAAATACAAATTCCTACTCTTCGCTCAGACACAAAAGGAGGAATTCAATCAATTCTTAGAATAAATATTCCATTTTCAGAAGAAGATCGTACCCAATTGCAGAAGAGAGCAAGAAGTGTAATTTGCCCTTATCATAAAGATCGTAAGCAGTGATGCCACATCCTGATTTAAGTCTGGAGATTGCCAGATTTTCACAATGTTTTCTAGACACCCAGATTTTATTCAAAATATCCAGATTTTTTCAAACTTCTACTTAAACTTTTATATTAAGCAAAAGTGTGAAAAAATCACATAGCGCAAATCAAAAATTCAAGCAAAAACGTACAGAGTTTGAAAAGGTCAGCCTGCGGCTAGCCCTTTGTCGAATTCTACAATTAAATAAGCTCTTTCAAAAAGAATCCCCAAAAATAATTTGCCTTACTTTCAAAATAACAAGATTAACGAAAATAATACGCATATATATAATACGCAATAATACGGGATAACTTAGAGAAAACCAAAAAAGAGGATGTTTAAATGAAATGTAATTTTTATCATAGGATAACCTTTACTTTGGGCTGCAGTGAATGGTCAGAAAGATTATGTTTTAGTTTTTAAAACGAACTGTTTAAAATTTATTTGAGCATGTGAACCAACTATATTAGAATCAGTTTCATGGATCCTGAAAATGTTGTTTTGAAAAGACAACCCTCAATTATCGCACTTTGTCAATGTTTTCCAAAGTTAATAGAAATATCAGAATTGCAGAAACATAAGTTCACAGTGGTGCGAGCTACGAAATATTGAATTCACCGATTTTTTACCTATTATCCTTATCCAATTTCTCCGCGTATGTAGAAAGAACTTTTTCTCAAATTAATCTCAATAAACGAAAAAAATAAACAATCGATTACAAACAAATACTCTAAGTGGCATACTTTTCTCTAAAGAATATTTAAAATCAAGAAATGAAACCTGTATGGGCATAGAATTAAATGAAGCCCTTAAATCAAAATTATTTTCGGAAAATATATATTAAAACATAATCATAGTAAGCAGATAATAAGTATTATGAATTATATATTTTTCATGCATTGTTTTTTTTTATGCTGAAATAAATGGATTTTATTAAAATGATCTCGTTTTTACTGACACTAAGTTACGTTTTTCGTTGAAACTAAGATCCCAAGATTTCTCCAAATCTTCTAAAAAAATGTTCAAGACTTCCTGTTTTTTTTTCTGGCACCGCTGATCGTAATGCTGCCTCCTCACTGTGGGCCATCATGTGGCCCATTGTGTAGTCGGGCGATCGATGGCTTGTAGTGGCTGACAGTGGCGAAGCATGGAAATGCCGATGGCCGAGGATGGCTTTCGGAGCGGTTTTTCGCACACATCATCATGCGCAACCGTAAAATCATGACTGGGCCATCTAGCGGTCCAGTGTGTGGAGGCAAATTTGTGGTGGTGACCATAATTGTGGCGATCATTGCGACCATTGCAGTGGCCGATGATGGCCCACAGTAAGGAGGCAGCATAAGACAAAAGCGCAGTGCCCATCTTGCCGGCGGCCAATGTGCGAAGGTTATTGTGCATACCTATGTAATGACTGCGGTGGATATGAATGATTCACGTTCAAAAACGATCAATATATCTTTTATAATCATTAAAATTATCTCTTAAAATAAAAATTAGTTGTGTTCATCATTTTGTAATAAAAAAGTTGTTTGTTTCATTCTTGAATATGAGAAAATTACGATTTTTTACACCCTCAATTTCCCTATCGTCGGTATGCGAAATAAATACCTTTTTTCTAACGCCCAGTATGGGGCTGGACTTTTTTATTATTCTAGCATACTTCAAAAGTATTCATATACATTTTTAGCTAAAAATATTAAAAATTGAAGGAGTTACAAATTTTTTTGTTAAAATGCCTATTTTTTAAAAATAATTTTATTCTAGAATTTTTTAAGTATGTTTGACACTCTCAAGACCCTTCTTATACCTAAAAATTACTAAAACAGACTTCAAACTATACCCTTGACTTTTTGCAAATCAAAGGGTTCAGTAGTTTCGGAGCTATAACGGCCCAAAAATTGACGGGGTCAAAATGACCCACTGTGTAGGAGATGCATGAAAAAATAGGTGTGTACTCGAAGGATTAAACCAATGGGAGACGCTATTAGACCACCCTGTACGTTACCGAAATGAAAAGAAGTACCACATGAAAAAGGAAAACATAAAGAAAAGAGACGCACATCAAGCTGAATTTTGAACACTTCAGCAAATGTTGATTGATGCAAAAAATTGAGCGAACCGACTGATGCAATTGAAATTAGGGCAAAAGTAATAGATATTTGACTGTTATATTTTATTATTTCTAAAACTTGTTATTACTAAGAATTGTTACTTGAAATTATTTTTACTTAAAAAGTTAAAGCTAAGTTTATCTTGTTACGTTTAATTTTAATAAAGGTATCCAATTTGTTTACATTAATCAAATTTACTTTTATACTGTTACATTTATTAAACAAAGCATACATTTTTTATTTATTTATTTTACTCCCATCCAAAGTAAGCCGTGCTTGTGATATAAAGAGAGGGAAAGTATTTTTACGTGCTAACCACTTGCGGTGTTTTCAAACGGTCCTCCCATCTAAGTACTAACCACGCCCAACACTGATTGACTTCGGTGATCGGTTATGATTGTAAGCTGCAAGTGACTTTCAAATTAATGTCAGATATGTCAGATTTGGCATCTTTTATGCACAGCTTTTGTCGGCCAATTTGAAATTACACGTGACGAAATACGTAAAGCTATTTCGGAACTCGACTGCAAGAAAATCCCTTGGCCAGATCTTCATCCTACAACTTTCTTGCGCAAATGTGTAGAGCAGCTTATAACTCCCTTTCATATTTTTTTCAACAGATCACTTTCGTCTGGAGTTTTCCCATCTTGCTGGAAACTTTCATATGCCACAACCATCTTCAAAAATGGTGATAGACGCTGTATCGGAAATTATAGGGGCATTGCCATCTTATCTTCAATTCTGAAACTTTTTGAAAAGATTGTTTGGTTTTAGAAAAGGTCACTCAACTACCACAAATTTGACAGTCCTAATCTCAGACGTTCTATGTAAAATGGAGAAAGGATACCAAATTGACGCAGTCTATACAGACTTTAGTAAAGCTTTTGACAGAGTTGACCACCCTACTTAATTCTAAAACTCCAGAAATTCGGATTTGCCAGATCTTTGCTTAGCTGGCTGACTTCCTACCTTGGAAATCGAACACAATTGGTAAAATTTCAAGGACTCTTATCGAAAAATATATCTGCTACCTCTGGTGTACCACAAGGTAGCCATCTTGGCCCACTTCTTTTTAATATATTCATTTCTGACCTATCTGACGTCCGAGCAAATATACCTCATCTACTTTATGCCGACGATCTCAAAGTCTATCATATCATTAAATCTAAATCCGATGCACTCTTTCTCCAATCTAAACTTGATCATTGGTGCAATGAAAACAAGCTCTCTCTCAACATTGCTAAGTACCAAGTTATAAGTTTTTCCCCAAAATACACCGTCTCACACAACACGTACTTCCTCGGCAATAATTTGTTAGCTCGAGTTGAAAATGTTGTTGGCCTTGGTGTTATATTGGATGAGAGACTCCGCTTCACCTTGCATTATGATAAAGTACTTTCCCGTGCAAACAAACAGCTAGGCTTCATCAAAAGACGTGCGAAGGAATTTCGTAGCCTGTGGGTCACAAGATCCTTATACATCTCACTTGTACGCCCCATTCACGAATATGCTTCCATTTGCTGGAATCCGGCTTTTGAGACCCACAGTAACAGACTCGAGTCCATACAAAAGCAATTCTTACTTTTCGCATTGAGAGATCTATACAACCCTTACGATTTTAGTGCCCTTCCTCCTTATGAGTTTCGACTGGGTCACCTAAACTTATTGACACTTGCATCCAGAAGAAAGACGATTTCACATTTGACGTCATTAGAGGCGTTATCAGAGTTGAGTTCCTCAATAGTAAAATGTTGTTAAATAACCCTGTAAGGAGCACCAGGCCCTCTCGTTTACTTAAGGAATATCCACCTTCCACTACTAAATAGATGGTGCAGGATATTCAAATAGCATAAGTAATCTGTATTCCCCAACGTTCTCAAAATTATCCTTCAATTCTTCCCTTTTCCAAGCCATCCGCAACCCCTTATGCTAAGCTATTTGTCAATGTTTTATATATTCGTTATTTATTTATTATTATTGATTTATTTGTTAATTATTTGAATTTTTTTATTTATTTTTTCGTTTTACTTTTATTTACTCATATTATGTTTTAAATTTTCTATTTTGTTTTGTATTGTTTATGTAACTTGTATCTTCACTCTAAAAAGTGGGTCTAAAATTAATGCTTTGATAAAAGTAAATATATTCATTTTTCTGTTTAAAATAACGAATCACAATTATTTTTACACATTGGATGTGTATTTTTTGCTTTTACATCATATCAGCTGAATAATAAATAGTGTTTTGTAAATCTTAGCAAAAAGAGTGTAAATTTACTACTTCTTTACTCTCATTTACACCAAAGCTGTTAAAATTGAATCATTTGCTCGAATTTGACTTATTATTGATGTAACATTGTGACGAAAGACGGTAATTTGGCTAGACTGAACGAGTCTGATATTTTTTGGTCTTTGCTTGAATAGCAGCAGTTAAGTGTCAGTCTTTTCGTGTAATAAGTGTAGAAGTGTATAAGTTAATTAGAAGTGTAGGAATAAGTGCTACAAGTTAATGTGTATAATGTGTATATAGTAGATGGTCCTTTTTTTTAGTGAGTCAAACCTCACATACCCCGAGGTGATAGGTCACCCGGGGATCTGGTATGCAGATTTTTTTTTGCCATCTACACTAGGGGAAAAAAATATAGTGTATAAATCAAATTAAAGTAAATTATAAACTTAAAGGAATTGCAAAAAGTTTTTGTATTTGCTTTGATAGGACTTTCGTCTTTTTTAAAATTTAAAGTAACCTATATACAGGCTTTTGTTAGTGATATTTAATTTTGGGGTAATATTTTATGCTATGGCAGTTACCTGTCTTGAGGGGCTCACTTTTGAATCATAAAATTTTTTCAATTTTATTGAAAATGAAACTTATTTAGAGGTTATCTGAAATGCCTGCTTCAGTAGTACAAACTTCCTAAAATTGTTCGCAATAGATACCTTTCGATGTCATTTGTTTGATAAAACATTCTTTAGGTGCGTTTTTTGTACTCTTGGGCAGGGTAAGTTACCTAAATTTACCTTAACTTACTGTGCCCAAGAATGCAAAAAACCCACCTTTTATTATCGTTTTTTTTTTTAAACATTTTTATGGACATTCACGAATAAATTGCGCTTATTACTCTAAAAGACTCGTAAAAAGTAGCCTTTGATACATAAATTTCATGCGTTTCCGTCCTAAATTTACGTCATTTCAGGGTAAAATTACACGATTTGCTCGTAAAAAAAATTTACACAGTTAAGACGTAAAATATTCTTTGCACGCATTTTTGTAAATTTACATCTTTAATAGTAGGAAACCAGTTTCCTACTATTATAAGGGTAAAATTAAACCAAAATTTTTTTGAGTGTTGCTAGGTTAATGAATAAAATAAATGTACAAGAATCTTCTAGTACTTCATCATTTGTAACTCGATCGAGTGTCATAATCGCAAAACGTTTTCGAATCGAATTCGACAGAACTCGAAAACGACGACTCGGTTCGAGTTTCAGAATTCCACCCCAGCTTAATTACAATCCTTAAAAACGATTGGCCTTCTCTCATGAATTTACAATCGCTAACATGTTATGGGCTGGTTTAATTTCTTACATTTTAATCCGTGCACGGATTATTGAAGATGATTTTCGGTAAAAAGATCTAATGTCTTCAAATAAATAAGAAAGAATGAATATCAAGATCTTCATTTTCTAACTTCTTTTTAACGTGTATCTTTTACAAATACGTAGTACTTCTGTTTTACTTACAATTAGCCTAGTAATAACGAAGAAAAACTATACACAATTCGCATTCCTAGTAATTAAGGAAAAAATAAACACGTAACAAAAGAAAATAATCGATATGTGAACCTTTTCGTTCGAATTCGAAACCAATTTCATTCGAGCCAGCTGTAGAATGCGGTCGTTGGACTGAAACAATTGGGGACGTCATCTGCTAGAAGCCAAGGAACCAGAGGGTCTATAGTGCTACGATGACGATAAATTGAAAAAAATAGGAAAATGAATAATAAGGTTTTCACAGACGCACTGATGCGTCTGCTTAGTCACTTTGCGCATGTAATCCAAGAAACAAAAGATTCCATTGCTTCAATGGAATGATCAGTTTCCCAATTTCCGTGTGGGATATTGAAGGAATGTCGTAATCACTTTCAAACCTTGCCCAAGCCTGCCTTAAGACCATTGAAAGAGACATCTCCGTAAAATTCTTAGAGACATTCCGCACGTTCAACACCAATTGCAACCGTTTCATTCTTTTATTCTTATCAGCTCAACACTTTTCTCGGTTGAGTATAAAAGCCACAGGTGAAAACTTGTATTCATATCATTAGCATTTAGCAACCTGCGATTAGAGTTCAGAAAATTCAAAACAGTGATCAGCGCCCAGTAGTCGCGGTACAACGAGCGGGTCAATAGACCGAATAACAAGCGATCATGTCGATATATCGTTTAATTCTTGGTTTAACACTTTCAATCTTATGTTATGAGCGATTCGTGATTAGTGCGAAATTAAAAAGTGATCAAAAAGTGCTGAGTGACGGCGATCAGAGCCAAACCAATCAAGAAGAATTTGTGCGTGATGAAGAGCCCGTCAAGTATGACGGTGCCCAGTTGTGGCGAATACCAATCAGTAGTGTGGCGGCAAGAAATGCGGTCGCCGAACTCGAATCTAAATACGGTACGTATGATTCGATTTCGCCGACTAATGTGAGTAATCGTATTGAACACACGTGCTGATTGTTTTACAAGCCTATCAAAAGCTCATTGCGAACTAATAGCATTGACATCGAAACCATTCAGTAATATGAATTTAAGGACAAGATCATTGAAATCTTGAAAACACTTCTATTTGTGAGGTCAACGACAAGGTAGGAATCCCATTCATACATTTTCTGACGGGCACGTTGTGGTTATCCGGTTGAAAAGCTATCAGTTTTCTAGTGACTCAGAAAGATCTTAAAAGAAGTGTGTAGTAATATATTGTCGACAGTTCAATGGTAGTTTAGTTTTCCAATAAATATTGCGGAAAAATTTGTGAGACTTTCAATAGTTCACAATTTACTGTTGACTTGAAAAAATAAATCAATCAAATTCCAGACAAGATAAGCTGAGCTATTCAGCACAATTCTTAGAACAGTAGTGGCGATTAAAGATCACAAATTCACATATTAAGTCGCATGCACAGCCTGTGTATCATTGAGTGACACATGGTATCAGTAAACAAATTTTACATAATATTTAAAATTTTCTATGAAATCGAACAATTCAAACCAAATCAAATAATGCAATGAAATATTATAGAAATTTAGCTATGTGTTTTAGACCATAGTTCATCACCAGATAATAAAAACAGGAAATATCATCCTAAGCAATCGAAACTTGATATTTCGAATATTTTTAACGTAACAATTATCCATTTTGACAAGAGAACTTAGTACGCTTTATTATCAGGACTGTATACAGTGGTGGACAAAAGTTTTCACACATAGCCGTTTTTTAGCGAAAACAAGTATTAAAACAAATCCAAAAGAAAATATTTATTTCATTATTTTAGGAAAACTATTATTCATCCTTAACCTATTAAGTACCTTAGAAATAAAATAAATAAATTAATACCCTATTCTTGAAACCAACGAAGTATTTTAAATTACTCGTTTTTGTCCGGACAAAAGTTTTCACACACTAAGTTTAAAAAGATTTCCTACATCAAGTAAGTTGTAATACTGGCAAGACTCATGTTTGTAATATAACCGGAAAGTCCCGTAAAATATTTGACAGGAGGTAAAATGTATTTGCGTGTATGGTCTATTTGTAAAGTCATTCAAATAGTGATCGTTGCTCGTAGACAGAAGGAAACTACTAAAGAAAAACGTTAAATTATTTTGAATTTATTTAATCAAAATAAATCGTATGGAGAAATTAGAAATATAATGGGTAGAAGTCGCTTTACAATTGGCAGTATTGTAAAACGTTACAAAAACGACGCAGAGTTTGACAATTCTCCACGAAAAGGACACCCGCGAATTCCAATTAGTAAGCAAGAAGCGCAGGTTGGTTAAATACAATTCGTTTCGGCTTATAAATCCTGTTAATGAATTACAATTACAAAATACAGGTTGTAAAAATCATTAAGAAACAACCCATGACAACATCATCAGAGGTGGCAGCTCAGGTTAGAGTCAATTTTAAAAAAGATGTTCACCCCAAAACTATACGCAGAGTCCTTCATCGCAATGGATATAATGCACGGGTACCTAGAAGAAAGCCTCTAATTAGTAAAACTAATAAAAAAACGAGGTTGCAATTCGCGAAAGACTTTATAAATAAGCCTGAAGGATTCTGGAATATTATATATATATATTATTCTCCGACGAGAGTAAATATAATATATTTCGGTGTGCCGGTAAAACCCTGGTAGGGAGAAAACTCAAAACAGAGTTAAATGCAAAGAACATTACAAGTATAGTAAAACATGGTGGTGGAGGAGTTATGGTTTGAGGCTGTATAGCTGCTTCAGATATTGGCGAGCTTGTATTCATTGAGCAAATAATGGATCAAAAACTTTACTTCAATATTCTAAAGTTAAATTTGAAAAAGAGTGCCGAAATGTTGGACTTAGATGTTGAATTTTAATTCCAGCATGACAACGATCCGAAACATACGGCTCATAACGTTAAAATGTGGGTTGCTTATAATGTTGCTCATACTTTACCGACTCCCCCACAGTCACCGGACCTCAATCCAATTGAGCATCTGTGGGAAGAATTAGAACGACGCTTGCAGAAACATACAATTTCTAACAAGACACATTTAAAAGAAGTGTTCCAATTAGAATGGCAAAAATTAACGGCTGATTATACAAAAAAGCTGGTGCTGTCGATGCCTAGAAGATTAAAATAGCTCATTAAACAGAAAGGACTTCCAAATGAAGTATTCAAATAAAGAAAATGACTGCAATTAACGCAATACCATAAACTGTGTGAAAACTTTTGCCCGGGCAAAAACGTGTAATTTAAAATATTTTGTTGTTTTGTATTATTTTATTATGTATTATATTATATATATTATTTTTATTATTTTCGTAATATTTATATTTTATAATTTCGGTATTATTTTCGTAATTTTATATTTAAGGCATTTAAGGGGTTACATGGGTTTCAGAGAAAAAAAAAAACGCAATTTTTAAATGTTTCAAAAATAAAAAATAATGTATTAAATTATTCGAAATTATTGTTAACAACTAAAGTAACTCTTGAACTATATGTAAAAAAATTTTTACACAAAAATATTGATAATGCGCCCTCTGGCAGCTATTTTACGAAAAGGCTCGAAAAAAATGCGGTGCCAATGATAACTCAAAAACTAATGCACCAATCTTAACCAAATTTCGCACACTTCTTTTAAATAGTATTTTCTTGTACTTGAACGAAGGAAATTGTGTTTCGTTCATTAGAATTTAATTCACATGGAATTATTTATTGAATTTTTGGGTCAAAAATTAAATTTTTTACTCGCAACGTTGGCAAAAGTTCAGATTTCAATATTTTTACAAATCCTTCGTTCAAGTACAAGTCAAACTTATATTCTAACAGAAACAATTTGATTTTTTCGTTTCGGATGAATCCAGCTCAAGATATCGTTGGCACCGCATTTTTCGAGCCTTCTCGTAAAATAGCTGCCAGAGGGCGTATTATCAATATTTTTGTCTAAAAATTTTTTTACATATAGTTCAAGAGTTACTTTAGTTGTTAAGAATAATTTATAATAATTTAATACATTATTTTTTATTTTTGAAACATTTAAAAATGGCGTTTTTTTTTTCTCTGAAACCCATGTAACCCCTTAATAGTTTAAGGATGAATAATTGTTTTCCCCAAATAATGAAATAAATATTTTCTTTTGACTTTATTTTAATACTTATTTTAGTTAACAAATGGCTATGTGTGAAAACTTTTGTCCTCCACTGTATAAATTATTTAATTGAAAAGCTACAGTAAAAACTTTCCCACATTTTAAGTGTGCCATTTAAATTTTTTGTCAAAAATAAAATGTCTCTAATTCATGTCAATAATCTACATATTGAGTTCACTCTGCAGGGTTCCAAATTACAATGCTTTAAAAAAAACTATATATATCTGCGAATTTAGTGAACTGTTCTAGCAACAAGAAATTTGGGACAATTTTGATAGCGCATTGGAACAATTGAATACGTGTGCTAACGTATTCAAGAGCACCATGTGGTTTCTTCGTTTTTCGTAATTGGTGAGAAAAAGGTGATAAATTGTCGGGGTACTTTTAATTATCTACTTGAGCTTCACCTCTTATACGTGGCCAACTTTTTGTGACAATTATTTTTAATGAAGAAAATTACTATTATATTCACTTCACTCAAAAATTCAAATTTATTTATATATATTTTGGAAACATTTTATTATGTATATCTCTTCCTTCTAAAAATTCTTCTTCCCTTATTTCTTTTAAAAATTATTGGAAATGGCGAACGTGTTTATAGTGCATTTGGGCGAAACCTCATAGCCTAAAAATTTGACTGAAAGTCAAAAGAAGTGACATTTCACTAAATTGATAATGAAACGATTTAAATGGTTTTTCTAGGTCAATAACTTGCTCATCTTCCGAAGTAGAAGCTACCAAAATGTCGTCGAGATAGATTAAGCAGAAATTGAGCCCAAGTCGGAATGTACCAATTGCAAAGTCCGAAAACCATTCGGATGAACTCAAAGAGGCTGAAGAGTGCAGTTTTAGGAATAGCGTTGAACTCAACTGGAAATTGATGATAGGTCCTAGTCAGGTCGATGGCGATGAAGATTGTTTTGCCATATATTTAGTGATAAAAGTCTCTTATAATGGGGGTCGGATATATATCCGGGATGGTTTTATGATGATAAGACGCCATTCTCCATTGGCCTTACGGACCATGTGAAGCGGAGATGATCACCTGCTGTTGGAAGCGCCGTGAGCCACAGGAAGCCTTAATGAAAGTTTAGAAATGTTGTATGATGTTTGTATACTTTTAGTTGAAAGGGAAGTAGAAGAATCACCATAATAGCGTTTGGCAATTAAACGAATAGACCACAGCAGCAGTAAAAACAAGCGCCTAAAATGTGTCTAGAGACAACGGCACTGTTCCACAAGAACCCACTCCAGAGTCCCAGTTCTAGTGTAATCACTTGAGACTGGATTATATGCATTTGCATATTTACATATGCATTTGCATATTTAGTTTGTTTGAAGCGATTATTGCATATTATGATTCAGAATCTATAGATGATGCATATTTTTGCTATTTTCATAATATATTTTTTTGCAAATTAGTTAGTGAAGAAAGCTCTACTGGTGTCCAACCCTATTATTTACACTGCTGTTAGATTGCACTAAGCAGACACGTGCCTATTTCTTCCTGAAAAATGAAATCAAAGAAATAACAGAGCTGCAGCAGTGCTATTTCCGTCGTCAGGCAATGAGATCACTCATTTCACTGATGATATGAGTGACAAATTAGCTTTTCTGTTTTAGTTAAGTTTAATTTGGGCTTTTATTTCCAAAAAGAAGCTATCTGCACTGAAAGAGATATAAACCTGGCAAATATTTAAAGTGTTTTAGAGAACATTCAGTAGTCGTAAGTAGAGATGAGGCGTATATACTGGAACAGGTATATGGAACAGGTATTTTTTTGGAACAGCCAGTACCTAGTACGAAATTCAAAAATACTAGGTACGAGTATTTTTGTGGACTATACATGTAATCAAGAATTTACACAATGAATATCGTTCATTTAATTCATTTCAATCAAACAGACGTAATAGTATCCTAATATTAATATAAACTCGTATTTCATACTTGCAAGTGCTTTCATACTCACGAGTATCTCGTACGCGAGACAAAAATATTTGCAAGTACGAAAATACTCAATACGAGGATATACTCGTATAGTTCCAAAATACTCGATACGAGTATATACTCGTATCGTTCCAAAATATTCGAATACGAATATACTCATATCGTTCCAAAATATTCGAATACGAAAATAACGTATCGTTCCAAAATATTCGATACGAGTATATACTCGTATCGAGTATTTTGGAACTTGCAAGTATTTTCGTATCGCATATTTTTGTATAGAGTATTTTCGTGCTTGCGAGTATTTTGGGACTTTAGGTTTAGGTTTTTAGGGCAAAAGTAGCTGAAATCGGACAAAATCGGCCAAGTTTGAGTTAGAGTTGTTTGGGGCATAACTGACCAAGACCTATTGCTGTGATACAAAAATTTAGGTTTTGCCTTTACAGCGCTTTCGATGATTGAAAGTGGTTGGGAAGTATATTAGTGATATTTTAAGGACGAAAAAATTTTTGATGGGAGAAATTGGGAAAGTATTTTATTCAATTATTCAAAAAGTTTTTAGGGCAAAAGTAGCTGAAATCGGACAAAATCGGCAAATTTTGGGTTTGTGTGGTTTGGGACATAACGAGCCAAGACCTATTGCTGCGATACATAAATTTCGGTTTGTAGGGGAGTAAGGGGTTTTTTTGGCCATAGTTTGGCAAAAACTGCCTTTACAGCGCTTTCGATGATTGAAAGTGATCTGGGAGTTCAATTGTGATATTTTAAGGGCGAACAAACTTTTTTATAGGGGAAATTAGGCAAAAACGTCAATTTTTTGCAAAAAAAAATTTTTTTGGTCTAGCATGAATTTGAGGATCTTTCTGAGTTGTTCCCATACAAATATGGGAAAAAGCGGCCTAGTTTCTAAGATACGGTAAAATGAAATCCGCCGGGAAAACTGAAAGTAACACTAAAAATGTTTAGATCCTTTTTGGTTAGCCAGTTGGCTTCTCCGGCTGTGCTCCAACCCTACCGGGGTTGTGACTCATGTCCAGCTTTACAGAAAAGGTTGACCCCTAGTGGGTTCATGTTTAATAGACATTTTATCATTTCTTAATAAAATTTTCGACACATTCATGCTTCAGTGAGGCGAAGTGGAAAACCGACTGTTTTAGATTAGCCAGGAAAAGTTTGGTATCAGGCATCGATCGATGAAAAGTCATATAGATGGCAACAGGATTAGTTGGTCCTATCGTAGTAAATATTTTCGACACTGGTAGTTTGAACGAATACAGGAGGTGTTTTGTGCATATATTAAAATGAAAATCAAATTAAATTGCATGAATTTGCTTGTTTTCCCTTAGATGGCTCCTAGATCGGAGAAACACTTGCCAAATAAGTGACCGACCATTGGATAGTTACGGACAAGCTGCACGGACTAATGGCTCGTATCCTTTCACGGTCAACTGCACCATCACCATTCTAGCCTGGGAACTTTGTCTCTGGTGGATGGGGGAGGGCATATCATACCGTTTCATTACATCACTGCAAATCGCATGTACTTGTGTGTATGTATGTACATACTTCAAAAAATACTAGCTAGTATTTTTGGAACAGGTATTTGGAACAGGTATTTTTTTGTACTCGTATTCGGAATACCTAGTATGTAAAAATCCGAGTACGACCCAACTCTAGTCGTAAGTGTTTTTTTTTATGTGCTCATTGCATTATTTTAGATTTATTTTAACTGATTCGAAGTGTGATGTATACTATGCCTTTCGAGAAGAAAAGTATCTCCTCTTGGATTTCTGAGTATCCTAGAACAGTTTCGTACGACGGAAATGTTTTGTATTGCCAAAATTGCAACAAAACTATTTTATGCACGAAGAAATTTCAAATAGACCAACATGTGAAGACTAATCTTCATATTGCGGGCCTGCAAAAGATATGTTCAAGACAATAGCTTAAAACTGCGACCGCCTCCCATTCCAAAAGCCAGCAACAAAACAACACCTTCAGCTTGGATTCATGCGAAGAATTGCTTTCAATCAACATTCCTCTGCATAAATTGAAAAATCCCACCTTCAGGGATTTTCTAAAAAAATCAGCATGTTCTGGAGGAAATACGCAATGACCTCAAGGATAAGTGTATTTGGATTTCAGCCGATGAAACCACTAACAATTGTGGCCGCTATATTGCCAGCTTAATAGTCGGCGCATTAATGCTGGAGGCCACGACTTCCTGTTTAGTGGTCAGCAAGGAGTTAGAAAAGGCAAACCACTCAGCAATTGCCAGATTTGTGAATGAGTGTTTTAAAAAAATATTTCCAGAACCTTTTGCCGATAAGAAAATATTAATATTTCTCTCAGATAGTGCCCCATATATGATAAAGGCAGGCAAAGCACTTCAAGTATTCTATCCGAGTTTAATGCATGTGACATGCTGTGCCCATTGAGTACATCGGCTTGATAAAGAGTTACGGACAACGTTTGGCAATGTAAATAAATTGCTATCATCGACGAAAAAAGTGTTTCTAAAGGCACCGGCTCGTAACAAGGCCTATAAAGAAAAACTTCCAAACGTGCCTTTACCTCCTGAGCCAGTGGTAGCTCGATGGGGAACGTGGATCGAAGCAGTGCTATTTTACAATGAACATTTTGACGCCATTCGAAGTGTTGTAAATGACTTTGATTGTGCAGAAGCAAAAGCGATTGATTAAGTATTTAAAAAAACATATCCATGATCTGCACTAATTCTTCTTACATACCAGAAAGCATTAAAAAACTTGAAACACATGGTTTGGCATGGACAGAATCTATGCCACTAATGAAAAAAAATTCGCCAAATGGGTTCCACATTGTCAAAGGGATTTCCGCAGAAACTCAAAGATAATTTTGAAAATATTTTGAACGAAAATCCAGGCTTTGAATCATTGTGTCAGATTGACAGCTTTATTAAAGGGACGACGGAACTTTTGCCAGAAACTATAAGTGCAAGCATAACACCTGCTTTCAAATACTGCCCAGTCACCTCTCTATAGATGTGGAGAGATCCTTTTTCACACATAAAAATATTTTAAGTGACCGAAGACACAATCTCACTACAAAATATTTGGAACAGTATATGATTGTTTGCGTATATAATAGCAGCAAAATGTTTAATAATTGCTTGATTTATTTTTATTATATTTCGTCAATATGGCCTTTGAACTGATGTATTAGTGTTATATTACATTAATAAATTACGCTAAATTTTAAGTTAAAAACAAACTGATATTATATTATTTTCAATATTTTTTGCATATTTTGAGCATTTTAATACATATTTTAAGCTTTTTTTAAAAATATTTTAGGCATTTTATGTTGTATATAATCCGGTCTCTAGTAATCACATTTCGCCCGTAAGGATTGGTGATCGACTGAATCACCGCGGTAAATGGAAAACTAGAATGCGGTAGGCCAAAGATTAGACAAGGAATTAACTTAAAAATTACGAGAAAAATAAAAATAAAATAATGCATAAATAATACAGTAATTTATTTCGTTAGCTAGATTACTGGCTCTAAAATTATTTTTAAAAGTATGCCAATCAATCCATATTTAAGCAATTATGTTGCCTTGGCAATCGTAAAAGGGAGAACAAAAATAGTTATAAGTACAGGCATAAACCTCGTAAAATGTTCCGAGTCACGAACGGAAAACTGTACACTGGGAATATACTCGTAAGTCACAGCCAGAGCCATTGATAATTTTATAAAAGAAACATTCGTCTAAAAATGCACTCGACATGACAGGAGGGTAAAGATTTCTAGGGTGGAGAGTCGCATCCTGAAGTCGCAGTAGGAAATTTGGAGCATAGCAAACGAGTAAATCTGCGTTGCACAGACTCAACAGCGTCAATTAGGAAACTATAATGAGGACATCAAATTTGACAATAATACTCCACGCTACACAGGAGGAAATAACAGCAAAAGGTCTAAATAGACCACACAAACGCAAGGGCTTGAATGTTAGTTTTGTTTAGTATCAAACACAGCATCAATGTTCTTAAAATTATCCGCAGGATTGAGGAAAGAGCCAAGGATGGAATAGAAAAATGTAATGCGGCATACTTTACATGTAAAGAACATTTGGGAACATTTAGCAACATTTAGATTAATACAATTGCCCAGTACAGACAAGCCACCCAGCAGCTGGGAGCAATCATCAACTGGCTCAATTAACCTAACTATTTTCAGATCGACAGCGTAAAAAAGACTCCTCGGGGAGATAAAGAAAGAAGGAAGACCATTTATGAACAGGAGGAAAAGCAGAGGACCAAGTTTCGAGCCTTGAGGAACACCAGAAATGAAATAGAAGAGGGAGAAAGAACAAAATTTAGCTGTTACAAAACAAGCAAGGCTACGAAAATATGAAAAAAAGCCAGCAGCGGAGTTGACTCGATATATTGAACAAGTTGCAAATTATGCTAGACTAGTTGTTGCAAATTATACGACGACGGCTAGATGATAAGTCGCGTTTTCTGTCATCTCGTGAGAAGGGGAAATATGAAGTCAGACTTTGCGCGCAGGGTTTCATGAGAACGGCTACTAAAAATTGTCATAGAGGTTTCATGAAATTCCTCTCCTAACTTGCAGCACATCAAAATTTACAATCATGCTAAATACAATTTTTCACTGCACAAAAATTAAAATTATTAAAAGTAAAAAGAATTTCATGAAACACCTATGACAATTTGAAGATAGCTAGTAAGCAAACTCTAAAAAAAATGAAGCATCTAGCTCTTACCGTTTTGGAGAAGCTGTGAAAAAGTTTCGAGAAAAACATGTTTGTAATTTTATAAAAGTTCACAGCCATTTATTACCGGGACTTAAACAATTTTTTTTTTTTTTTTTGAGGTACTTTCAATTTTTCCGGGTAAAAACTGTTCAGTTTTATGCATAGGAGGATTCAAAAACGCCCTTAAATGCCGTCGATTTCGTAATCGGGGCCGGAATTTTGTGGAGGATCCAGTTCGGGACTGTGTTTGCAATGGCCGGTTTTGCTAGGTGAATGCAACCACTTCTTTTGTTAATTCGGCTATCTTTTAATGTAATGCAGAAACAGCGACCACGTGGTTTTGTGGCTGCATGAGGTAGTTTTGCCAGCTGTTTCTAAGAGTTTGCGTAGACTGGCTTCTGATCAACAAGCTATAACAACGTATGTTTACTCCGAAAGCCATTGCAGTCAGAGAATCTATAATCCCAACTGAAAAAACCTTCGAACTACGAAGGCACTTGAAAGATTGCCACCTATTTAGGCTTAGGTTCCCCAAAAAATATCTCAGCTTTGCCAAATAGCTGGCAGACAGCCGCAATATGAGAGCTGTCTTGAGTACCTTAGACGGTGTTTTCGATCACATACTTTACCGTTCTTAACTTCGCGTAGAAACCACGTAATTATACTTTGTCAAAGTTGTTTTGAAGTGTCTCGACATCTTTCTAAAATACGCACGTAGACAATTCGGAACACTGTCCAAGGACCAGTAAGGAAATTTATAGCCGATTGACTATCCGTGAAAAAACACATATTAACTCCAAATATTTGACTACACAGAAGTCAGTCTATTGCGCGAAAAAAAGCCAACACTTCCGCCTGAAAGATACTACGATGGGAGACGAAAAAACAACCGCAGATTCAGCTCCTCCTATATACTCGAGTGAGCTGAATCTGCGGCAGCTCTTACGTTTCCCAGAGCGTTGTAGTGTGCTACCACTGCCGACTTTATTGTTCAGTCTCGGTCCATCGGTATACAGAAGAATGTGCCCACGCTCAAGGGTGACACCATCATTCCATTCATTCCTAACAGGAATGCGAGCTGTATACTAAAAATAAAATAGAATGTCCAGAGGGATGTAATCAAGATCCGCCGGAGCGGATGCTTCCTCAGATAAAATTCTAACATGAGCGGACTCTGTTCTAGCACTTGCTGAAACACAATGCAGTGTTACACTAATGAAGCAATACAAGAAGTGCCTTAGTTGGAGTGGTTTGAAGCCAGGCAAATCTTCGCACTTTTCTTCGCATCTGTTGGTAAGCGAATTTCAGAGCAGCCTGACACCAAAACACCACCCCATTCAGTAGTGTTGCTTTAAGCACAGTGATATAAAGCCATGCAATAATGCGAGACTGGAAACACACCGAAAATCTTACATTCTCTTTCTGCTCATTTATTGTTCCGTAAGTCAATGGAGGCTTCACTTATTGTGCTTCTACGATTGCTTCAGGTTCAACGTTCAATCTGAAACAAGACAGGCATACTTGACAATAGCCTTCAGATTTAACAGAAGGAACTATTCTTGTTTTTAAAATAAATACTATTCTTCTTTCTCGTCAGCAGATGGAACAACCGAGAAGTATAAACAAGCATTCTATATCCACTCCAATTATGGTAGCGTTACTTCTATAGACTGCTGGATGTCAGCGGGGCTGACTATATACTATCAGGGCCCGGGAATTTCAAGGGCTCGATAGGGTTTATGGCCTACTTCAAGCGGGAGTTTAAGATCCTTAGAAGCAGTGAGAAGCTGATGCGCCGCGTATGCTGGTGGATTATCCTCGGGACATATGAGTCCGTAAAGACAGTTAGAGTATCGGTGCTCAAGTTAGTACAGATGTTGTCAGGGGTTTGGGTAATTATATTTAGTCCGGAGCTCAAGACATTGAGGCCTTTCATAATGCCACAGCAAAATCAGTGGCTGATACTCTTACACAGTGGCTGATACTTTTTACTCTGTTTAACTTTTTCCTGCGCTCTCTCTGCATGGTGGTGATTTCCACACTTTACTATGCAGCTTTGTGTTCTTGTTGGCTTTAGGAGAAAATGCCCTAGATGCTGAGAGCAGTGATAAGAAGGTTGCCGCTTGGTCCAGATCATTTCACACACTTCGCGTTGAGCGTCAGAATTAGCTGCTTAAAAGATATTCACAAAAATCCTCTTGGCTGCCAACACCGCATGCTTTTGGCTGCCATCGACAAAGAGGATTTATGCCACAATCGTGTGGCATGTAAAAGGAAACAAGCCAGTGTAATAGCTCACAGAAATTATGAAGAACAAGGACATTAATTATATTTTTGGCAAAAATACAGACTCGTGGTTTTTTAAGCCAGCGGCTGTTATAAGCTTGTAGCCATCGGAGCGTAGTCCGCGCACCCGGTTGTTTGTGACCCATAGTTTTTGGATTATTAGCTATCTTGAATAATGAGCTGCTTTTGGCAAACGAAGGAGTAGTATCATCACCATCACTAATCAGGGTTGAGCTCTCGCTTCATCATCCCCTTAATCTGTTTCCAGAACCAGAAGGTCTAGACAGCCGACCAACTCAGAGTCAATCACAGCACTAATCTCAGCAAGCGAAGGGATTTTGCATCTGATTCTTTTTCAAATGCCACCCCTGAACGAGCGAAGCTTCGTTTGCCGAAAGGCTGATCCACTGCATCTTGCTTCTCAGAATTCTTCAATCGAGAGCCTTTAATTTAATCACTTCTTTGGAACAGAAGGTTAATTTCTTGACCCCACGCTAAATAGTTTCTTTTCTGGTCACTAAGACCGATACTACCTTTTCATTTAGAATGAAAATACCTTCCCGTAGTTTTTTAACAGTGTTTCTAGTTTGAGCAGCCTCCCAATCCGTTGCAAGAAGATTAGGGTTAAAGAACTATATGATCCCCAGAATTCCCTTTGGATCGGAATGGTAGCAAGGAATCCCCGCGCTGCATCTGGACCTGCTACACCATTATTAGTTTCGCGCCTGACTAAAATTACTTCGGTTCGGATACCCTCATACGCTATCAGCATGGCCTGAGTTCTTTACATTTGATTTGTCTTACCTCCTGCAACATTTGATTTGTCTTACCTCGCTGCTACACGATACTACTATACCAGCATAATACTTCAAACAAAACTTAAACCCCCTAAAACCTAAAGAATACCATATTCAGCTCTGAATCAATATTTGTTCAGCTATCTACGGGCTGGTATATTAAAATCCAATCTATTTAATTCCGTTTATTTTACTGATTCCGCTTGTCACAATTTTTTATAAGGCAAACCCAATGTTAATTTCATTCTTAAAATTGCTCATTCACATACTTTCATATAAAGAAGGTTAAGTTTAAACGTAAATGATCCATATCGTTTTCACTATGCTAAAATTCCATTTAACTTTCTTAGTATCGAAATACAGACCTCAAATCGCTTTCATTTGACTCGAACAAGACAATGAACAAGACATGACACAAGTATTTGCCCTTAGGTTAACCGCTAAATACTGCTCTTACGGTCAATTGATTTTCGGCGGTCATAAGTCTTCTTCAAAGTCATGAACAGCTCGTAAACATACATTTCAAAAGCTACGTGAATAAATCAGCAAGCCATCGGGTCACTCGAAGATAGTCAAGTCGACAAAAAATTCATTATAATTTCTCCAATAGATCTTGTAGGAGGATCATGTCAAAATACGTATTCTAAATGCACGACGAATTGTTTGTTTTCATATTATTTTTCGTGGTTATTTTTTTTATACTCATGATATTCCACTTTTGTTTATTTTTAGATGGACTTAAATGGAAAACGATTGAAAACGAAATCGACATCATGATCGCTCGAGACGCGCGCGAAAGTGCCCAGAGCTATCTTCGGATGGGCAATATTACACACCGTGTTTTAATCGATGATTTGCAAAAACTGATTGAACAAGAGAATCCACCGAAAGAGGAAATTGAATTATTACAAAATCGAAAAGGTAAAAACAGATACAAGCATGAAATTCCATGCCCTAGGTTGTTTTTAAATATTTCGGAAATTTCATTTTCGAATAGCGCCGCGTCGTCAACAACTTTAATTGTTTTTAATTTGCCCGCAGCAATTTAAATTTAATAACAATAGATGAATCATTATTCATAACGAGATACACGCTTTCAGCAACGTGATGAGCAAAATAAGCAAGGAATTATGCTGTTTAGAAATTATTTTTGCTAATTTACCTCTGACATGCAATATCTGCATCAATAGCAGTCGAATCAAAACAAATTGCTTTTCTATCAATTTACCATTTAAATGTTGAGTTTCCCATCATCGAAGGCACTGAAGCGGCACACTTTAATGGCTTTCCAATCACTGTAATTTATTTGGTATTCGTTAGATGCGTGGTAATCGGCGAAAATGCATGTTGTTGACGATGTGCGAAAAATTTAGTTGCGATACAATCTGGAAAGTTTTTTAGGTATGGAAAGGGTTGAGGTCGTTAGATCGATATCAACAATTCCTATCCACTTCACTCGTAGGGTTTGGACACTTTGAAAGGTGTGCCGGAAATGGGGTTAGATACCTGACTTGCAAAGTTATAACGATGTTTGAATATATAGTCGATATTGAATTTCCCCAGAAATTAGCTCCTAGCATAGTAAACTACAATAATAATAAGGATAATTGAAGAAAACTCGAACACCAAAACATCGTATGCAGCATTTCGATTGAGAAAAACCCAAGCTGATTCCATGTAGCCAATAGAAACCTAAATTTTAAATTTTGTGCAATCTTTCAATAATATTTAGTGGTAGTCTGTTTGATAGGAATATATATTCAATGTATATTAAATATTAGCTTTGCAAATTCAGCATTATAACAGTCTATCACAATTTAAAATTCATTGCACACAAAAATATCTTTTCTAACATTTCATAAAAGTTGCATGAATTTCATTGCTGTGCACTCAATCTCCAACTTCAATGTCCAATATTCCGTTCCCAGGCCATCGACTGACGTGGAAAGCATATCACAACTTCAACGACATAATTGGATTCCTCGACTACTTGGCAAACACATATCCGGATTTGTGCAGCGTACAGACGATCGGAACTACGCAGGAGGGTCGTGCATTAAAGCTTTTAAAGTAATTCTTAGTATTTCGTACTTTTAGTTTTTGCGATAAATTTGCTTATTGCTGTGATGTATTATATATTTTATGGCAAATATTTTGCTATATTTTATGCCATTTATAGAATATCTAATGGACAGGCAGAAAATCAAGCAATTTGGATCGATGGTGGAATTCATGCCCGGGAATGGATCAGCCCTGCAGTCGTCACGTATATGATTAATCACCTAGTCGAAAATTGGGAAGAATTGCCTAGCTATCTGAAGAACATCGATTGGTAAGTGTGTAATAAATATAAAAAAAAATATCTTCGAAAACATTATTATTCATCTCAATTATGTTTTCACCTGTGAAATATTTTTGAGCTTTAATTTTTATTGTTTAGTTTCCAACTACGTTGAGGAGAGCAATGGATAAAACATAAATTTTAATTAAATAAAACTAAATCAGGTTTGAAACACTTAGGTGATGAAGAGTTTGAGCAGCATTATTTAATTCATTGTTGCATCATCTAAAACATATAAAAAAAAATTTCAAAAAATTATCACATCAAAAAATTATCACATCGTTTGGCCTTTAATATACTGATATCTCATGTATCGCAGAATGACAAAAAAGAGCCGATTAAACGAAGAGGCCCTGTGCAATCCGCAAGCTGCCAAAAATTTGGCCACACTAAATCCTTTTGCTCGTTCTCTATTATCCACGTTATTTGCGGTGCAATCTACAGTTTATGGCAAAAGCAAACAAGACCCATCAATCATAAAATGTCGCAATTGTGATTTAGAATCTTCTGAAACACTACGTCCGATGCTTGGGACGAGGCAATTGCGGCAAAGTCGAGAGTATTGGGAAGAATGATTTCTTCTAGACGAGGTGCGTCAGCAACAACGTTGTTCCAACCAGATACATGCCGAATGTCAGACGTGAACTCACTCAGGTATATAACTTAGATGCCTAAGTTGACGAGGTGTGGCCTTTTCTAGGTTTTGTTCGAAAGCAAAAGTCAGTTCTTTGTGGTCAGTGTATAGTGTGAACCTCTGGGCTTCCAAAAAGTATCGGAAGTAACGAATGCCCTGATAAGCCACTAAAAGTTCGCGGTCGTATGCATTATACTTTCTTTGTGCGTCGCTTAGTTTCGCCGAGGAAAAACCAAGGGGTTACCAAGAGCCTTGACATTATTGCTGCAGAGCAGCCCCGATGGCGGTATCTGATGCGTCTACGAATTTAACAAATAGTCGAAGCAAATGGCATTTCTCCAAGTTAATTAGGATGTCGAAATATTAAATTAGATGAATTCGCTCACAATTTCGTCAGCTCAGCTTATTGTCATAAAAATATCTGTGAGAGCCCTGTGTTGACCGTGATGGCATGATACTTGGTGAGAAGGGCATGTATCCGTGGATCATTGGATTTTTCAAACAAAACACCAAGTTTTGGACATTTCTATTAAGTGAATGTGCCTTTCAATGAAAGTGAAGTAAGGGGATCCACAAGGATAGCATTTGTCAAGTGGACGACTAGACTAGCCCATAGTTGCAGAGGAAGTCTGCGCTTAAAATGGGTCTAGAGACATCGGCGATTATAAAGTACCATGAAAACTTACGACGGAGTCCCAGTTCTAGTTTAATCACCTTTCGTCCGTAGGTGTTAATGTTTGACTGATTTGCCGCGGCAAGTCGCAGACCAAAAGGTGGAAGCTTTTCGGTTGCAGGTGCTGGAAGCACTGAAATATCTGCGCCCGTATCTACAAGGTAGTGTCGTTTAGACATATTGTCGTGAGTTATTAGACGACGGCCAGGTGATAAGTCGCGTTTTCTTACTGTCTGGAGAGAACGGTGACTTAGTTTTCTGGTTCAGATGAACCAGCCTTGTAAGCGCATGGAGGAATGCACTTAAGTGCCTTTGAGCCAAATTCGTTTTAAAGAAACAACCAATCTTTGGCACCAACGTCGACATTTTTTGTGAAATGTCTGGCCCAACCATTCGACCTTATATTCCTCTAACATTCAGGAAACAGGCGTTTAACTTAGAGCAAAATATTGCTCATCCTGGTATTCGTGCTTCACGAAAGCACATTGCAACCAAATTCTTCTGGCTTTCGATGAACAAGAACATTGCCACTTGGGCCGAATATGTATATCTAGTCAAAAATGCAAGATAACGAGACATGTGAGCAAACCTGAATCACCTTTCTTACGGTCTCCGAACGTTTTAAGGTTATTCACATCCACATAGTTTGTCCCAAAACACACTCACAGGGATACACTTATTGTCTCACCATTATGGACCATTTCACGCGTTGGCCTGAAGCGATTCCTTTAGCCAGCATTACTGCCAATGACTGTGCTACTGCTTTACTAAACACCTGGATTGCTAGATTTGGAGTTCCCCAATACATTGTCACCGACCAGGGCAGACAGTTCGAGTCAGCGCTCCATGCTGAGCTTGGTCGACTCTTAGGCATCGAACGCAATCGTACCACAGCGTACCACCCTCAGGCCAACGGTTTCCTAGCAACATGACATCGTACTCTAAAATCGGCTATCATTCTGTGTTTTAAGACCTGTGTTATGGACAGTATTTACTTCTGATCTTCCAGTAACTGACGTAGCAGCCGCAGCAACTTTAGCGAACGATATCAACTCAGATCCAGATATGGCCAAGCGCACATTTCAAATTATGAAGAATGAACAAATAGATATGCATTCAGAATAATGTCACATTGAAAAAGCAAACTTGTCCTCAAGCAAGTTTCAACAAAGTACTCATACTCCGAAGTAACGAAGAAAAAAGTCGTGGAACGCACCTTGACACGAGGCTCATCTGAAAATCGCACATTGAAGCTAAGAAGCAATTCAAATCAGCACTCTCATTCCGCTTCAAAGAGCTTCTTTATAATTCGGTTTTGAAGCCAATTTGGTTTTATGGCTTACAACTATGGGAAGCAGCTCGTCCGTCAAACATCATTACTGTCACATCATTACAAAATAATCATCATTCAGTGAACCCAACCAAAAATTCTAAGAGATGTTAACGGAGCCCTGTGATACTTTCAATTTTGAAACAACTCCGGAGTTCAGTCCAGAGCAATGAACTTGTTTTTGAGACGAAAAAAAGGTTACGCGATTGTTACTGCAGGCATAAATTTTACTTACACAAACTTGCCTAAAATGGAAACCATTCAATATAATCTCGGTCTTTTTTGAAAAATATTTAATACTTCCTAAATTATAACACATACAAGCTTAATAAATTATTAACAAATTTTCTATCAGATGAAATCAACTCAATATATTTTCCAGGTACATCCTACCGGTTCTTAATCCCGACGGCTACGAATATTCGCAAAGATTCAATCGCCTTTGGCGCAAAAACCGTCGTCACAATCCCGGCAGCAATTGCCGCGGCGTGGATTTGAATCGAAATTATGGATACATGTGGGGTGGTGAAGGAACATCTTCGAATCCTTGTAGTGACATATATCGCGGCACAAAAGCTTTTTCGGAGCCGGAAACTGCTGCTGTACAAAACTTTATCGCTCAAAATCGAAAAGGAGATTATTTTAAAGCATTCCTGACATTCCATAGCTACGGCCAATACATACTCTATCCATGGGGCTATCAACAAGCTCTTACTCCAGACAATAATGATTTGAAGCAGGCCGGTTTACAAGCTGCTACGGTAAAGAACCAGCATGGAATAAGGGTAGTATTTGATGTAATTTTAATGGTTCATTTCAGGCGATGAGAAATGCTGTGGGTGTATCATATCAAGTGGGATCGGCAGCGATATTATTGTATGCAGCAGCTGGTGGCTCTGACGATTGGGCTAAGGGTTCGATGAATATCAAGTACAGTTTAACGGTAGAGTTACGTGATACAGGACGATATGGATTTATTTTGCCGGCATCATACATCGAACAAAGCGGTGAGGAAGGTTTCAGTTTCATTGATTCGATTGCTCGATCGGTTACATTGCTTTAATAAGAAAATATGAAAATGAAAGTTTAAATTTATGCTCAAATAATATGTCACTAAATTATCAAATAAAATATCAAAGAACGTTACTATTTTAATTTTACAGTAAATGATAGTTTCCTTTCCTAAATAGTTTCCTTTTAAGCACATTTTCTCAGATAGTTTTTTGTTGACGTTGTAGACATACTACAAGAAACCGACAAAGTCTATGAATGTGGGATGTGCGAGAATATAATATATCCTTTTAGGTTAGGTTAGGTTAGTGAAGAGGTCTGCCGGGAACGCGGCCAACATTAGGCCACCAGTTTGGGCCCATTTTCCACCCTCATAGACAATCACACGCATTCACACTTACAGCCATGGCACTGGTGGGATTCGAACCCGCATGCCCCGTAGCACGCCGCTTTTCGGCCTGACGCCGCTTTTCGGCCTGACGCCTTAGCGAGCAGAGCTGCCGGGACCCCTATATATCATTTTAAATCATCTCTAATTATGTGCGCCAAAAATTATCGACACCATTTAATAACTCACAAACGAACCTGCTCTACCCAGATTTAAATTTAGATTGATAGAAAATTGTCTGGGAAAAGTTCCCAGCTTAAATAGAACCTCTCCTTAGAAGGCAAAGTCCTAGCAAAGGGGGATTAATTACGGCCAGTATTAAAGCCATTGCAGAGGCCATCCACGCCTCGAATGACCTCGGTTAATTACAATTTCTTCAAAATTAAATTTAGAGATTTTTGCCTCTGGAGCGCTGTTTAAATGTCTGAATTTTTAATTTCGATATCGAACTCAGCATGGTAAATTTCAAGGCTGTTTATTTCATGGCATTTCGCATCACATTTATGCAGATGATCTGAAAATTTGCTACATTGTTCAAACAATCAGACTCCTATCAACACTGTAGTCGCTTAAGCAGTGGTATGGCCAAAAGAAATTCAGCATTAAAGTCAGTTGCTCTGAGCAAAATAATGGCAACAATAAAAATATCAAACCACAACAATAAAAATATCAAACCACTACTAAAAGATCTTAGCGTACATTCCGTGAAACAAATTGAAGTGAAGAGTAGACGCAATATAGTGGAGAATAGATGAATTATAGATCTCTGAGTTGGGGATTGTTGCTGTGTTCAATAGGTGGGTTTGTTTCATCCAGAGTGAAGTGCATATCCGGCATGCATAAAAAAACGATCCGGAGTAGCATGCAAATTAATTTCATTCCTACTCGGCTGGCAGCAGTGTTTTTATTAGGCATTTGCCATAGCAAAATTTAAATTTAAAAAAAAAAAATTAGAATCAGGCTAATTTATTTCCAAAATATGATTGAAGAACATTTCGATTCATAGAATGGGAAATCTGTTGACAGGATTGATTTAATTCATAATTTAATTTTTCCTGGTTGGCAGGTTGACAGGGAAATTTTGGGGAATTTATCACTGCAGCCAACTGTTTCAGTTGATATGACTCATCGAAATACGTTCAACAAAGAGCAAGAGCATTCACCGATTTTTAAAAACATCAAACTTTGAATGTGTCTGTTGTTTCGAGAGTATTACCGCTATGCTGCACTACTCTGGATGCAAAAAAAAACACTTAGCGAATCTTAATATTCTAACCTGAACTCGTGTTAGAAGCGTAAACACGCGACTAATAATACTCGCCAAGTACAAGGACCGAGAATACCAGACTCTGTTGTGTAACCTGTCTCAGCCGAGACACCGGCAGTGGTACATTTCAATTGATGACGGGTGCTGATGCCTCCCGCATGTCTAATTTGCCAGCTAGCTCAGGCAGGAGTGGGGTTTGGGACGAACCAGACCTCCTTGCTATGACACGGACATAGACAACACACATATTTAGCCGGAGAAAAAAAGCTACGAGAAGGGAGACCGCCCCTATGACATATGGGATGGTATTTCCAACAGACTTAGGACTTACACATACTCACCGGAGCCACCGAAGATTGAACTTCTGCAAAACAGACTAAACAACAGCATATGCCCATTGGTTTATTTTATTTTTTACAACTAAATCATAGTTATCCAATCACAATGCAGCCCATTTCTTTCTTTGCTACCAGAAAAAAAAACAACCAAAGAAAATATAAAAACGACACCACTTAATAAATTGAACACCACCAGGCAAACTTCGACCCACTCATATTTAAAAAAAAAAAACTAATAAAAAAACTCCTGTGTCCCAAAAAAAACACCTCACCAGCTAAGCTCAATCCACTTTTCAAACATCTACGGCGACCGCTACCACTACCACCGAAGGTTGGAATTCAACTCATCTCCATCCATCAGCAATCAAATGCATTACGTGGGGGGTTTTGAGTGTTTTTGAGAGAGCTGCTTGATAGCAACTCCACACTGCAAATGCTACACCAGGGCCGTTCCTGTAAGACCAATAGTTCAACTCCAATGCTGCCCTACTAAACATGTAGGTTCTATCTGCATTTTTCTCATTTTTGAGTTGACACCGGATCCGAAAACTACATACTCTATTACATCATTCTACAAAATTTGAAAAACTTATCTTTTGTGGAAGTATGTTAAAAACAATATTGAAAAATGCACTCTCCATATACCACCAGTACAAATCAAAACAAAAATCAGTTCTAATGACCGTTGATTGCATCATGAGGTGCACTTTTTGCACTTCAGATCAGAATTGATATCAGGAAGGTTTCTGCATTAACTTAAGTTGCTGCATTCACTAAGTTGTGAATTTCATAGTAGTGTTATTTTAAGTTAATGTTATTACAACATCAGGATGTGTAATAATTCAGCAATTAGCTGTCAATTGCTGTCAACGTTGAGTTGTAAATGATTTCAAATTTATCCTTAAATAACATCAAGCTGCCAGTCTGTGAGTCATCATTGGTTTGGGCGACCGCTACAGGTAGTGGTCGCACCAACCACTTTAAACAATATCCCACTCTATTGTGAGCTCATGAGCTTTTACTCAAACGGTTTTGCTGCTACTATCCACGGATGCATGATTTTGTTCTGGTTTTTAATGCTACTAATCGAACCAGAACTCGACAGAGATGCGAAAAAACGCGGGTATAGGTCTCAATGTATTTTTAGATGGCAAGTGGTATTTAACTTATAGTTCGATAGAACCCTAGCTAGCGACAGCAAGCGGTTAGGATTCATAAAGAGACACACGGAGGAATTAAGAAGGTTATGGTTAAAAAAAAAGTTTGTACGCATCATTAGTTTGAACTCGTTGGTTATTTGGCGGAGAGACTTACAATTGGAAAAATTCAACGCACAATCAATGATTCTAAAACTGAAAGCCAGTAAAAACTTTGGAGGGAAATTCACTTCATACTTCGGTTCTCCTCGCAAATTCGAAGTGATTGCGTAAAGGTGTTATGACACTACATTATTTTGCGCATTAATCATCTCATTATTAATCCGAAAAGAAAAGAGATCGAAATATTTAGTGTGAAAGAGACAAGTACAGACAAGTACAGACAAGTGCAGTCAAAACAATTGTTCGTTTTGACAGTGACGATTAACTGTTATCGAAATGTCGAAGGTACTTTCTAATATGACACATAATATTCTAATATGACACATTCAATTTCCGACTTGTCAAAATTTCAGCTGCTAGCAGCTGAATAATGCGAAGCCGGCCGCATTATTATAGCACACCACATTAATTATGGCATTAATATTTAACAGTTTAACATTATTGGCTAGTGAGGCCTATTCGCTCATACAAAATGCACATATCCATGTTTATTCATTGTCTCTCTCTACTCGGATTATTAATGGCATTATTAATGTAGTGTCATAAAACCTTAATGAGCTAAACCATTCTACATACACTAAAGAAGAAAGTAGGATGCCCTTAAAATATCGATATCTGTCACGAAATTCAAATAAATTTAGCTTTTAAAAGAAAAACTGGGCTTTTGTTTAAAATTGTGGTGTTGAAAGATGGAAAAAATTGAATTATTCTAATTCAATTACAGACAATCAAGCAGCGGTTAAAGCTCTGATGTCTTACACATATAAATTGAAGAGTGTACTGGACTGGCCCTGACCAGACTGGGCAATAACAGTAGAGTAAGAATTTTCTGGGTTCCTGGTCACAAGGGCATTGAAGGAAACAAGAGGGCGGATGCGCTAGCCAAGCACGGGGCTAGCCTTTCCCTGTCAGGATCGGTTGACATTCCAACTCCAATCCAGACGTTCAAATACTCTATCGACTCCAATATGATGCAAGGTGCGATGTGCGGATGGCGTGCAACTCAGACCTGCAAGCTATTCAAAATCATGTGGGGATCCTGCAATTACGTAGTGATTATGTTCCTGCTCTATATAACGTGGACTGACTGCAAGCGGCTGGTCGGTATCATCACTGGCCACTGTCTTGTAGCAGTTCATGCCATGAAAATGGGACTCCTAACGAGCGACACCTGTAGGAAGTGTCAAGAGCCGGGAGTCTCTGAAACAATCCAACACCGTTTGAGCCACTGCCCGGCACTGGGGAAAACAGGCAACGCTGCTTCGGTTAGCCCTGGCTGGTGTATCTCTCACATGTAGCGGAGCAGAGGCTGAAGGACATACTTCAGTTCGCAAAAAAAGTCCGGGGCCTTCGATGGCCGTTTGGACTGAACTTTCCTTCTCCGGGTCCATTTATCTGGTAACGCTACGGACCAAATGGTTCTATGTGTGGCCCTGTGCCAGCCAGTCAAACTTAAACTAACCTAATTAAATTACAGAATGTTAAAAGAAACAAGTAAAAAAGTCTTAAATTTCTTAAATTACTTTTATCAAGGTAAACAAATCAATCAAAGAAGAACTCAAATTCCGAATCTTCTAAGCGAATACTTTGTTTTTTATCTTCTCATGCGGTCGATGGGAGATATTTTAATTTACTCTATCGGCATCGAATCTTTGCTAATCTCTATCAAAGCTATTGTTTGAAAGTGTAGAACACCAGTTAATTTGAATATTGGTAATTTTAGTCTTATAGATAACTAAAAATGCCACTATTTCACACATGTATGAGTACTACGAGCATATGCATTAGGAATCGAGTTACCCCATTTCCATTCAACACTCAACTCAATTGGTCCAATTCATAGCTTTTGAAATTTGTATTTAATCGTCTTAGCCGGCTTAACCATGCCATCACTTTCCATCGTTATTTTTCGCTTTTTATTTTAGATTTTGCCTCAGGTCACGTTACAGTAATTGTACTCAAGCACAGTTCACACAATTTACAAAGTACTAAACTAGACAAATGATTAGAAGTTATACCAAGACATAATTGCAAAGAAGACAAGCGATACCTACCTTAGGTATGAATTAATTTGAATTAAGTAGCAACAACCGCAGTGCGGAAATGCTTTATTCCAGTAAAATCAAAGACAAACTTGTATCACGTTGAAAAACAATTCACAAATGCAAGCAACAAAATCTACTTACGCCATTTGAATTCATTGTCAAACAACAAAATGTGAAAAGTACGAGCAAAAATCTTTTGTGACCCCAAAGATAAAGCCTAGTTTGCTTTTGTTACTGCAGGTAAAAGCACTTGCCAAAAAAAAATCACTTCCACCCTAATCACCTTCATACACTTTCCAGAATATCTAGTTCCATTGCAGCTCCAACTAGCTAGCAAAATTTTCTACCTGCTGCCTTTCATCAGAACAATGGTAATTTCACTTTCATGCACTTTGCCAAAACCCAAACTGAAAATCTACCGAAATTAGTCATTTTTGTGGAAACATTGCGTTGAAATGATTTAATGAGCTAATCATGTGAATATTTCACTCAATTCAAATGCATCATCATCACATTGGGCGCCACAGCCTTCGTATATTTCACTACCAAATGAGGTGAGCGCGAGTAAATAAATAATAGAGGCTAGCGAGAAACCGGCAGAAAGAAATCAACAGATGAAATCGAAAAAAAATAATGCATTGATTTGATACAACAGTAGCAAGTTTCGAAATTGGGGAGCGTATAATTTTTGGTTATTTATTATGCAGGTTGCTATAGTATACTACTTGAATTTGTTACTTCTTATTAAAATTGAAAACTAGATTTTCGGATTAAGCGATTGTTTGTTTCAAGTGTGGTATCTTGTGACTATGCATTTTGGTACATTCTGAAATTTTACTAACAAATATACAACATTTGAAAGAGGATGGTAGATAAAAGTGGATAAAAAGTGGAAAGTTTCAATGCATAAATTTCGGAACTAAATTAGGATTATGAATATTTTGGTAGCGTGTTCTTTTTTTTCAGATTGATTAATATGTTAGGATTCATTTTATAACAGAGCATTTAGTATAAATTTAATTTCAATAGAAATCTATATTTAGTATCAATCTAATGAATTAGTTACATCGTATCGCATATTGAATAGGATTTCGGAAAATATTAATGTTTTTAGTTAATCTATTTTCATTAATTTGAATTTTTTGCGTTTAGAAGCTAAACATCTCTTTTGAGTAAACGCTACTAATTTAAAAGCGTGGTCGATTGCGTTGTTCGTTTAAAATAAGTTGCGTGCCAAATAAGCTAATAATTTTTGTCTATTATCAAGTTGATTGGTTAACAACTTGATTTTTGAATCAAATACTTTGCAAATTTAATCCCTTGGGCTTAGAGTGTATTATAATGGGATACGAAAAATTTGTACAACAACGCTCTTTCCTGAAAATACACAAAGGTGCACAAAGTTTCACTGTACTTTCGCTAAGATGCATGATCTTTTGCTTCGCTATTAACGTTTGGAAGCTTTTCGGCTCCCTTGCGATACTAATGAATACACTTCAAATCTAAGAAATGTTATGCATCATCTCGGTTAGGTTAGGTTTAGCTAGCTGGCATAGGGCCACACATAGACCCATTGATCCGTAGTGATACCAGATAAATGGACCCGGAGAAGGAAAGTTCAGTCCAAACGGCCATCGAAGGACCCCGAACTTTTTTGCGAACTGAAGTATGTCCTTCAGCATCTGCTCTGCTCTGCTAAATGTGAGAGATCCACCAGTCAGTGCTCACCGAAGCAGCGCAGCAGTGGCACAGAAGGTGTTGGATTGTTTCTGAGACTCCCGGCTCTTGACACTTTCTACAGGTGTCACTGGTTAGGAGTCCCATTTTCATAGCATGAGCTGCTACAAGACAGTGGCCAGTAATGATGCCGACCAGCCGCTTGCAGTCAGTCCACGTTAATTCGAGCAGATACTTAATAGTTACGAGATTGTACGACCCCCACATGATTTTGGTTAGCTTGCAGGTCTGAGTTGCACGCCATCTGCACGTCGCAACGTGCATCATATTGGAGTCGATTGAGTATTTGATTGTTTGGATTGGAGTAAGAATGTCAACCGATCCAGACAGGGGAAGGCTAGCCCCGTGCTGGGCTAACGCGTCCGCTCTCTCGTTTCCTTCAATGCCCCTGTGACCAGGAACCCAGATAATTCTGACCCTTCTGTTGTTGCCCAGTTTATTCAGGGCCTGAATGCAGTCAAGTACACACTTCGATTTGTATGTTTAAGACATCAGAGCTTTAACAGCCGCTTGACTGTCTGTAAAGATGTTGATTCCCTCACTTGTGGTATCTCTGGCGTATGCTAGGTCTGCGGCTTTATGTATCGCAAAAACACCCGCCTGAAAAATACTACAGTGATCGGGAAGCCTGAAAACTGCTTCCATAGTTGCATTTGCGGAAAATGTTGCAGCACCACTCCGGCAGCCATTTTAGAGCCGTCAGTGTAGATACTAAGAGTTGCTGCACCCATTTGCCGATTCCACTCCTGCCCATCCCCCACAGTCGCCTTATATCCCCGCTCGAAGCACAGTGTGGGGACCAAGTAGTCGGTGCTGCCTGCGTACCCCCGCTCAATTCTGCTGTGTCCCGATTCCTTAAGCCTGACAGCAGCTTTTGCGGCAGCGCCCCTAACGAAGAGGTCAAGCAGAGGAAGATGAAGCAAGGCATTCAGAGCAGGCGAAAGAGTCGAGGCTAAGGCACCTGTGGTGCAGAGAGCCACCAGCCGCTGAACTCTGTTCGCCATGCTAGCAAAGGTAGTCTTATTCACTGCTGGCCACTAGACCAAGCATCCGTAAGCAAGGATAGGCCTGGCTATCGCCATATAGATCCAGTGCGTTAAGGCAGGACTTAGACCCCACGTTTTACCCAAGATCAGTTTTATTGGAGTTGATGCCGAGGCCCACGATATTCGCCCATTCCTCAACCAGCCTCAGATCATACTCGATGAGCTGGCCGACTGTGTGCGGAAACCTGCCCGAGACTAATATCGCAATGCCATCGGCCTAGGCCACAACCGTGAGTCCTTTGCGTTCCAGCTTATCCAAAATTGTATTTAATACCAGGTTCCATAAGAGAGGGGATAGAACTCCTCTTTGTGGTGTGCCAATATGGACCTTCCTAGTGATCTGTGACCCCGCCCACTCAGCTGCTATGAGCCTTTGCTTAAGCAAATTGCTTATCCAGCTACAAATAGAGAGGTGGGTGCCGGTTGCGTGGAGACTCTCCATAATGGCTGTTGTGTGCACATTATTGAAGGCGCCTTCAATATCTAGAAAAGCTCCTTAAGTGTATTCTTCGTAGCAGAGTGCCTTCTCTATTTCGAGAACTACCTTATGGAGAGCCGTTTCAACGGCTTTCCCTTTTATGTACGCGTTTTGGGCATCTAATATAGCTTGAGATCCAAGTGATTGTTTAATATAGAGATCCAGTAATCTTTCAAAAACTTTAAGGACGAAGCAACTCAGGCTAATTGGCCTGTAGTCCTTCGGGTAAGCATGGTTGATTTTACCTGCCTTGGGTATAAATACAACCTTAGCGATCCTCCAGGCTACAGGCACGTGGCTTAGTGCTAGGCAACCTTTGTAAATTTACATGAGCCAGGGAACGGTGAGCATACCTGACTTTTGGAGCACGGCCGGTAGGACCCCATCCGGACCTGGGGACTTGAAGGGCTTAAAGGTGTCAATTGGCCAGACAAGCCTCGGCTTGGTGACAACTTCGCCAATGCCTTCGATGTCATGCAGATCAGACATCTGCTGACAAGTGAAAGGGGCGGGTTCATCCAGACAGCCCGGGAAGTGAGTATCTACGAGGACCCTCGGCGTTTCCGCGCCCCTGCCTATCCACTCCCTATCCGGCTTACAAACCAGGCTAGGCGTGACAGGGCGTTTAGCCAGCAAATTTCTAAGTCTCGCCGTTTCCGATGTGATCTCGATTCTACCACACAGGTCTTCCAGGAGCTCCATTTGGCTTTCCTAATTTCTAATTTATAGAGCTTAGCATCATTTAAGAAGACATCATTTTTCTTCTCATTTATTCTCCAAATCGGAATATAAAACGGTCCCAGAAGTTTTATTTATTTATTTACCAAACAAGGCAACATAACAACAAGAAAAACATATTATAAATCTTAAATACAATTAATCATAAATATATAATACAAATTGTCCGTAAAAAAGATACAATACATCACAACTTTTGTACCAGTTATTCTACATTATTGTAATTAAATTTAGGCTAGTAACGATGGAAGTTAAGCGGGTTCGGATGTGGAAAGGGCTTTGGACAAGTTATTTTTGAAGTGTGATTTAGTAATCCCCGAAGAGTAGTGGCTGCTTATAGAATTGAATATCCTGCAGCACCTATTAATGGGCTCATTATATGCATAGGTAGTGTGATGACTGAATTCATTGAGCAGATTTGCATATCTGGTGCGTCTTGGTCGGTTATTGAAAGTAATTTTGCTAGAGAGATCTTCAATGATTACCGCACCACTAATAATATCAAATGTAAGGCAAGCGCTGAGCAGAGTTCTTCTAGAAGAGAGAGACATTAAATTTAGAAGACTCAGTCTGAATTTGTAAGATGGCAGATGTTGAAAATCTCGTGGGTCATAGAGATTTCTCAAAGCGAAAAGTACAAATTGTTTCTGAACAGACTCAACTATATCGCTATGTAGCTCGAAAGCAGGGTTCCATATAATGCAAGCATATTCTAATAAAGGACGCACTAGGGTGGTATATAATGATTTGGTAACCCATATATTTTTAAACTCTTTAGCGCGTCTCTTTATGAATCCAAGCTGTTTATTAGCTTTGGCAAGGATTTTATCATAGTGCAAATTGAAGCGCATCTTGTTATCCAATACTACGCCAAGGTCTATAATATGATCGACCCTATTCAATTTGAAGTCGTTAAGGTAGTAGGAATACATCGTGGTTGCATGCCTACGAGAAAAACTTATCACATGACACTTATTGATGTTAAGATTGAGATTATTCACATCGCACCACTGTTCGAGGGATTGAAGCTTTGATTGTAGATAGGTTGCATCAGACTGCGAGTTTATGATGTGATAGATTTTTAAGTCGTCTGCATAGAAGAGATGCGGTATACCAAGCAGTATCTCAGACACATCAGAAATGAAGATGTTAAAAAGCAGGGGGCCTAAATGACTGCCTTGAGGTACTCCAGAAGATGCCAAAACTTTTTTGGACAAGTGGCCTTGAAATTTTACGAATTGGGTTCGATCGCAGAGGTAAGACTGGAGCCAGTTAAGAAGAGAACCGGAAATACCAAAGTTGCGAAGTTTTTGAACCAGAGTTTGATGGTCAACTCGGTCGAAAGCCTTACTAAAGTCCGTATAGACTGCGTCAATTTGGTTCCCTTTTTCCATTTCACAGAGCACAGTAGAAACTAGTATCATGAGGTTGGTGGAAGTCGATCTACCCCTACGAAATCCATGTTGTTCCTCATTAAGAAGGGGGTCGATAATGCGAGTAAGATTATCACAAACTAACTTCTCGAAGAGTTTGGGGATAACAGATAAGATAGCAATTCCTCGATAGTTATCGACTGAACGTTTATCACCGCTTTTGAAAATAGGTGTGAGGTATGAGGATTTCCAGAAAGACGGGAAGACACCAAGAGACAGGGATTTATTGAAAACCATGTGCAAAGGGGTGATTAATTGGTCCGCACATTGGAACACGAAGAAAGGAGATACTAGGTCCGGGCCAGGTCCTTTGCCAATCTTTAGTTGCAGAATAGCATCAGTAATAGCCTGCCGTGTAAGGACAAACCCTTCGATAAGAGATCTGGCAGCGTGTCTAGACATTTCTGTCAATACCTCACGCTAAAGTGCTTCAGCTTACCAAGTTACTAAATTAAGAAAATCCATGAAAAACCATGTAAAAACAGGTTAAACTCTCAACGTACTCTCAAACGTATTCCATGTATCCTCGAGGCATGGCGAGCTTGACTGAATCTAGCGGAGCATGTTCCACAGATTGGCCAAAATATTAGACAAGAATAGCTACTTACAGCGTTATCAGCTCAAATAGCCACTAATATCAGATTAAACTGCGACATTTGTTCTATAATTAAACAGAAAATCCATATCTGGTTATATCACAACTACTATATCTGATTGACCAGATTAGTTGATTGCTAGCCGAAATCACAAGCTCCATCGCTTTTATAAATTTTCATAGCGCTAGAAACTTGAAAAACGAACCCTTATCAATCTACTGAACACTAGGTATATAAGTCTGCTGTGGAATTTGGCATTCACTACCACCATCATCTGCATTAATAGCTTGACCATAAGCTCCAGAATTTCAAAAAAATAGATTGTTTGAGTAATTGCAAGAATTAATGATTTTATGACTTGCTCTTTAACAATTATAAACATTTGTTTTACAGTTTTTCAACTAAACCTCAAATGGGCGATGTGACAACGATCCGTCCCATCAAAGCTCAGTTTTCAAAAACGATGGTGCTGTACAATTTTTGCAACTCTGAATATTTATAAATAATTTTTCATTGAATCTTAGCAAATCACACAAAGTTCGAAGCCGAGAAATTGCCGACAAGAGTGTTTTCATCTGCATAGCTTTACCAATACTCATTGCTAGAAAAACCAAAAATTTGAAACAGATGAGAAGCGAAGTTTTTTTTCGAAAAACGGCAAATCATCCAGTTCTATGACTCGTTTAACTCGCAAATAGAGAAATTTTCTACTAGAATTCTCAATTTGACGTCATTCTCTATTAGTGAATTTGTGTATAAAACTCTACTAGTATATATCAATCCAATCTATTCACCACGGAACGGGAATAGAGAAAATGCTTCTGTATAGTCATGAGTAGAGTTTGATTTCTCTATCAGTTGAATATATTATCACAGCCTTTTTCGCAGTTGATTGAGAATTCTTGTGATAGAGTTCTGTAGAAGGGGTGCGAGAAAGTGCAAGCCTTGCGGTTTAGCATTGAAAGATTATAGAATCAAGGAAATATCATTGGACCAGCAAGTACACATATTTTTGTTGATAAAAAATTTAATACTTGTAGTATTATTGCTTTCAGTGTTATTTATTTTGATTTGTTATTGGTATTAACATCAGTTTTTGTACACCACTCAGTGGTCAAGTAAAAGTCAAAAACATTTGAATACCTACATATATATATAGTTCAAAAAATGAAGGAAATAACAATAAAAAATCGATTCATTTATTCAATCAAAATGGTATGGTTTGATTTATGGATGAGTATTCATTTTTTTGTGATTCATAACATTTTCATATTCTGTATTATTTTTTTACACTATTTTGCAATGTTCTTGGATGTAGGATATATTGTTCTTTGATATGTTCTACCAAAATTCTTCGATTATTGGCTTATACTTTTTCATCGCCAGGTCCACTCTCTCTTTTGGCCACTTTCTTCTCTTATTCTCTAAGCTCGAATTGCGTGACGTCCAATATTTTGCCTTTTTGGCAAGATTGTAATGCATCAACAACTCAAACCAAATTATCATCAACAACACTTAATTTCTCCAAAAGTTCACGTGCTCCCTCTTTGTTGAAACGAAAGAACTCCGGAGGCCTCGGTTCTGGAGTGCTGAAGGGATCTGACAAAGTTCTCAAAACATGTCTCTGAACCCATAGCAGGTTGTATGATATAATAGCACGAACAGATTTGTGAAATTTAATTTGTAAACTTTTATCCATTAAATATATAGGTACAATAAATATTATCATTGAAGTGTCGGACTTATTATGTACTTAAACTTTGCTTTCCAATCAAAATTCAACGACAAAATATTCTAGAGGGACAAAAAAAAAACATTGGCATTAGTAGATTTGGATCCACCATTAGAAACTTGATGCTTTTCGGACTTATGCCTTTACGAGCATCGCTGCCAACTCTCTTTATCAAATGAATTCAAAATCAATCTTTTGCACGAAACCAGCTTTGAAGTTTACACTGCTCTATTTTTGTTCCGAATATTAACGTTCACATTCTTTCATTTACATTGCATCACACGATTCGTAACTGCACTATACAGAAACTGCTAAACTCAATTAGTGGACTTCTGGGTGGCGAATTCGGATGACGTGATTGGATAGAGAATTATCTCTACTCGAGCTACAGAAACGAGGCACTGGCTGTTTGAAGCAGGTATCCGGTAACGAGGCTGGTGAAACGGAACCAGGCTTCTAAAGGAAGTTATCGGAGGAGATGGAGAGGATAAAAATAGAGTAATATCAGATCTTGCGGCACATTTTTGCCAAATAAAGGTACCGTAACAATTAAAAGAAGACGCAGAAGAAGCTAAAAGAACAAACTGAAGCAGAATTCAGAGCTAATCCGGTTGATGGCAGCGAGTAACATTTCTCTGAATAAATTAACTCAGCCTAGTCAAAGTGAAAGAATGCCTTCAAGAAAAAGGTAGGGGTGTTTTTCCTCGAAGTGAGGAATGGCATCTTCAAATTAGTAAAAATGTATCTCCTTGGGCAAGAAACAGACGTACATAATATTAAAGCAATGCGCGGATATATTTAGAAATTAGAAGCAGAAAAACCATCCGGCAAATACTAGCAATGCCATAATTGCCAAGAACTGTTGCGTTAAGAATGATAGTCATCACCGTCACTCCTAATGTGACTATCCAAAAAACAGAAAAGAACTAAGTGCGTAAAATGCGGTGGGCAGCACCTCGCTAGCTATCGAGGATCGCATCTACAAAATAACTTAATTGAATTATTAGCGGAAGTTGCTGATACCCTTGAAATTAAGTCAACAGAAGCTTCTAGCAGCAAAAACCACAGAAACCTTCCGGGCCTCTACCACACGCTACTCAGGTTTATTAGCCATCTATTCTCTAACATGTAGCAACAATTTCAAGTTCTAATAAAGAACATGATGACGAAAATGAAGCAGGGAATGTTTTTTGCATTCCCAGCTACTACAATTCCTACTAACATGTACCCGCAGGGATCATCTTGAAGCACGTTTCTATCCTCACGTGGAATTTGAACTTCATTACCAAGAAAATGAAAGAAATGATACAATTTTTGCTTGATTGAAATTTTTGACATGGTCCTCATTCAGGCGTTGTCCCGAAACTCGCAGACCTATTTCTGATTACATCATATATATAAACAATTGATTGCCTTGTCCAAATAGACGCAATCAAATAACAACAGGTAAAATACAGTAGTTAAAGCACACACACTCAGTCTGTCAAGTTTGAGGCAATTACTGTACATAAAACCCCCAAGTTCACTTGAATTAAGTCTATATCATAGCTATATCACACCCCAGGTTCACTTGAATTAAGTCTACATATCATATGCGGTGACATGAGTGCTAACAAAACAAGGACTATACTGATAACCATAAGGCAGTGCTCTACTTGATAGATGATGTCTACGTAGACGATTTCCTCCAATACAAAAAGAAAACCAGCTGGCTAAACTAAATTCGGAGAAGAGTTAGGCGCACAGGTTACCTTAGCAAAAAAAAGCGAACTTCAGAAACGAAAAGTGGGAAAGCTTTTTTCAAAGAATGGAATTGAAAGATAATAATAAGAAAATGTACTTTAGACAGAAGAATGAACTTACTATGCCAGCAATCCACGGTTTCAAATATAACATTGCGGGAGAAGCCGAAGCTCTTCCACATATGTGCATTGGAGCTGCAGTTCATACAAAAACCCATCAGTGACAAAAGATTACGTCCAGGACGAAAAGAAGAAGCAAAAAGCTAGGGAAACAACTCGACGACAACAACGACGAAAAAAGAGATCAAACATTGGTAGTGCGACTCAAACAACAAATCAATAGGACTAGACACAATAACAAATACCTATCCTAGACACTAACTAGATAATATAATCTAAGAAATAACGGTTATTGCTACTCTCTCGACTTGACAGAGTACTTACCAACAAACGCATTGCCCCAGAAGAACAAATCGGCTTCAAAGCTCACAACATCATCGAGCTCCAACTTGCTAGGGTACCTCAACACATCATCACTAGATACAACTGAAAAAACAGACCTTGCCATATTTGACGTTTGACAAACTACATGGCTTCCATATTCTAAATGGCAAAGATTGTCAACAAGAGTGCGTCAACTGTATAACATATATTTGAACGATTTAAAGACAATCGCATCGGTAATAAGGTTCGAAAAAGTCCAAAAAAAAGCGTTTTCCGATCGTGACGAACGGTGGATAGTAGACTTTATCCGAGAAAATCCGAAGCTTAGCGCGCCGAAAATTCGCGTACACGTTGAAAAGGCCTTGGGTATTAAGGTCTGCGACGAAAAAATAAGAATTGTACTAAGAAAACAAGGATTTAACAGTCGCTCCCCACGAGTAAAACCGTTAATAAGTGCGTACAATGAAAAACGTCGGCTAGTATTTGTGACTCAGTACTATTCGCATGGCCCAGACTTCTGGAATACTGTTATATTTGCTGATGAAAGCAAATTCAATGTTTTTGGATCGGATAGGAAGGTTTGAGTAAGGAGAAAGAAGAATGAAGAGTTGAATTTGAAGAATCTTCGTCCAAGTGTAAAACATGGTGGAGGTTCGCTAATGGTTTGGGGCTGTATGGCAGCTAATGGAGTCGGTAATATTCACGTTATTGACGGTAACATGGATAAATTTATTTACTTTGAAAAGCTGAAGGACAATTTACATGCCAGCGCCGAAAAATTGGGTCTTAAAGACAAATTCCAGTTCTATCAAGATAACGAACCCAAACATAAGTCGTTACTCATTCGAGAATGGATGCTCTATAATTGTCCCAAAGTTATGGAAACTCCAGCACAATCACCAGATTTAAACGTTATCGAACACTTGTGGGACTATTTAGAAGAGCGTATTAGGGAGCATCAAATATCCAGTTGAAATCGATTAAAGGAGGTCATTCTGGAGGAGTGGTCGAAAATCTGCCCAGAACTCACAAAAAAATTTGTTGCTTCAATGCCAAAGAGGTTATCGCCAAGGGCCTACACACTAAATATTAATTTATTAAAGAAAATTCTTGATTTATATTTTGTTTGTGTTTTGTATTTTGATGGATCATTTTCATTTTGACTATGGAATATACATTTTTTGTGTATATTGTTATATTTTCCAATCGAATAAATTTTTTATTTAATACACATTTAAAACTGATTTTGCACATCTGAAGTAATCATGTTTAAGTAGCAACAGTCCATTTTTAATTTATTTTCTATCATTCAATTACGTTGCACCGAGTGGATCATTTTCACTTTGAGTGACTGTACGTATTTAGCAAGCAACGAACAAATGTCAACAGAATGCTGAGCTAGCTACACTTACTATGTACGTAGAACGCAAAAGTTAACTATTAAGAGCAGAGTCTTTGTCTACAAGCAGATCTTCAGGTAAACCATTGCCCACGAAACCTCCTTCTTTTACCAAACACACAACAACTATCAAATGGCAGTTACAAATGTTCCAGTTGTTTGTTCGGTCATATTTGAGACATTAGGAAACGTGACCAATCGGTAGATAGAATGCAAGATCTCTTAATTTTTTATTAAATTACACTAAAACAAATATAATTATTTCCGAAATAAATTCACACAAATTTATTCGCTGTGTTGTGCATTTCATTTACACATCGGATGGATGAACAACGCGAAAAATACCTTTCTGAGTAAGATTCAGTGCTGCCTTTCATTTCTAATAAATGCAAAATGACAAGACTACTGCCAAGTATAATTAGTATGTCTTTGGTTGCAGATTATTTCTACAGCTTAAACTTGCAGCCAACATTTTTTCTTTAGCTGTAGATCGTTCCATGATCTAAACAAGTTCACCAAAAATGCAAATTTAGTTCTGCACTCTGTTTAGAATTTCGCTCATCAAAACAAACTTCCTCATCCGCTTACCACTCCAATCTTTGAGTCAAAAATAATGTTTACTGCAGATCTCATCAGTAGCTTAACTGCATGCCGGCTACAACTAAATATGATTTAGAGCAGTCAAATGCAGATTTATAATGACAGCGCCGACATTTCATTTCGCAATGGAACTAACTCAAGTCTCTACTAAAACAACATGCACCACTTCCTCCGAAAAAAAAATTGGCTGCGTTCATCAAGTGTCATCAAAATATCATCATATTTGATAGTAAAACCATCCGGCATGAAATTATTCCAACCAGCACGGAAAATTAGTCAACGAAATCGTATCTTCGCTCGATGCTCATTAGCACAAAGAATGCCGAATTTATCTCCCGCTCTTTCAATTCCGCTGAATAATAGATATTCAAAACTGCATACTTATTTGTTCCGGCTTTGCTACAAACACACACATTGAAAAAAAGAATAATAAAGCAAAATTCAATATGACCGAGAACCTGTAAAAGCAATGCTTGACACGATTCCCTACATAAGACATGGTCGTGATACGGAAGAGTAGCGTCCATTCTCGGACTTACTGAATTCATTATCATCATTATAACTCGCATCGTAAATCTTCACAACAAATCGAACAACGCGAAATAATATATGGCTGCCAAAGAATCAAAATAACTAATCTTTGGGTTATCTGCCATGAATACCTGAAACGAATTCGATCTGATTTTGCCAGCTTAAATATTCTTCAGATCTGTATTTTATATGAAGGTCACCCACAATACATCTTGACCACAGAAAGTCACTGAGAAGCCATTCAGCGTTTGATGAACTTATGTCAATCGAAAGTATGATATATGTATGTAAACTATGGCGAATTATTAACAGATATGGCTCGGAATTCCGGCGTGTCGACTTTTATTGAGAAAAAAATAGGTCTAACACAAACCGTTTCGCAGGCTGTCAACAGCTCGATTTTTCAATATTTATTTGCAGAGCTCCACGGTTTATTGAAAATTCAAAATGCCTCGTAGGGCTTCAGTTCGAACTCGAACTCGATGTTAATCAATTACCCCATAGAATTTTCTAGCCGAAAGAATAAAAATCCACAGAAAGATTGTTTTTGTAGAGGAATGTTTGGAACAAGAGGCCATCGCAGTCAATATGTATTTTCAAATTCAATATTTACTAAAATCACCCAAGCATTGTCAGAAGATGAACCGAATTTAAGATTCTATGAATCTGCTTTATGGAAAATAATCCGCTTGATTTTGGATTCACTCATTTTAACCCATTCGCTGCCAAGGACGAGTATACTCGTCCTTGGCATGGTATCCCGCACTGCCAAGACGAGTATACTCGTCCTACTTTGAATATATTATAACATGCCGGCTTTTGAATTAACAAATTTTTTTTTTTGCCACAAACATAATATAAAATGTAAAAAACTTGAAAAATACTACAAATGAAATTTTTTACAAAAATTATACTTTATTTCTTATAGAAAATGATCTTTCACGCAAAAATAAACTTCATCGTGCATTTAAAACAAAATTTTATAGCAACTAAATCACTTATGATACCTTATCTTCATGATAGGATTTGTAACAAAGTCCAATACATAATGGAGGTTTATCAGGACAGCTCGCACAGTAATATCGAGTCTCCTTTCGAATGCTTTTCGTTGCACAAACTCTACACTTTCGAGTTGGGTTTTTCTTTTGTTGTGTGGGAGGAATAGCATCAAGATAATGAAGGGAACTTCGTTCTTGGGGTATGATTGACGTAGATTGATGAGATCGAATGACTGCATCTTGGCTTCTATTTAGCCAATATTGGAGAACTTCTTCTCTAAATTGAAGAGATGTTTTCTTTTCTGCATTCGGTTGCTGACAATACAATATATATGCATTGTGCACAGCCATTTCAATGATGTGTACAGCTATTTTTTTATACCACCGAAGAGTTTTTCTCATAGCACTATAGTAGGACAGCATTTGATCCGAACGTTCTACACCTGCCATACCTTTTGTGTAATCCCTTACAATATTGGGTTTGTTGGAGATTCGTCCATTTCGGTTAGCAGCTTCTACTATCTCAGCTTTGTGCATATTTGATATGGTAAGTACATCTCTTTTATCTCTCCACTTACAAATAACGACCGATTCGGATCGCTTCCAACTGTACTCGCCCTTCTTCAGTTTTTGATTGACCAATTCTTTTGGATTACCTTTACGATTGGATCGTAAAGTTCCACAAATATAAGTCGAGCGCAATGTTAACTCTTTTGCTAGTGATACGGAGTTGTAAAAATTGTCCATATACAAAATATGACCCATATCAAGAAAGCCATCCATAAGTGAAAACACAACTGAAGTACTGTGATTCTGCTGGTCCGTCCGAATTGCAGATTTTCCGCAATAAATTTGTATGCGTAGTATCATCCCCTGTGATTCGCATAGTTCGTATAACTTTACGCCAAATTTATTTTTTTTATTTTTTATATATTGGCGAAAGTGAAGACGACCACGCCATAGTACCAAAGACTCATCAATAACTAAATCTTTGCCAGGATTGTACACTAAATTCATCACGTTATTAAAATGTTCAACAATCGGTTCGATTCTGTGTAGCTTACTTTCTTGGTTTGTGCTATTTGAAAAGTGTAGACATCGTAATAACATTTGAAAACGGTTTCGGCACATATGAGTCCTCCAAAATGGTAAATTATATAAATGGCTTTTCTTCCAATAATGCTCAATGGAAGGCAGATTTATGCTTCCCATGTGAAGAAGCAATGCCCAGAATTTTTGCATTTCCTGGCGATTAGTGGCTTCCCAATTATTGTATCTTGATGATTTTCTCAGTGTCCCTTTCCGTCCTATTATTTCTGCAGCGTGCTCATTAGTTCTTTGAACCAACTTATCAATAAATTCATCAGAAATGAATATATCAATTAGCTCACCTGGAGTTCGTAATTTTCCCGGAAGATTCAAGCCTTGATCCTTACCTCGAAATTCAAAAACTGGAGGATCTCTTTCCACTTCTGTCCACATATTGCCATTTCCGGTATCTTCATTTATACACTGCACATTTATCAAAGTACTAGGAACTTCATCTTCTCTTTCTGGTTCTTCCGAATCATACGCCACATTTATTCGTGGTCTTTTTTTTGCAACTGGAGGTAGACTGTCGTCTGATTCAGTCTCAGAATCACTATCATTTAGAAAATATTCTTCTTCTGAATCAAAATCACTGCTAGTTGATATATCGTCGTCCATTATAACTAATTTGAATTGTACAAAGGATAAAATAAATAATCATAAGCTATGTAACCATTGAGAATTTTCACTTTGAAAGTATACCTAATATGTACAGCAATGTATGATATCACAGCAAAATTTCTTCAAAATTTTATTTCACAACTAATAATTTCTTGATCTGTACTCTACAAAACTCTTGTGATTACTGAAAAGAGATGTTGCAGTTACTCAGCTTGAAATGAAAACAAAATACGCGGAATTACTTTATCCCGTTATGTGCTGAGACACTGTAATCGACAATAGTGAATTTCTAATTGTTGCGAAATTTCGCAATGTGTCTCGTTTTATTCAATTTTCTTTATTTTATCCATCTGCATGATTTATTATTTGTTTTTCTAAAACGTACGTAAATACAAAAAAGGATATCGAGTCCTTCTGCCTTCAGAATGCCAACGACGAGTATACTCGTCTTTAGTTTTCTGCTTGTAAATGATTATGTATGATAATATATGTGCACTTAACAAGAAATAACAGGGTTTTAGTAAACAATAACACTCAAAATCTAAATGGCAATGGGAATGACTTCAGATAATTTAGGCTTGGCAGCGAATGGGTTAATTAATTCACTATTTATGCTGTTATGATTTATGGTTCGTAATGAGGCAAACGTTTTTTTGAGGAATTATCGAAATGAATAATGTTCCAAAACAAAAGGCTAGATTTGAATGGAATCCAAACGAATGTTTTGGGCATTATTTCCAAAGTGATTCTTCTCCCAGCTGAATCATGTGGAATAAATGTGTGTATATATTTTCTCCCTCTTTTGTGATCTTCATAAGGCAGTTGATGATTTGAGGTTCGCATCGTTTTATGTTGTCTTGACTTTATCATGTTTCTAGCATATATTAGAATTTTATAGAGTCCCCCAATGGAAAAGATATAATGTCAAATTGATATAAAGCAACGATTTAAGAATAAAATTTCAATAGTTTTTTATTTGATAGATAAAAATATACGTCGATTATGGAATATTAATTTTTTATGATAAAAACAATCTATATGCAGCATATTTGCTTATTATTTACACTAAAATTACCTTTGTTTATTTTTGAAATATATTCATCTGATTGTTGAATGTGCTCATTATTATATACTGTGTAAAATCTTAGAGCAAGACCTAATAGTCGAAATTTTTTTTTACCCTTCATTTACGTAAGTTCTTCAATTAAGAATCTGATAATTAATAATAACGTGCATATAAAGCAATCAGTATTTACTAGCTGTCCTATTTTAAATAGACTTTTCTATTTAGTATTTATTGGCACTAATCTAAACAATATTTAAAAAAAATTTAGATCTGGGACAGGATTTTCATCCTGAAGAACAGACGGTGGAATAATATGTTGAACAACCTCGAACATGGGTCCCGTTAAGTTTGGAGACTTAATAAATTGTTTAGGAAATTATCCAAAATGCCAAAAACATTCTTCCCGAATTTCAATTTGATTTTCGAGAGAGGTACTCAACAAATCACTAGCTATTCAGAGTAACAAGAGACATCGAAAAAGCATTTGCATTGAAAGAATCAGTTGGAATGATCACACTAGACGTTAAAAAAGGCGTTTGACAACGTCTGGCACGAAGGGCTTCTCTACAAACTTATTCAACATTCAATTTAACTTTATTTGGTGAAAATAATACAGTCCTTCTTAAGCAATCGCAAATTTGTTGTCAAGATAAAAAGTAGTCTTTCCTCCCAGCGACAAATTCTTGCTGGCCTACCGCAGGGGTCCTGTCTCAGCCCTATCCTTTTTAACATTTACACAGCTGACATCTCCACGAGCTCCGACTGTAAACTTGCTATCTTCGCAGATGATACTTGCATTTACTCTGCTGCTAAAGATCTTGTGCTGGTAATTTTTCACCTAGAAGAACATTTCTCAAAGCTCTACCAATACTTTTTCAGGTGGAACATCAAAATCAACACCGCCAAGACAAAACCGATATTTTTTACTAAAAAACGGAAAAGATCGGACATGCCCTCTAGGAATCTTAACACTTTGGGTCAAAGTATAGAATGGTATGACGAGATCACGTATTTAGGAATTACCCTCGACAGGAAGCTTACTTATCATAAACATATCGATAGCGTTTGCGTAAAACTTTCAACATGCTCACATACACTCTATCCACTTCTTAATCGTAAGTCAAAGATGTCACTCAGTAACAACAATAAAGCAGACTACAGATCGGCAACAAACTTTTCTATTACTCGACTATTTTTACGGGTGTTAAAATGATTAAAGAAATCGTAAAGAAACAGCGAAGAAATTTCTTACTTAAGTCCAGTACTTGCAACAATCCTCTAATTTTATCGCTCCTACAGGAAATGTTGTAATCAAAGCAGGTTAGGTTAGGTTAGGTCGATATGGCTGCCGATCCACAGAGACCTGACGACCGCCACACATAGGCACAAGAGAGGCCCGTTGTGATGCCATAATAAATTAGTGAATCTCTCCTACTCACTAAAATCAGGAAACCATATGCTTCCGTTGATAAACCGGATTATCGCCTTTAAATTGACTAGGGACAGTTCCGTCAGGTTTGAGAGAAAGGCTGCACCAAGTGCCACCAACCTTCCCCTTGCCAAAGCCGGGCACTGGCACATGAGATGGAGGCAGTGGCCAGTAAGAACGCCGACAGTGCAACGCAGAGGCGCTACGAGTTAAGCCTAAAAGCTGCCTGGTGCGATGCGCATCCATGAATAACCAGGACTGCCTTGCTATGGCACAGGATGATTCCTCTGCCCAGGACTTCCTAGCGTCCTCAAGATATTTTTGCCTGATGGCCGATTTCACCGATGTCATCGGTATTCCTATTGAAGAGCAAGAGACCTCCGGTAACAAGGTTCCAAGCCTTGCCATCTCATCGGCCTCACAGTTGCCCTGAAAACCCCCATGTCCAGGTACCCAGATCAATTGAACAACCGAATGTCTCGATATCTCCCTAAGAGATGCACGGCATTCAGCAACAATGATGGACACTGTACAAGGACCAGCAAGGGACTTAATAGCCGCTTGGCTATCTGTGAAAACACCAATATTGACCCCGAATATTCGATTACACAGAAGCCAATCGATAGCCTATAAAATAGCCGCAACCTCTGTCTGAAGGTTGAGATTCAGCTCATCCGAGAAAACACCACACCCGACTCTATTGTTAAGCTTTGAGCCGTCTGTGTACACATGGATAAGCCCACTTTCGAGGGTGACACCATCACGCTATTCATCCCTACCAGGAATGCGAGTTGTGAACTCCAGGTCTAGTAGGCATTGCGGAGCGATGTAGTCAACAACCGCTGGAGCGGGAACTCCCTCGGCCAAAATTCACGCATGGCCGACTTCTGTTCTATTCCATGCAGAGATGCAATTAAGTCTCACAGCAGCAAGATTGGCTTGCTGTAAGACAAGTAGTTTGGTTGGCAGCCAATGAAGCAGCACGAAAAGTGCCTAAGTACGAGTGGATCGCAGCGCTCCAGTTACCACTAGTGCAGCCATCCTCCGCACTTTTTCAAGCTGCCGTTTGCAGGTAGCCTTTAGAGCAGCCTGCCACCAGAACGCTACCCCAAACAACAGAATTGGCTCAACCACAGCAGTATAAAGCCAAGCAACAGTACGAGGCTGTAATCCCCAATTCGCTCCTATGGCTCTTTTACAGCAGTAAAGTGCATTGAAAGCCTTCCGCGCTCTTTCTGTTACATTGCAGGTCCATAGTAACTTTGAGTCAAGGATAAGCCCTAAGTGCTTGACCTTCTTCTCAGTTCAATGGAGACCCCATTTAGTTTGGGTAACTTAAAAAAGAGAATTTTATACTTCCTTGTAAACAGTACTAGCTCCGTTTTGCTAGGATTCACATTCAAGCCGCACTCACGACTCCAACGTGAAAGAATGTCAAGAGAGTGATTTAACCTCTTTGGTAGAGTAGATAAATACTTTCCTGACACTGCCACAGCTATGTCGTCCGCATAAGCAATCACTTTGCAGCCGGCACGGTCCAGTTTCGTTAAGACAGTATTCACCGTGATGTTCCACAGTAGGGGAGAGAGGACCCCACCCTGAGGTGTGACCGTACTGACTCCTCGTCTTACCCTCACATTCCCCAGGGAAGAGATTACCACTCTACTTTTAAGAAGCTGCACAATAAAAGCAATCAGCCGCTCATCCACGTGTAGCACCGAGAGTGCCTCAACAATTGCGTTACACTTTACGTTGTTGAAGGCTCCCTCAATGTCCAAGAAGGCGGCAAGCGTATATTCCTTTAGAGCAAGAGATTTCTCAACTTGCTCAATGAGGACGTGAAGAGCAGTCTCAACCGACTTACCTCTGGTATAGGCATGCTGTGACTGCGAGATCAACACAGGATCTATTGATTTTTTTATATGGTAATCAATGATCCTTTGCAAAATCTTAAGCAAGACAGAGTTAAGACTTATTGGACGATAGTCCTTCGGCTTAACATGCGCAACATTTCCTGCTTTAGGGATAAGCAGAGGCAAGCTAAACTTAAGCACATTAAGCTCAGTGTTAGGATACACATAGGATAAGTTCAGTTAAAAGTAGGAGTAAGTTAGAATAAGTTAAAATAAATTAGGACTAATGTAATATTCAAAAAATATGCAAGGTAATATACAAGGTTTTTGTTCGCTTTTCCTTGCGCTTACAAGCTAACTATCATTAAAGCAATAGTCAGTGTTAAGTTCAATATATGTATCAAAGTTGTAGAGACGATAATTGTCTCAAACTCTGAATTAGCCATCCCCAATAGTGTAACTGTAATAATATGCGAAATAAATTGAATTGAATTAAAAAATTTAAAAACTATCATATATGTAGAATTGCCAAGAGTTGTTTTCGATACCAAAATTCCCTGCCAGAAGTTACTTTTTTGATTGTTTGATCTATGTAACAGGTAGCCTAACAGCTCCACTAAGACCATATAAAATTCCCGACAAACTGCACAATTCAGTGCAGCATCCAACTCAAAAACAATGTTCGTTATTCTTGTGTGAAAGCCACACTGACATGATATCAATTGCTTTCACTATCACTATAAGCATGTTCTTTTGCGAAAAAAATATCAGCTAACTGAAGAGGATATTGACACTTTCATTATGATTGAGCATCTATCTACCTTGCAAGAAAGCAACAAGTGGTCGTGTATACCCTAGGTCTCAAGTGCGGAGCGTCTACGATGGTGCTTATGATTTCAATTTCTACCGTCACAGATGATTAATGACTACAATTCCGTGTGTTCTGCAACAATCTACGATACGTTCATAGTTTTTGCGCTTTGCGCGTTTTTCATTCATTGACTGATTTGACCTGGTCGATTGATTTCGACTGATGAACCGATAGATATTGCCAAAAAATGCTTCTTGGCCTGATTAAAGCAAAACGTACAGATAGCTCAAGTTGAAGATTTCGACTGTCTGAGAGTCGATGCCGTTATATTGTGATTCGCACGAATGTTTGCGGGAGTTTTTTGATGAGTTTTTTTTTATGAATGGTTGTGTCACATGCAAATTCACAGTTACTCTAGTTAGTGCAATGAATCACTTGACCTATGAGCCGTGAGTTATTTATTTGGAGTTGAAAACATCACATTCAATTTTTTCGTACTTTTTTTCACTAGCTTTATAGGGTCTATTTTGTAGTGTTATCAACTTATGTATATCTTCCTGAGTCTTTATTTTTGTACATTCTCAGTGTGCATCCATCGTAGCAGGCTTTCATCAACCGTCAAAACATATCCGATTACTGATCTAATCTAGCTAATAACCTACTGAGCTAATTTACGGATGTTAGATCATTCCACATTGTTGCAACGTCATTCAGTACGATGCGGACAGTGTGCAGGTGATAATCGTCGGTAATTCAAAAGGGGCTTGTCTGTCATTCATTAGTTCAAGCAGAATAAATGTATTTATTGATCCCAAGATGAGACGTTTCAGATTTCGCAGCAACATTTCTTTGAATCGGTCTCGAATTTAAGTAAGTGGTCGTGATCGTACGGTTTCATCTTCAATAATGATGTATTTGACTGAACTGTGTAATGATGCATAGAAATTACAAACTAGCATGTTAACGGGCCTGGCATTCAAAAGAACTGCCTGAAGAATGAAGCGTGATTCGCGTATTTCTCACAAGAAAAATTCTTTTTGTTGATCTTATCGTAAATCAATTTCTTTAGTAATTGCATTTTTCTTCTTGGCCATTTGAACGATCTTAGCATAAAAAAGAAAACGAAAATATGTTTACTACCATTCCAACAATACATAATTTCCTGTGCATCTTTTGCGTCACGTTCTGAAACGGCTAAACAACGTTATTAATCTTTCAAAACCTTATGGTAGCCACGTTTGGTTGACATTTCTTCCATTTCAACCAGCTGTACATCCATCTAATACATGAAACATCATGCAATTCATTGAAATTTTAGCTGAAATTAATTTAACGGAAACATCGTTTTGAGTTTAAACGGTGTAAAAACTGTGCCTGGTTAAACCTACGGGGAGCCCATTATAAGTCCCTATCTTCTTTACTTCGACCTAATCTATTCGACGTCACTTCCCGCAACTTGTACCGCATTAACAAGACAAAAGTATGAAAAAGTACATACTAATAACACGTTAATCACTATTTCAGTTTTTTTCTTCGCATTATCTCTACCGTTTCGTTCTCGATCGAATTGCTTATATTATTATACGCCTGTGGTACTCTTTTCAAGTGTGCAGACATTTTCGCAACATGTGTTTTTATGATTGATTCATGGTTATTAAGTAATTTTGCTAAAATGTTGCGAAACATCCGAATTCGAACACTTTTCTGTTGTATCGGCTGTAAAAATTAATTTTGGGTTTACACAAAAAAAAAGTATGCAAACAGAATCCTACCAACCGCAATAGAAATATAATCAAATTTTAAAATATGTATATTAACAGAGTGCATGAAATCTTTCAACTCTTCTTCGAGACAATAATAAGAGACAGCAGTTAAATTAAAAGTGACAAAATTCACATTTTGACAAATTTGTACCACTGTTAATCTAAAGGTTTCATACCTGCCCCAAAGCAAAGAAACGCTTGGGCTAAACTCGACTACGTGCCCCTCATAGCCGTTAGACAATTTCACTAGCGGCGTTTATAATGCAGATCGACTTAGACTGGCTTAGACCGACTTGGATTGAAATAAAACTTCAAAGTAGGTTTTTGGTGTGACTGGATTAAAGTGGATTAACCGAATAAAATGCAGCTAGTTCAACTAAAGTGAAGTATATTGGGTCTTTATTTATTTATTTATTACCAAGCAAGGCGTACATGTATAAAAAGAATAAAATAAAATAGTACATGCATAAAATTACGAAACAAAATAAAAATAAAACAAACTATATAAATACAAGACTAATAAATAGTGCATAAATAAAATAAGTTATAAACAAACAACAAATAAAGTAATAAATACATGACAAATGGCAAATGAATGATTAACAAATTAAATACCAAATTTAAATTGAACATACAATACATATATGTTAGTATGGTGAGGGGGGTGGGCATAGGCGGGCCGTGGCCTAAAATCTGGCAGGGGCCAGGAACCGAAAGGTTCAAAACATGCGATGATTTTGTCTTCCGTAAGGTACACGTACTGTTCATACAACTTATATAATTTACTAATACATTATATATTTGTTGATTTATTTTTTAATATTTGCTAATGCATAATGCATTATCAAATAAACTTCTTGTCTGTGAATACGTATGAGCTACTACCACATGCATATAATGTGAATGGTAGGTATGAACTACACATGAATTATCTATGACCGCTAAGAAAGAAAGCTTGTGTGAATTATATGGGAATAGAATGGAAATAATTGGAAATATAAGAATATTTGTTCGTTTAGAAGCTAAATATATTTCAACTTATACTTGAAGTACAAGATAGCTTAGCTTCAAAATATCTTTGAAGAAATTGGAATATATTAAGCTTAGAAGGAAGGAATTGATCTCTTACTTCAAAAAAATAAGCTAGAAAACCTAGAAAAAGCAAAAATAATTTGGCAAGATGAAAAGTGCTGTAACTTACTCTTTTCGAGCCATTTGGTTTGTAGTAGAGATGAGGCGTATATACTGGAACAGGTATATGGAACAGGTATTTTTTTGGAACAGCCAGTACCTAGTACGAAATTCAAAAATACTAGGTACGAGTATTTTTGTGGACTATACATGTAATCAAGAATTTACACAATAAATTTCGTCCATTTAATTCATTTCAATCAAACAGTGACGTAATAGTATCCTAATATTAATATAAACTCGTATTTCATACTTGCAAGTGCTTTCATACTCACGAGTATCTCGTACGCGAGACGAAAATACTTGCAAGTACGAAAATACTCGATACGAGTTTATACTCATATCGTTCCAAAATACTCGAATACGAAAATAACGTATCGTTCCAAAATACTCGAATACGAAAATAACGTAACGTTCCAAAATATTCGAATACGAAAATAACGTATCGTTCCAAAATACTTGCAAGTGTTTTTGGAACAGGTATTTTTGAAACAGGTATTTTTAAATACTTGCAAGTATTTTTGGAACAGGTATTTTTGGAACAGGTATTTTTAAATACTTGCAAGTATTTTGGAACTATACGAGTATATACTCGTATCGAGTATTTTAGAACTTGCAAGTATTTTTGTATCGCATATGTTTGTATAGAGTATTTTCGTGCTTGCGAGTATTTTGAGACTTTAGGTTCAGGTTTTTAGGGCAAAAGTAGCTGAAATCGGACAAAATCGGCCAAGTTTGAGTTAGAGTTGTTTGGGACATAACGGGCCAAGTCCTATTGCTGTGTTACAAAAATTTACGTTTTGTGGGGGAGTAAGGGTTTTTTTTTGAAAGTGGTCGGGAAGTATGTTAGTGATATTTTAAGGACGAAAAAATTTTTGATAGGAGAAATTGGGAAAGTATTTTATTCAATTATTCAAAAAGGTTTTAGGGCAAAAGTAGCTGAAATCGGGCAAAATCGGCCAATTTTGGGTCAGAGTGGTTTGGGGCATAACTGGCCAAGACCTATTGCTGTGATACAAAAGTTTAGGTTTTGTAAGGGAGAAACGGGGTTTTTGGCAATAGTTTGGCAAAAACTGCCTTTACAGCGCTTTCGATGATTGAATGTGGTCGGGAAGTATATTAGTGATATTTTAAGGACGAAAAAATTTTTGATAGGAGAAATTGGGAAAGTATTTTATTCAATTATTCGAAAAGTTTTTAGGGTAAAAGTAGCTGAAATCGGACAAAATCGGCTAATTTTGGGTTAGTGTGGTTTGGGACATAACGAGCCAACACCTATTGCTGTGATACAAAAATTTCGGTTTTGTAGGGGAGTAAGGGGTTTTTTGGCCATAGTTTGGCAAAAACTGCCTTTACAGCGCTTTTGATGATTGAAAGTGATCGGGGAGTTCAATAGTGATATTTTAAGGAAGAACAAATTTTTTTATAGGGGAAATTAGGCAAAAACGTCCATTTTTTCCAAAAAAAAATTTTTTGGTCTAGCATGAATTTGAGGATCTTTCTGAGTTGTTCCCATGCAAATATGGGAAAAAGCGGCCTAGTTTCTAAGATATGGTAGAATGAAATCAGCCGGGAAAACTGAAAATAACACTAAAAATGTTTAGATCCTTTTTGGTTAGCCAGTTGGCTTCTCCGGCTGTGCTGAAGCTCTCCTCGTGACTGCACTCCAACCCTACCGGGGTTGTGACTCATGTCCAGCTTTACAGAAAAGGTTGACCCCTAGTGGGTTCATGTTTAATAGACATTTTATCATTTCTTAATAAAATTTCCGACAAATTCATGCTTCAGTGAGGCGAAGTGGAAAACCGACTGTTTTAGATTAGCCAGGAAAAGTTTGGTATCAAGCATCGATCGATGAAAAGTCATATAGAGGACAGGATTAGTTGATCCTATCATAGTACATTTTTCGACACTGGTAGTTTGAAGGAATACAGGAGGTGTTTTGTGCATATATTAAAATGAAAATCAAATTAAATTGATTGAATTTGCTTGTTTTCCCTTAGATGGCTCCTAGATTGGAGAAAAACTTGCCAAATAAGTGACCGACCATTGGATAGTTACGGACAAGCTGCACGGACTAATGGCTCATATCTTTTCACGGTCAACTGCACCATCGCCATTCTAGCCTGGGAACTTTGTCTCTGGTGGATGGGGGAGGGAATATCATACCGTTTCATTACATCACTGCAAATCGCATGTACTTGTGTGTATATATGTACATACTTCAAAAAATACTAGCTAGTATTTTTGGAACAGGTATTTGGAACAGGTATTTTTTTGTACTCGTATTCGGAATACCTAGTATGTAAAAATCCGAGTACGACCCAACTCTAGTTTGTAGCCCTAACTGCACCCTAACTACTAGTGCTTTTTGCTGTTTTCCGTTTTCGCTATCTTCTGGGAAATGTGAGATCCAAACAGTTCTTCTCTGCAAAAGATTTAATTTTTTCCTAAACTAAGTACAAGTCTAATCGCTCACTTAGTAGTGTTTTAACTGTTCCATTCGCAAGATCTATCCCATCTCTAAGAGTTGTATTTTTAGTTTAGAAATATGTGCTTAAAATGTTCGTTATAAAAAAACATAGTGAAAGATGAAAAGAATTACTAAAAATTTAGGATTACTGATTGAATAAAAGATCCCCAATGAATAAACTGAGTCGTTGTATTTTCCCTCATTCATTTCTTTTTCTAAGGCCTCTTTCATGGTCCCATAGCCTTCGATCACATATTTGCAATTGTGAAATCTCATTGACTAACGAGTCGAGCTTAAACTTCTCATTCCACGCCTTGTATTTAGACCAACTGCCTCTTCAAGCTGCTTCAACAATTTTTGTTGTGATGGCTTCGAAAAGTGTAGGGATTCGATGGCATTGAAAAAGGATGTACACGTTTCGATTGTGAAAAATGTGTTCATCACCACAAGGATAATTTTATGAGTTAGACAGTGTACAAATGTGGCTATAGGGTTTTTCATCTAAATTAAGATTTGCACATCACTTTTTTGTCCTGATATGACACTAACACCATCATAAGACTGTCAAACAACAGGCAATTCGCTAACTCCGTAGCTGTCTAACAGGATCAAAATTATATCTGCTAACTACGAGGCATTTCTAGCTCCTAAACAGTCTACAAAGCTTGAGAAACTTTCTTCGACAGCTAGCTCTTTAGCAAATCTGACAACCACGGAGAGTTGTTCCTTTTGTGGACCCTTGCTTCGACTGCCATAATGGATATCAGTCCGCACTCTTTTATTTCAGCTGTATTGTCCTCACGAACGATTTCAGCAATTATTTTCATTAATTCATTTTGTGTTTTGCCACTACAGTAGTTTGCAACCTTGTTTTTAAAATGTTTTTCAAAAGTTGAATCATGCATCGCGAATAATTCACAACATTCCAAAAAAAAATCACGGTTATCACTGGTACCACTTTCATCATGTCCTCTGAAAGCACGTCTTTGGCGACTGAGACACGTCGTAAGGTCGATAGCCTTTTCCAAATAATTTCGGTTCATCTTGACAATATTCCAAGACTGTTCAAGCACCATATCATTTACTGTCTTCCAAGCACTAGTAGAATTTTCATATCCGGATCGCAAAGTTTGATCGAGCTGAAATTTTGGTGTATTTTCGGCGACAGTCGAAATTCTATGGAAAATTTTGCATTATGATAACTTCACACCCAGTTATCAGATAATCACAAAACTTGCAAGACTCATCAATGGGCATAAAAAATAAGTTTCTGTCGTTTTTAAATAATGTCTGGGCTACCTTGTAGCTACCATAAGTGCGTGAACACAAATCTTTCACACGGCTGTTAGAATAAAATGCAAATGATTGATAAGTTTGATACTATATTTATACACTCAAATGTAAACTTGTAAAATTCCCAATCGCACGAAAATCGCCCCGAATTATTTATATTTTTAGCACCTGGAACTGGCGTTTACGGTATCTCGCGACCGGATAAAAAGATAAAGGTCTGACAAAAGTTCAATGAATATGATAAGAACCATGTGGCAGCTGTGTCACTATGAAAAAACGCTCGGTGAAATTGAAGTGCTATGTCTTCTAACTTCCGATGAAGTTATGAAATTATAATAAAATTCACAAACATTTAACCTGAGTGTAAACTAAGTAGGTCATAAATATTGGGTGTACAAATAAGTTTCCGGCCTTTTTTACTGAAATAAAAGAAATTAGTTTGTGTAGAAAATAAAAGAATGCTTTATTCAAAGTATGCTCCTTCGGAAGCTATAACCTTCGTCCATCGTTCAGGCAATAAACGGATTCCACGAAGGAAGAAGTCTGGTGGTTTCGAGGCGATCCAGTCATCGACCCATTTTTTGACGTTTTCATATGAAGTGAAGTGCTGCTGTGCCAGGGCTGATTGCATCGACCGGAACAAGTGGTAGTCCGAGGGAGCAATGTCTGGTGAATACGGCGGGTGGGGTAGAATTTCCCAGTTCTGCCTGTCCAAGTAATTTTTGACAGGTACAGCAACATGTGGCCTAGCGTTGTCGTGTTGCAAAATAATCTTATCGTGCCTTTTGTCCCATTCCGGTCGTTTTGCAGCTAAAGATTGCTTTAAAGCCATCAGTTGTCGTCGATAAACTTGTCCCGTAATGGTTTCACGCTCTTTTAGCAGCTCATAATAAACGATACCCTTCATATCCCACCAGATACAAAGCATTACCTTCGAACCATGGATATTTGCTTTTGGCGTGGATGGCCCTGGTTCATCTGGCTTGCCTCACGCTGGTTTGCGCTTTGGATTGTCATACCGGATCCATTTTTCATCCCCAGTGATGATCCGATGCAAAAACCCCTTCCTTTGTTGTCGTTCAAGCAACAACTCGCACATGGTTTTCCGACGTTCCATATTCCTTTCTGTCAATTTGTGTGGCACCCAATTTCCCAGCTTCTGAACCAATCCCATTGCATGCAGACGTTGCGAAACACATTGTTGGGTGATATTCAACTGTTCTGCCAATTGTTTTTCAGTCTGACAAGGGTCCACATCAAGCAGTTCTTCCAATTCTGTATCTTCAAATTTTCTCGGTTTCCCTTCACGTTCTTTGTCTCTTACGTCAAAATCACCAACTTTGAATCGTTGAAACCAATCTTTGCATGTTGTTTTCGATGGAACATGTTCTCCGTAAACTTCCATAAGCAAACGATTTGTTTCCGCTGCACTTTTCTTCAAAAAAAAAATAATGAAGTAAAACTTCCCGCAAATGTTGTTTTGTTGGCACAAAATTCGACATTTTCAATTACATGAAAATAACTGTAGTTTACGCTTTGAAAAAATGTCACCAGTAATTATTGAAGCTTGACACCTAACCTCCAAAACACATGTGTTGCCCGATTGAATAAAATGCAAACAGTGATACTAACGACATCTATCTAAAAAGGCCGGAAACTTATTTGTACACCCAATAGCATAAAAGTGGCAGGGATGCCATTTCTATTCTCTAAATGACTTCGAAAATTGTATCCTACGTTAATTACCTTATTGCCTACCATTTTAATACTTAGAGTATGTTTTGTGAAAAACATAATTGCATAAAACGCCAGTTTATAAAAGTGTTATTATCTAAATACCTGTATATTGCCTAGTAAGAATGAACAGATAATCTTAATAAAAAAAGGATGATTGGCGAGGCGCTTTTTTAAATTAAATATTGCCGTCCATTTCTCAAAATGAGTCTCATAACATCGTAATTAATACCGCAAATAACACAGTCTCTATCTTATAAGTAGTGTGTATGCTTTGGTATAGGCTTACACTACTGCACTTCTCAACTCTTGCTGTAACCACAAAAACCTAAGAGGCGAAAACTTAAGTGTCTGCTGTTGGAAGTATTTATTTTTCTGGGAGGGGCCAACCTAGGGTCTGGGGGGGTCCCACCCCCCCCCCCCCCTGGCCCCCCCTACGGCGCGCCTATGGGGGTGGGGGAGACTATAAAGAGAGAGCCTTGATGATGTTATTTTTAAACGTTGATTTAGAAATCGTGGGGAAAAGTTCTCGCTCATGCTATTGAATAGCTTGCAGCACCTATTTATTGGCTCGTTTGCTGCATATGTTGTGTTGTGATGGTATTCAATAAGCAATCGTCGGGATCTAGTGACTCTCAAGGGCTGATTGAGTACAAACTTTTCTTTCAAGTAGACGACATTAACCACGTCTCTGATGACATCGAAGCTGAAGCAGGCAGATAACATTAGTCTTCTCGACGCAAGGGGTAACAAATTCATACATTTAAGGCGATATTCGTATGATGGTAGATTACTGAAATCATAAGGGTTGAAAAGGTCCCTCAAAGCGAATAGTAAAAATTGCTTCTGAACAGACTCAAATCTTTGGCTATGAATTTCAAAAGCCGGATTCCAGATAGTGCAAGCATATTCAAGAAGAGGACGCACGAGTGAAATATACAAGGATTTAGTAACCCAGAGATTCTTAAACTCTTTGGCCCGTCGCTTAATGAAACCAAGTTGTTTTACTTGCTCGGGAAAGCACTCTATCGTAATGAAGATTAAAGCGGAGCTTTTCATCCAGGGTGACACCGAGATCTAATATGTTGTCAACCCTGCTGAGTGACTTATCGTTGAGGCGGTACGTATAATGAACGCGTGCAGTTTTGCGAGAGAAGCTGATTGCGCGGCATTTATCAATATTAAGAGGGAGCTTGTTCGCGGAGCACCAATGGTCTAGAGAGTAACGTCACATATATGAATAGAACTTAAGTGAGCTTCTAATTTTTCAATCCTCAATCGTTCGATGCGCGTCTTTTAACGCCCAAGTCGATCCAATCCAGTAAAATTTTGTGATCGGATCAACTTAACTCAAATCAATCCACTGCGCGTATGCAACGTGGTTTGACTAATCCTAAGCCGGTTTGAAACCACGTTATAAACGAGGCTACTAATACATGTGTTCGGCGGATATGTTTCGTTTTTTTTTGTGGTTGTGTATTTGTTTTTGAGGGTGTTTTGTGTGTTGGCTGCTTGTTTGTCATCATCATGTTGTATTTTTGTCTAGTTTTTATACATATGTTTTTGAGTATTCTTCTTCGGTTTTTGCCTCAGCTACCATTAGAGGACGAGCAGTAACCAAAAATTAAAAAACAACTCACAAAAACGTACAAAAATATTCATAAGAGGACAACACACTGAATATAAACAAAACAAAACAAATAAAAAACATCGACAAAAACAAAGACACAACCATAAAAACATCAAAATACCAGCCAGACATCATTTGGTAAAATTGTCTAACTATGGGAGGCGCGTAGTCGAATTTGGCGACACTTTCAAAGGTGGGGTTAGAGCAACCTGAATTACATGGTTGTCTTTAACTTATTTTGTGCTTGAAAACTAAAATTAATTTTGATCTGTTCTAAAAAAAAAAAAAAAACTGCAGGATTTTCGCTAGAAATATCAATTGCATTGAGCAATACTAGACAAGTCATGCAAATATTAGATTAATTATTATTTAATCTTGTTGCTCACCAATCTATTCCCAGCTGTATTTGTGAATGAGCAAAACCACTAAAAATAAAAACACTCTAGAAATTAATTTTTTTTTATGACAAATTTTTTTTTGTTGACTCATTTAGCGAATTCTTTTTTAAATCACTAATAAATAAAAATCACTAAATATTATTCAAAAGTTTTTGATCTACTGAAAAAGTACAACTTTTTTATTAGTCCTAGTCTGACTAATAAGAAACATACTTAGTCTGTTGTCCGCTACCAAACTCGTCTCATTAACTATTATTACAAATATACGGCCAGGTCACCAGGATCGGTTGATGTTGAATTATTTTCAAACTGTTGACTTTAACGTCAAACACATGTTTTGGATGGGTCTCAAATCATAACAACTAAGAATAACGTACTTTACGAACCACTATAAACTTGATGCTTGAACCAGCCAACTTATTGGCCGTTAGACAATATCAAAGTTTTGGACCTCATAAACTTAGCAGTCTCGATGGGAATATCTCTCCACCCCACGAAATCAGAAGCGGGTTTTGATGTGTCGTCAAATCACTCTGCTGTTATCAGTACTCTCTAGACTTGTGCAAAACATTTAGTATTGTTTCACTAGATCTCTCTAATTTTGACAAAAATTCTCTCTGATAGCATTTCAATGATTTAGATAACATTTCAATACGAAAATATTCATAAGGATGAAATTTCAATGAAGATTTCAATGTATTCAACTGGCAATCTATCAAAACTTCAACTAAGAAAGCGCAAGGTCAAGCTATCTGATCTAAGAAGAATACTATCATCCAAAAAAGCTAATTTTATCAACAATACTATGATGAAACAGTTGCTACTGATCGTGCTCTCTTGGATCTCTTACCTCTGCAACGCTATACCCAAAGCCCCAGTATGGAAAACTTTGACATCGAGTTTAGATGCTTTTTCAACGAGTTTCATCCATGTTGTAAGACAAGAGAGGCTTTAAAAAACGAGTAGCAGGCCGAAATTTAGGAGCAAGATGGCCGACATTTGGAATGTTCACTCTACTTTCTACCTAGCTAATCGACCGCACATTCCAGGTTAGATAGAAAAGCTTTTCAACTGCTAAATATTAGGCGCATGTCGGTGTACCTCAACGACGAGTATTGGGATTTGTCCTCTAGATTATGTTCGCATCTGATCTTTCGCTGATCCATTAGATCTTTCAAGTCAAATGCAGAACAAACAACTGTGTATAGTCAGCTACTTTGATTTTTATTATTTTTCCCACTATCCCTTGTATCTCCTTTCAAAGCACTGATCTCAATTTTACGCTGTCTCTTTCTCTCTCTCTTTCTTTCTCTCTTTTTTTTCTCTCTCTCTCTCTTCCTCTCTTTCTTCCTCTCTCTTTCTTTCTCTCTCTTTCTTTCTCTCTCTTTCTTTCTCTCTCTTTCTTTCTCTCTCTTTCTTTCTCTCTCTTTCTTTCTCTCTCTTTCTCTCTCTTTCTTTCTCAAGAAAAAGAGAGATGACTTAAGAACTTAGTTTCTCTGAAATTTCAGGAACGCCATCTCAAACAAATAACAGCTTCCAACTACGACTTTAATGGAAGTATTCGTATGCTGAATGTCTTACGATACCTAACCTAATAAGCTTCTAAGTTACGTCGTGGAGAAGTTAAGGGTGGTTCTCAAACGACTCATTTGCCATAAACTTCCAACAGATGGCTTGCAAGATCAGATTATAAGCTTATTTAAGCTGACTTTCACTTCAAACTTTTCGGTAATCGGTCAACAGACTTTCTGGTCTTCTGGTGTACTCTAGTACGAATTTCTAAAAACCGAAAATGGCCGCAACTAGCGTATAGAATTTTCTTTTTGCTATCAAAATTTAAGAGACTTAAGAAACAAACTGGTTGACTATCAATAACCGGCATATGAAGCATAACATGATACACATACAAACGGTAAGGCCCATAGGAAAAAAACGGAATGCACACTAACATTTCTTCGGTTTCCATTGGAGACCAAGTTTCTGCTTCCTCTTGAACCCATTGTTATCTGCTTCTTCAGTGCCTCTTCTTCCTGAGCTCTCTGGTTCATAGTCGATATCGTTCTCTCATATTACTTCTTTTTTTCCTTAGTGCAGATGGATCCCGAGGTGACGTATCAGAACGCGGGGTATGTGAGATTTGACTCGATAAAATAAGACCATCTCCAAGCCCAGGGAGCTCCGAATCGGATCCCGCCAAAGCACCGCTTCAACCTGGTCGTACTGACTCACCTATCAGTAACCACGGCCTTGAAGAACCACCATACTTCATGGTCGGTAAGGCAATCTTTATGCGGAGGCAATTCTCCTCGTTTCGCAGCATTGCATCTATAGTTTCAGGTGTGACCAGACCGAGTGTGGATTATGATGATTATTATGAGCTCAAACTTACGAAGTGACTGCAGACAAAGAATGTGAGGTGAGCATCATCGAGCTCAGACACATAGCATCCATTCTGTTCAGGTATTCGCTCTGTCAAGGTAAAAGATAAAAGAGTAAAATTTGAAAATCTGAAAATTTGGAAATTTGGAAAAATAAATGCTGTTGCAGCTTTAAATTGGTATTAAAGCCTTAAGCTTATGGAGTTGTCGTAACTACAAGAACACATTTAGCACAAAACAATTATATTAAAATGTTTATGTTGAAGTGAGTGTGTTTAAAAGATTGGTGTGACATCAATTGTAATATTAACTCAGTGCTGATATCTAGATCTAAAACTTTCGGCTATATATTTTATTGTGCACATTCAACTGAAAAAGATCTGCGAAAATTCGCTAAAACAACCTTCAAGTGACTTTTGCTATTTATTTTTTCCCACGAACAGTTTCTGATTCATAAAGGACCAAAAATGTTCTACTGGGTTGGCATGCGGTGATCGTGACAGCCAATTTCAAGTTGCAATGCCGATTTATTCTTTGCATTGCGAAAAAAAGTTGACAATGAAGCTTTAGATCATTGTCTTCTTGAAATTATTAGCTTAGTATACAATAACGGATTCAAACGGGATTGAGATTGAAACAGCGGAAGCAAAACCTTTAAATAAATCGCTTCCTTTCCATTGTTTCAATCTTAATCCCTAAATTAATCCACGTTGTATACGTAGCTAATGAGCCTTTTTAGACTACATCCCAAATTGGGATTTGGAGTATACCCGATTCGTTGAGCTTTCGCTAAATATAATTGTATTTATGTTTACACGATAGATCTGTGTACGCACACGGAGGTTTCCAATATGGCGGCTTCTGACGATTGCTTTTTACTTCGTCTGAGCATGTACATGCAAGGAGGTTTCCAATATGGCGGCTTCTAACGAACGCTGTTCGCTTCGTGGAAGCACGTATGTGTAGTCAGATTTCCAATATGGCGGCTTCTGACGGTCGCTGTTCATATCGTGTGAGCATGTACATGCAAGGAGATTTCTACCAACGGCTTCTGATGATTGGTGTTCACTTCGTATGGGCGATCCAATGCAAGGAAATTTCCCATATGGCGACTAATGAAGATCGCTGTTCATTTGGTAGGAGCATGTACAAATAGGGAAATTTCCAATATGGTGGCTTCTGGCGATTGCAGTTCACTTGGTAGGAGCGTATACATATAAGGAAATTTCCAATATGGTGGCTTCTGTAGATCGCTATTTACTTTGCTAAAGCGTGTGCAAACAGTGAAATATCCAATATTGAGACTTCTGGCGACCGCTGTTCACTTCATTGGTGCGTGTCCCGTGAATAGTGACATCGCCACTTTATGGACGAACTTTACATGAACCATTTGCAATTATGGTTATGTGGTTTAGGCATTTGGCGGCAGCGGGTGTTTCAGTCAGTTGATAAGGGAGACATATATTTCACAGCATATTTATGTCTATGGTATTATTATGTCTATGGTATGTCTATGGTATTTATATCTATGATATTATGGTATAATGATATTTTTTATGTCTTGTCATTTATGTAAAATAAATTTATGTTAAGACATAAATGCTAAGACATAATTTTAACACATTAATTTTCAAAATGGGGCCAACTAAGCATTGGTGTGAGAAAGCAAGCGAACTTACAAATTTTTAGCGTTTAACTAAATGAAACGTTATCAATAATGGAAATCTATCATAAATCTGAGAGATATGATTTTTGGTGATTGCTTCTTGCCAAGCTCAAGTTCGATTACGAAATGAAATATCATAGCATAAAATGCTCACTACGGAATTTCTGTCAAGATATATTTTCGATCACAATTTAAGTTATGCTAGATTTCCTGTCTTCAAAAATTCAGGAGCACTATAAAGAAAAAATTATAAGAAAAAAAAATATGAAAAAGAATTGAGTAATTTAAAACTAACGACAAAAATTCGAACTAAGGTTAACCGGAATTCAAGATAAAAATTTTAATATATTTTTGAATTTTTTAGAAAAAAAAATTCATTAAAATTTGGGAGACGACCAAACTTTAGAACATTGTGGATTCAACAGAGAGTTGTAGGTGCAAAAGGATTAGACAAAACCGATTATAAACATTTGACTATAAAGCCATCATTACATTCACGTTCTTCAAAATGATACCATGCCAACTGTGAAGAGAAAACTATGGGCTTACGACTCATTTGACTATGGGCTTACGACTCATTCCTCAAAAATTGCATTCGGAACATGATGTCTATGTCGAACAGTGCTGCCATTTTAGCATTATGAATGCTAGATCTAGCATTATTTTTTCGAAAACGGCATTCTAAATTCGGAGTTAGCATCTAGCATTATTTTTAGCATTTAAATTTAGATTTCGGAATAATCTGGCACTCATCTATTTACGATCTCGCCCATCAAATTTTTCTCAATAATAGCTCTGTTCGTGTACTTTTACTCGCGTCCATGAAAGGAAACTTCCTGAATCATTTGGTGGCGGAAATTCATGAAAAATACAAAAACGCGCTCATGGCATTTTCTTAGAAGTGACAACCAGAAGTGACAGCTGTCTGATTTTGCAATGATGATAGTGACTGTAAAGTCTAAAATATTATAAAGTTATGCTTTAAATATGGTAACGTTCAATTAAATCATGATAATGCTAAAAATCAGTGATTCCCAGGAGCCTCGGGCATCTACAAGTTCAAGTTTACCAAAGTATGTACATTCTAGTTAGATATTTTTTCCTGAATAATGTGAATCAATTGTTTTGCTAGGGCTTCAAATGCAAGCGATCGCACGGATAACGCTGGAAAAAATTTTTCGTTATCCGACACTAATACTTTTTCTTCACTTAAAATAAAGAATTGTTGCTGTTTTGATTGTGAGATTCCACACGATGTTTTGAAAAATATTGGTAGAAATGAGCTTTACACAAGAGAAGAAGATTAAGATATAACTGATATGTCTGTAATAGGTCGCAAAACGATCGAGTTTCCCGTATCAATATTCTCTGCTTTGATAGGCTTAAGAGACGATATACGTTGTCTATGCTGATTTATAGACAAGAAGGGAACCATGATCACAATTCAATAACATTTAAAAGTAAATTATTTCGATGGATATAAGTCGGAGATGTTAAAATTTATCACAACTAGCGTAAATAAAAATTAATGATTTCCAACTGCAAGTGGTCACATCAGTCAAGCATGAACTGTGTGATGGTGTCTGATGAGAATCAGTGCATACTTTCGAAACCACTTTGTCAAATAAAATGTTCAATGCAAATAAAAATTTATTCAATTTTAATCATCCCGCAAAAACAAATTCAACAAGATTTAGAATCTTTTTTTAAACTTCTAGTTTGTTTTTGTTATCCAAATGAATCCTGCTTTTTTAATTGTATCCATTGCAACTGCAGTCTTGTGAGCCGGTGCGTTGTTTTGAGCAAACAGAACTTCAGCTCGCAATTGGCCGTGTCTTTTTGCCTTCATCGCCTCTCGCAATCTTCTTTTTTGGCCAGCTTAGTAACAGCCTGATATAGTGGCTCTCTTTTCCGAATATTCCACCATAATAATTTTTTCATCGTCCCAAAAAACTGATCCGTTAGCATTTCCTGCCGAACTGGACACTTTGAATTCCATCGGCGTCGATGAAGAGGGTCCTTTCAGGTCATCGATTGCATTTTGGTTTCTGGATCAAAATGGTGGATTCAGGTCTCGTCCATGGTCACGAAATGTGACCAAAATTCTCATAGTCTACCTGGAACTTTTCAAGATTCATCCTTTCTCTCAACTCGTTTCTTCTTATGCTCGTCCGTTAACATTCTCGGTACCCAACGCGCAGATACTTTCTTCATATGTAGTTTTTTGGCAAAGATTTTTCGAACACTACCATATAAGATCTCAGTGATCTCAGCTACATGCCTGAAGGTCACTCTTTGATCTGCCAACACGACATCTTCGACTTTTTTTTACATTGTCTTCAGTTGTCTTCGCGGTGTTCATCTTCAGTGGATGTTCTTCCCAGCATAAACTCCTTGGCCTAGCGTACAACGGTGGAATTTGGAGGAACAGAGTCCCCTAATGTTTCCACCATGTCGCCGTGTATGCCTCTGGTAGACAGTTTTTTCAAACAGGGATACTTAATTATAGCTCTAATTTCGTTTTTCCCTATTTTGATGCTCTCTCTTCGACTGTTCGTATTCAAGTGAATGCCGCTCCCTGGAATCGAAACCTATTTATATTTTTTTTTTCATGCTGACTTAGTGAGCATATGTAGTAGTAAAGAATTGTTTTTTTGGAATTTTATCCCAACTGGAAATAACCGATTACCATTACTTATTGATCCACCCTCATATAAATATACATATTATCTTCATATTGAACCATGTTTATTGCAATTTAATAAGAAAGCATTATTTAGCACTATAATTTTACAAGATCTAGCATTATTTAGCATTAAATAAAATTGAATCTAGCATTATTTCAAAAAAATAAATGGCAGCACTGATTTCGAATTGAAGACCACAATACTATGGTGTTATAACATAACCATGAATGCCTGATAAGATCAACAATAGCCATAGTTATATTTCGGCAATTGAAAGTTATAAATAGAGTCGTTTGCTTTTGTATTCAAATAGCCGTTAACGAGTCGATGAAACAAGAAAGTAAGTTGTTATTTTATAAAAAGGTCGTGACATCTGAGAAACCTACTTTCAATATCTTTCCGATAATCCATCGGATGTAGACATCAAATCCATCATTATTTTTTGCTATGGAAACCGTTCACACAATACATATTTGATTGCGTTTTAAAGTCCCACGCTATGCCAGAAGGTATACTTTAGATATTTATCGTGCTTTGATGTAAACAATTCGCACATCTAATCTAACATACCGCATCCGAAATGCATTGGTGTCAATATTTTAGCTAGAATTTGCAATAAACTCTCCACTTTCTGCAGTCATCATAAATATGTGAAAAACAACAGTAAACAATGTAAACATGACATTTAGATTTTAATTAAGCTATGATTGCCATTTATTTGTTTTCTGAAAGTTTGTATGTAGTCACGTTGGGAGAGAAAAAGAATACGTTACTATTTTGATAATTTCAAAAAAGAGTTTAACTTGCTTGACCGACAATTAATTTCATTGACTAACCACCAAATGACGATTATTCATAGAACAATGTTCACATAATTTTATCATAAAAATCATTGAACCAAATAATATGATGCATTTTTGTTAATACTATCTTGATGATTTTTGGGAAAGATGATGAGTTAATTGTAGCCTGAATGTTTTAATCAAAACCGCGAAATTTTACGGCCACAATCTCCATATATCAACTGGAATAAAAAAATTAGTTCTAATGACGAAACGGCAGAAAAATCCCGGAACCATTAAAATCAGAAATTGAATCCTCCTACCTTGACCTCCAGTCAAACTGGCACCGACTTTGGATTACCTCAGCACTAATTGATAATTCCACGCGCGCGTGCCAATGAACTCTGCATTCTGAGAGTTACCTTGCATCTTTTTCGAAAATCATTTGGATTTTTGTGATGCGTTGCGTTATCTTTTCAAAGCTTTAGAGACGCATCGCATATGCTGATGCTATTCCTTAAACAGGTCTAAGTTGGATGAAGAAACGTAGGATTGAAATACCGAACACAAGTTAACTGTCGAATTTTAAATTGCATACATTTATAATGAAATTTGTTTCGTTTCTGAAACTAGCGCAAAAAATAATTAATGCATATAGGAAGAGCAAAATAAATTTTATTCGTATCATATTTTTTGTTTTTTTTTTTTTTAATAAAAATTTTGATACCTAAACCGATGATATTGGGCGTTTAAAGTATTCGGATAGTTTTGAGTGAGAGTGAATCCTCCTAGCTTAGCTATTTTTGTATGTATTTTGTATATTTGTATTTTGTATGTAGTCATGTGTGGAAAAAAGCGGCAACATCAAAAAGTCTTCTTTTTGAATTTTGCCTGCGGCGGCAGTAAATAATTAAATTTTCTCAATGTTGCAAAGTGACAAATATATATACATAATAGTATACCGTTTATATGGTATTCACTACTGATTTCCTGGGCGGATAGCGCAACTCACTCACAAAGCAATAAGCACTATAGATAAACAAGAAATCGATAATTTTTTTCTCAGTCGAAGCAAAAGTTTTTCTTTTAGAATGTGACTTGTGAATCTGTTCCATATTTTCTTTGACTTCGAAGCTACCTGCAAGAGACTGCAACTCTACACGGCAAAAATTGAGCTTGAATGAACTCGTGTAGATTAATGGCGCGTAGGGTCACTGGCTCGAACCCAGGTACGGACAAGAGATCGCACATCGAGCTTTGAGTTAACCTAGCAAATCAGGGGCAAAGTGAGGTGTGAAACTGATCATTTCACACCCAAGAAATTTTTATTATGAAGCTTAAGTTTGTTCCATTTCCGCTTTAGAAGAAACTAAATATGTCGTAGCAGGAGAATTATTTGACCATAACGAATATGTAAAGCCTGGTAGAAGTAGCTGGATTCTTATCTATGCCATTCAACGTGATCCATATACTGCGCTGACAATGATCCCACTCAATTATTGGCGAAATATTACACATTAAAATTGAATGGGGGTAAAGGAACAGCGACAAACAGATGGCGTACGCCTAAGGATATTAATCGGGATGACGGTGGTGCAAATCTGATACGTCTCCCTAATCCAAGAGAGACGAACATGGTAAAGGACACCCATTCACTCCTCACCGCCGGTAACATTTCAGAGCAAAAATCAGATACAGGATGTTTTTTTGGCAGATCGAAGATTGACCATCAAGTACCTAACTGAGGTCACAAGGATTACATACATATGACAGCATTCAAAGGATTCTCCCGAAAGAACTGCATACGAAAAAGATATATGCACGTTGGGTTAGGAGAATGGTAGCCGACACGCAAAAGAAAAGACAAATTAACATTTCAACGACTAATCTTAGAAAATACTAAAACGACAAAGAATTTTTTTGAAGCGATCTTTGACTATGCACGAAACTGTGGAATATTTTGAAAATGGATTCACTATTACGACTTCTCACTACGCATACCAATTCGAAGATTGCGGGAGCTTGTTAATGCAAAGAGGCGGCACAAGCTACGAGTAGGAGTTTCGTTTCACTAAACTCACGCACGCGCACATAAAGCCGAGGTTGCGTTGACTGCCATTGGAAAAATAGGTTATAACTGCTTGAGCACTTTTCCTATTTAACCTTTATTTTTTCGACTAAAGAAACAACTCAATGGTAGAATATTTCAAAAAGATAGCAAGATTATCGCTGCTGTACAGGTATTTCCGGAGAGTCAGTATATTTTTCCCAAAGGTATTCAGGATCTAGGAAAAATGGACTTGACTTGTTAAGAGACTACGTAGAAAAATAAAATCAATTTAAAAATGTATCGGTTCTTTTAAATTCTACATAATGTTCTATAGAAGACAGTGAGTAATAAACTTACACTGACCACTTTCGACTGCGTCTGACAAGGATATGTCACGAGGAGCCTATGCCTGGGAACAGGATTTCAGTAAACTAAGTTTTAACGAAGTCAAGCCACCAAACACAAATCGAGATATTATTTGTACAACGAGCACACAGTATAGAAATTGGTGCTAGGATTGGAGCTGGTTTGTTGGTTACGGAAATAACCAGATACTTTGGAATATAGAGGACCATAGATTTCATATTGTATGAGGGGCTTAAATAGAACTCTTCCGGAAACCTGCAGAACTTCTGCATAGCCTGCAGAACCTGAAGAAATTCTGCAGAGCCTGCAGAACTTAAGCCGAACCTGCATATGTTCTTGCATCTTTAGAAAATCTGCAAAATTTTTAGGTCTGCAGAATCTGCAGATCTTCTGTAGAATCTACAACACTTCTGCAGAAAAACCTCTTAACAATTTTTTTTCAAATTTTTTGCGAAAATTCGTTAGGACAACGTCAACTTGTTTCAACGAAAGTCATGGTTAATATCCAATTACTAAACGTAAGTAACTATTTTCAAAAACGGAATAGTCTTATTATTGGTAATCTATTTGGCATTTTTGAGAATCTTTACTTACTTTCCGAACTCCTTGCAGCCACTTTTGAAAACTATTAGCGCGGTTTTGCTATAATTGATCTGTAAGCCCCGTTGTGCATAATAAGCTATAAGTTGGCTCTCAAGCCCTTGTAATGCAGCTGCTACATAATGAGGGCTGTACATAGAGTTCCAGAAAAGGAAACATCTGAGTAGAGATTGACAATGTCGCCTATGGGAGAATTGTTTGAGATATCGGGAATACTAACTGTAAAATCATTGAAAATAATCGGACGGAGAATAGAGTCTTGTGGTACACCAGATTCAATAGAAAACTCATCAGAAAAAGTCCCGTTATCTGTGACGAATGCGTTCCTGTTACTGAAAAATACTTTGAGATCTCTATGGTCTAAGTTGGAAATGTGAAATCCATCATTAGGTACAGTAAAAAAATAATCCATACAGAGTTGAAGGCCTTCTCCAAGTCAATGAGGCAAGTACCTAAGACTTTCTGTACTGGATGCTATCGTTTACTGCTTTTTGTAGTCATTAAGGCATCTACTGACTTTGAGACCGATTATATGATTTTCATCTCTTATGCCGGATTTACATTCTCGCCGAGGAATGCCAAATGTAGACAAGGTCTGTGTGTAAATGGTCTCCTTGTCTATTCTCGGCTGTTTTTTTCATGGCAAGCACGCGTGTGTAAATGGTTTGCTCGTCGGCTCTTGTTTGTTTTATGAAGGGATAATGATCCTTTTATTGCTGTGCCTGAGTGTTTATGACCGTCTCGTCCTAGCTCGAAGCCGCTGGAAGCGAAGTCGGTTTTATGCATCGAGTCAAAGGGATTCGAGAGGGTAGCATGTGCTCATTCACATTTTCGAACTTTTCGCTGGGACTTCAAACATGTCTTTACGTGTCCCAGATTGAAATCACTCAACGCACACCAAGCAGTTGCAATAGCCACAACCTGTACCTCAGCCATCGTTCACTGAACTGAACAAAACAGCTCACAACTGTCGAAAGATGCATGGTGCAATATCCTAAGTAAACAATTCACCCTATGAAAAGTGCATGGTGTATGGTCCGTGTTGCATGGTGCAATATAATATGCAAGTAAACAATTCACCCTATGTCTTGCTGAGTCTCGTCCAATGTCTTGTTGAGTCTTGTTGAGTCTTGTCCACGAGACGCTCGGCCCTATGTATAAATCCGGCATTAGGATTATATGATTTTCATCGCTGGTATTTATAGGGCCCACACACGACGCATGCATGCATGCACAGTACATTGATTGTGTAGTATTGCGTCTGCCCTACACGATTCATGCAAAACTGAGCAGTTTTCATTAGAAGTTTTGAATTAAAGTGGGTAAGATGCAGTGGCGGCTCGTGTCTTTAAGACTCGGGGAAGCAGATTTACTTTTGCATAGTTTTCCAGAATAAACAAGTAGGAATTTCAGCGCACCAAATACATCAAAAGTTGCATTCAATTCCCAATTCTTTGACTCAGTGACTTTTCTACTCATTATGATCACCATCAATCTCAGTAATATTGAAATGATGCAAGATTACAAATTACAATGCAAGATATTGCAAATTAGAATTTTTTTTTAAACAAAAAGTGAAAATTAGTGGTCCTGGTCACCACGAATCTATAAAGTACTTTTATCTATTTAAATAGTCTAAGAGAAAAATATACCGCAGTAGATGTTCTATGGTGAAATTCAATTTTCAACACAAAATGAATTAAACCTTCGGCAAACAACGTGAAAATAATTCCTCTCCCTTACAAGGTGGGGTTAGATTTACCTCATAAAGCATTTTATCTATTCTGTGTATACGTATATTAAACAGAACGTGCTCAAATGTGTCTTTTATTCTTTGCATCAACAAGCAATAGTAAAACACAAAGCATTTATTTAAAAAAATACTTTCATACCTCTTCCATAAAATCAGCTTCATGTCTTTAAGATTTGGACTTGAAATAACCTCACGTTGTATGCCGAACGCTAATACTCTTGTACTATTTAAGTGAAAAGCCACTATCTTTCTTTAATCATTCCAATACTAACTTACGCACTTTCAGCACAAACAAACAAACAGACAAATCAGAAGAAACATTAAACATTAAACTCTTGAACTCAACAATAAATCCATTACAGAAATGAAACATACAAATAACACCTTATGTTAAACTACGAATTCATTACAGTATTCATACATACAAATAACATCCTAAGCTCAGTCACCCAAAGTATACCAGCTCCAAGTTCTGTAACAAAATAGAAACCAAACAGAGTACGCTACAAATCGTGCTGCGTCCATTCACAAATATTTCTGGGCTATTTAGCGGCTGAATAAGCGAGGGGTTTTTGATTTTCTCTACTCAAAAAGACGCGGTGAGCTGAGCAGCGTCCGCGCTGCTATTCGGGAACATTCATTGCAAAGTGTTTCCGACCACCGATTGCGTGATGCTTGCAATGGAGTGTATGCACACATCATGGTACGTGCATTGAGGCAAGATCACTTTAGTTTTCTGTGTAGCATATTTCAATACGCTGCAATGAAATGAGCGTTCTGGCTTACAGTGGTACGAGATGCTTGAGATTTTCACTCAAACGCAAGATATCCGATCGCGTTGCTGTAAAACTACTTGTAAGGCACTTTGGCTGTGAGAACTATCTCGTGTGTGAAATGAATAGTGTTTTGAGTTTCGTAAATTTTTTAATTGATGTTGGATGCTAATTCATATAAAATCAATTGATTTGCTTTGAATTTCAATATGTATTGTTAAGCTATTTTTCTTGTTTTGGGAATATTTAGCAAGGGAAGCACTGCTTCCTTTGCGTACAACGACGAGCCGCCCCTGGTAAGATGTCAGATGACGCATGTGTTGCAATATTAATTGTAGTCAAGTGAAAATATATTGGACTAAGGAGTGGTTCAAAAAGCGATCTGTATTCGGGCGTGAAAATCTTTTAAAAGAATTTGAAATTTCGTCAATACTGGACTATCAAAATGTCCTTAGAATGACGAAACCTAGTTTTTTTTATTTGTTGAATAAAGTTAGTCCACTCATAATAAAACAAACAACTGTAACGAGGCAACCGATTTCTCCTTGGGAAAGATTATCTCTGACTTTACGGTTTCTCGCAACAGGACAAATATTTGAAGATTTAAAATTTGTGGCCGCAATCGCTCCTAAAAACAATTGGCAAAATCATTACAAAGGCTTGTGAGGCCATCATTACTGTTCGTCACTTTTTGTATTCCAAGGAACTGGTAGACTTTGATAAAGTTCCAGAAACTCAGTCCAAAATATTATTTATTTTTTCTTTTCGGACATAATTTATTGACGATGTTCACGGGACAAAAACTTTTCAAATCTGAGCTTGAATGTACAATATTCAACATACACCTCTCATGCAAGCATGCACAGCCGAGAAAATATCAAAAAGTTTTGTAATCATAGAGTCAGCATGTGCATTCATTCAATCATTGCCATACACGTTCAATCCGCATGTGTAATCACGCGATTGTGCATGCATGCATGCGTCGTGTATGGGCCCTATTAGAGACACTTACTAAATTACTTTCCAGTAATTTTCTGAAATTTGAGAGCAATGATATGGGACAAGCGTTGAGTACAGCGCAAGAATCTAAAATTTTTGGCATCAGGAACATTTTCGCTCTGTTTTAAGCAGTGATGGTTTTTATATTTATGGCGAAATTAGGATCGCAGCTATGTTTTTCACCACGGTAGATTTGAGAGAATGCTGCAGCTATAGTATCTGCAGTAGATTGATTTAGTGTCTGGGAGTACGCTATCGTTAGAAGTTAAATTCCTTTTTATTTTGTTTCGACCTTGAGTTCAAGTTACTTCTTGAAAGATTTCTCGGCTTTGGACCACTTCTTGGGGTGTTCTTCCAATTTTTGATTGACGTAAGTTCTGATCATGATTATGATGAGAATATTGATGCCTTTTATCAAGGCAGAAATATATTTATAGGAGCTGTTAACCATGTTAGACAATCGATGACAGATTTGCAAAACGTGATGTCCTAAAGATTTTTGCCTGTGCTGGAGCTGAACAATTTCACAAATCAGCCCCGATGATGGTTAGACCTAGGCTTGGATAAAGGCTTGGATAAAGGCTTGGATAAAGGCTTGGATAAAGGCTTGGATAAAGGAAGATCTGAAGGATAGTTTTGGAAATCGTTAGGAAATAAAGGTTGCTAAAGCCATTGAAGACCCTGCAGCATCTATTCACCGGCTCATTAGCTGCATATATGATGGAATGTGGCTATTCTTTTAGTAAACGATTGGACCTGGTGTTCCTTAAGGGGATATTTATCACAAATTTACTATTAAGGAACTCAGCTCTAATAATGCCTCTAATTACGTCAAATGTGAAGCAGGCTGATATCATCATTTTTCTGGATGCAAGTGAAGTTAAGTTTAAATAACCCAGTCTAAACTCATATGGGGGTAAATTTTCGAAGTCGTAAGGGTTGTACAGATATCTTAGGGCGAAAAGTAAAAATTGTTTTTGAATGGACTCGAGTCTGTTATTGTGGATTTCAAAGACTGGGTTCCAAATAATACAGGCGTATTCAAGAAGAGGGCGTACAAGTGCAGTGTATAATGATCTAGTGGCCCACAAGTTTTTAAACTCCTTGGCACGTCGTTTAATAAAACCGAGCTGCTTATTCGCACGGAAAAGAATTTTGCCGTAGTGCAAGGTGAAACGAAGTTTCACATCCATGACAACACCAAGATCGACAACGCTATCAACGCGAGTTAATAAGTTGTTGCCGGGAAAGTAGGTGTTCTGCTTAACCGTGCATTTACGGCTAAAACTTATAATTTGGCACTTATCAATATTCAGCGAGAGTTTGTTTATATTGCACCGCTGAACAAGAGAATCAAGCTTGGATTGAAGGAAAAGTGCATCAGATTTAAATTCAATGGTGTGGTACAGTTTGAGGTCGTGATCAGAGGTGGGTATTGGCATATGCTTGTCGTGATTTATTCTTCTTAGTTGATGAATGTTTATGATTAAAGCTATATTTCTTTTATGACTACAAGATAGGGAAAACGAAAACCCCTACCACCGTCAAATATTTTAAATTGATCTTGATTCCGACCAACTTCTAGTACTTATACATCAATATGCCCTAAAACATTTCAGCTCGAACGAGTAACACAGCCATGAGTGATACTCACTGAATCTTTGTGTTGATATATTGAATAACATCGCACTGCAAAGAAAAAGGCCTCCACTGTGAAACGAGTTGAGGAAACGTTTATTCCCCAGTTAACAGGTTAATGCGTCCCCTTTTACCGGGCGCTTGAAAACGTGGACCAAGATGCCGCGGCGAGCAAGAAGGGTACCATCCGCATTAAGTCCACCCCAATGCTGGCTTATGGTGACGACGTGAATATCGTGGACCGGAACGAACGAGCTGCCAAATAAACATTCATAAAAATCGCACAGACGGCGAAGAACATAGGGCTCCACATTCAAAAGGTAAAAACAAAATATGTGGTGGCACTGCGAGCACCAAAAACGACCAAATCGATCAGCATCAGGTCGTAAACGCCCGAAAAAGATAGGTGAATACAACTTCGAAGAAAATCAAATCACCTATCTAGGATCAAAATTTGTAGTCGATGACAACTACGATGAGGAAATCCGTGAACAGCCAGCCTGTCAAAGCCATCTCGCTCAAGTTCACAGAAGAACAGTGCTGCTAGGTACACGATGAAAGTACTGATATTAGTACGGTATCGATACTTTCGTTTGATACCAAGTAAAATTTTACTTGAATCGAAACTGTTCGATATTTTACTCATATCAATACTTTGATGGTAGTATCGTATCGACATGTGACTGAAACATTTTTATATGGAAATCGACCTATCTTTCTAAACTGAGCTACGAATTATGTCTTCGTACAGTAGCTATTTGAAACTCAAGTGATAAAAAACAATAAATTGTTGCAAGAAATTTAAAAAAGTTTTAAGACAGATTCATTCATTAAAGATTTTATTTAATTTAGAAACAAAAACTAATCCATTTACATTATTCATTACAAAGTTATTAACTAAAAATAAAGCAAAGTCGACAATTTGCCTGCAATAAAGTCTTCGTACACTTACGAAACAGTTTATGAAAATCTTAAAAACTATAGATACTTATTTTGGTATTATTTAGTTGGGAAGCCTTTATTTTTAATCACGGTTTTAAGGCAGAGTGGCATCAATTCTACAAGTATTTTTGCATAGCTTGGCTCTATTTTCAGTGTATGGGCAAGAGCCTGTTTCAACTTAGATTTTGAGCTAATAGGATGAGTCCTGATCCTTTTTTCTAGCATGTTCCGCATGTGCTCAATGGGATTGAGGTCAGGACTTTGCGGCGATGTTTTAAGCAAATGTAGAATTTTGTACGCCAAAAACATCCTTTTAAAGTGTGGAAATAGCCAGGGGTGTCTTACAACCCAAAAAAACACCATGAAAACTGTAAAGCACTGTGGCGGCGGCGTTATGGTATGGGGCTGTATCGCTGCCAGCGGCGTTGGAAACTTGGAAATAATTGAAGGAAACATGGATCATCGGGCATATATTGCAATTCTCAAGGGAAATTTGCAGCCAAGTGCTGACAAATTGGGTGAATCGAAGGATTTTTACTTTCAACAAGATAATGATCCTAAGTGCATGCTCATAACACTAGAATGTTCTTGGCGTACAAAATTCTACATTTGCTTAAAACACCGCCACAAAGTCCTGACCTCAATCCCGTTGAGCACATGCGGAACATGCTGGAAAAAAGGATTAGACCTCATCATATTAGCTCAAAACCTAAGTTGAAACAGGCTCTTTTGCAGAAATAGACGAAAATAGAGCCAAGCTATGCAAAAATACTTGTAGAACTGATGCCACACTGTCTTAAAACCGTGATTAAAAATAAAGGCTACCCAATTAAATACTAACAAAAGATGTATCCAAAATTTTTCAAGATTTTTCATAAACTGTTTCGTTAGTGTACGAAGACTTTATTGGAGACATATTGTTGACTTTGTTTTATTTTTGGTTAATAACTTTGTAATGAATAAATGAAATGGATCTGTTTTTGTTTCTGAATTAAATAAAAATGTTTAATGAATAAATCTGCATTAAAACTTTTTCAAATTTCTTGCAACAATTTATTGTTTTTTATCACTTGAGTTTCAAATAGCTGCTGTACGGGGACATTATTGGTACACTGTAATTAGTATCAACTTTCATATCCTAATGTCCTCTCAATGGACGAATAACAATGATATTAAATTAGTTTCAAAAGTGATATATGTATGTGTAAAAAGGTACATTTTTGACTTGAGAGTGCAACAATCCTCGTGAACAATATCTGGTCTTCTGTACGCATCCTCATCATATCACTGTTTTTTATCATCGGTTATCTCCTCTTCAAAATTAACTTTTATCTAGTTTAATTTAATTTAATAAATTTATTATTTTAATGTTTCTAATCCGACTCAATGAATGCTGTTTGCTTGCTCCCGTCTTGAGCGAGCAAACAAAACGAAATCTGATAGAATAGTTGCGATTAGCTCCACACGTCGGCTGAGTTGCGCTTTTGAGCCTCCATTTTCTTGATAAACCGTTGTGCTTCGGCCTCTGACCTATTTCCTTTGCTGGATGCTGACTTGGAGCAGATTAATTTTTACATCGATTGCCATATTTTTGGCGTCGCTGTGAGAACGGGATTAATGAGCAATAGAAAGGGATAATCAAGTGAAGCAAACGTACCCGCCCATGTGTTCTCACCAATAAATAACCTTCCGAATTAGATCTGAATGTGTGACGTAAATTTTGTGTGCTTGATCCCGAGAACAAAGTCGCGGAACGGCACCAGACCAGTTCCCGGCCTTATCATTATAATTTAAATCTCTGGCTTCGTTGGAAGTCTAAACTGACTTAGTCTATCTGACTCTATAGTAAGTATCATTTGATATTTACTCATATCAGTACTGTCGCAATGAGTACGGGACTTATATCAATACTTGGTTCTGATACTACTTTAAAGTAAAAGTATCGATACTTTCTTTCGATATCGTGTTCCTAAGTGCTGCTAGATAGGCACTGCGACTTACCCCCAGACAATTTATATTTATCCCTGAAAATACCCTAAGTAGCCATAGTGACGTCATTTCCGAGAAATTTTTCGGGATTCTCAAAAACCAGGTTGTTTTAATATAAATTTTTATATGTGTAAGACTTTCGTCACATAAAGCAAACTTTTTTAAAGTGAGGTGAAACTTTCCCACACTCATCCTAATCTTTTGGGACTAATTTTTTCCTGGGTGCGTTAAGTTTTCACTCAGAAAAAATTAGTTCCGAAAGGGCTATTATCGACAGAGTTGCGAGAGACAGACAGTACCATGGGCATATTTCATCAGTTGATTAATTAACAAACGAGCTCGGAGAAACGAATATGACTTATTCCGATATTTTGGGATATCCCCGTGTTAAATGCAATACACATCAAACAATGATAGAGCGAGGGCGGTTAAATGACCCCATTATGGATTTGACGACAGTGTATTTTAAATAGTGCCTACGAAAAAGTGAATAGGTCACTCAGCTGAATAGATAGAGATATAGGGTACGGCAATCGCGGCCTTTGTCGCCAATCGGTAAGGTAGAAATATCAATTTTGAAACAGCATCACCAATATCCGCTTATTGGTACGATGGAAGATTCATATTTTATATTTTTTATTAGAAAAAGGTGGACATGACGTATTTCGAAATTATTATTTATCGAAACATCTGCTCCGGAAAAATACATTACCAAATTTCAAAACACCCTCAACAAAACCCTGAATATGTCCCCTGAAGTCTTTAAAATATCCCTAAATCTAGGGTTAAAATCCCTAATATGGCAGCACTGCTGAAGAAGTCAAAGCTTTTGCTGAACAAAACCATGGTCTTGCCAGTGCTCATGCATTTAAGAAGAAAAATGCGAGCTCTTCATTCGTTTTTTACATAGTTTCTTTTGTTTTGCTGCCAAATTTTTTTTATTTCGGAACATTCTTTTGATTTTATTTTCCACATACACTAAAATGATTTTATAAGTCAATCAAGTTCGAAATGAGACCTTTTGAATAATTTCGAATGTCCGATATTTTTTAACTTCGAGTGAAATAACACACAGTCAGCCAAAATTCTCCTGAACTGAAGATACGGCTTGTATTGCTGCCACAGCCACCGTACATATGTACCTAGTTTGTGCAAGCCAAATCTCTGAAAGTGCAACGTCTACGCAGGCTGTGCTTTTAGACTTGTGCGTGCTATCGTTTTGCTGGCCACACGCATGTGCTTCCCGATATAAACTAGCTTGCGCAAGTAAGCGCGTGGTTTTACCTGCACGTGCAACAAGCTTAGGGCTAGTAGTACTTCGACAATTGAACACTTAAAAAAACAAAAATAATTATAGCGAACTATGAACGTCTGAAAATTATTTCAAATTTAAATAATTTTTAAAATTAAACTTTATCAAATTGCTCCAAAATCCAATACACCTCAAGAATGCACATGTCATGCATTCTAAAGTTTCCGCAAAGCACTTTTTCTTACATGTGTATTGTGGATGCGTTTTTGAAGATCTTCAAATCGAATTGTTTGATTAGGTAATCTAGTTATGATTGTTTTAAAATGATTTTACGATGTGTAGCCTAACTTCATTTACATCTAGTCTTATTGCACACCAAGCTGAAGACTGAGTGATGCTTGATTTACATAAAATCGGAACTTGCTCCAAATTACTGACGATACTAATATGATGATGCATAAGACTTAATACTTGGCTTAATGAAGATATCAGCAATACAACACAATGGACGAAGAACTATCAAATCTTTTACTGTTCTATTCCTAGGACCTTGCCTTGTAGCTCAACTGTTACAAATCGGCAATTGATCTGGTAAATTAACTAAAATTATTGAGATTGTACGCTAAAAAAGAGGAATATTATAAACCACCAAAAACTCAACCAGATTTTTGACAGTTGCTTACTTTTTTCCTGACCACAATGGCAAGTACATCAAAACTAGCTTAGTAAATTAGCTAAGGCGTAGCCCAATTTTTTGATATATCTAGCCCATAGTAACAAAAAGTGGAGTATTCGTTCGATTTCAAAACGAAAATGAGTTTGAAGCAAGAAACCCATTCAGTAGTTACCGCAAATTTCACGTCGATTTACATTATTGAATTTTCGAAGACGCTTCTGATGACCTGGTTCTTTCTTTGCACATGTAGTAATAAAATTACGCATTGAATCTTTCCAAAAATATTTTCGAAACCAGCCTACGCAAATCAAATTCATCCAAAATACCTGAGTACTAATAAAATTTGAATAAAATCATAAATTACGCAACGTTTAAATGCCCGTTACTTCTACCTATGAGACGATAAAGATACTTTTGTTTCTAATCATAATACAAATAGCCGTGACTCTCGAACGATTTCGAAGAAACATATTTATGAAGATATTTTCCAATGCCAAAAAAAACTTTCTCTGTATTAGAGTGGACTTCAAAAATTGGTAAAAGATTTCTTAACGATCTTCTTCCGAAAACATGATTACAGCTTTCCCCCATTCTCCAGATACTTCAAGACGACCGCGAACCTTGCAAAAGAATGAACCTGTGGCAGAACATCGTCGATGTCTATTGGTAGATCATGCGAGCAAATATCACATACACTTGCCACTCGCAGATACTATTATCATCAGCAAGCTCCGTGGTGCTTAGATAGATGCATTGAACAACGCTGATTTAAGATTTTCGCAAGCTCAGTGTCTTGGCCAAAAAAGTACCAAACGAACGAGTACAACACATTTTGTTTTGGGATTTCCGCAAAGTCATCTGCAACGGTGATCGTACGAGCGCATACAATGGAGGGTGTCCAAAAAGCTGAACATCTCTCACGGGTCGTGTGTCTTGAGCATTCTTAGTTCGAACGTCCAAGAGGATACGTGCTGTCTAAGAACATCGGACTGCGGGCTCTTTTGACGTTATCGCGATTCTTACGAATTTGCTGATTAGATTTTTTTTTTCTGTCGTGGATAGCAATCAATCATCTATGCACTTAAGATTGAATAGAAAAAAGATTCTTCACAATAAGTGAGTGTGTGCGAGCGACTCTGGAACCATGTTTTCGTCAAATAGTGCGCGATCGTTGTTTTGTGTTTTGGTGACATTAATTTTTTATTCGCCCGTCGAAGGACAATTGCAACTGAGTCGATTGCAGTATTTCATTAATAAAAATTTCATAAAATTCGGTAATGTGAACCAATCGAAACCAGTGAGACATGATGGTGCACAATTATGGAAATTACATACGCAGCAGCTTTGGAGTAAACCGCTGGTTAAATTGCAATTAGAATTTGGTACGTATCGAAATTTTGCCTTTAAGTTTTCCCTTTCCGCGTTGATAGAAATGTCGCGACATCCCGTCATTGAAAAATTCAAGGCCGTAAGATAGTATCTTTATTGGAAATAGTTAAATATTATTTGGCAGATCATCTCGGGTCAATAGAAACGATGAAAGTGAATGTTTACTGAATAATAAGCTGCAAAGTTTCGCAAAGTGAATGTTTGGAGAAATGGGATACATTTGAGAATTATGATACGAAATAACAGAACTTATTGGCATAGGCACGAGTGAACTGTGAAATGGACGAGTGGACATGTATCGAAATTTGAAATATGGAAATTTACGTTCGTACCTATATTTATTTATTTATTTATTTGATTAAACGGACGGATGTCCTTTAAAATATAGTTGCATGGTAGCTGACAAGTAGCAATAAAACTTAAACTAGCTTAAATAAACGTAACTTGTGTAACTGAAATGATATTTTAATTGCGTTCTGAATACATATTTATGTGAAGAAAGAAATATCAGAAGGGATGTCCGAAAATAAGCGTGAATTGTTAGTCATGCATACCAAGCATAAATTTTCTTAAATTGATTTGATCCAAGTTAAATAAATCTACATGCGAAGACATTAAATTTCCTATTGCCTTTAATCGTTCTATAGGTGAATGTTGCATATAATGTGTTCTGCACATCAGAAGGTGGAAAAGGTCATTAGATCTGGTTTGTCTGTTTGGGACTATAAATGGGACTCCGAACAAAAGCAAAATACAACGATTTGAGTGCATGAATATTATAAAAATTACGTGTATTTCTAATAATAAAACCCAAAATTCGACGCGCTTGCTATGAAATATCATTTATGTGATAAATAAAAATTAAGGATGTATCAAACATGACTCCTAGGTCTCTAACAATATTAACTTGCAAAAGAGGCACACTATTGATGGAAACATGACTCTTGATCTATTGAAAACAATGTATTGACATTTGGCTAAATTGAGCTGCAAACAATTTTGTACAATATACGTGTAAAATTTATTCAAATTTGATTGAAGAGTCATTACATCATCCATAGAAGACACCGTTTTAAATATTTTGCAGTCATCTGCAATTAGTAGAAACACAACATCTTGAAAGATCGTATGTATATCATTAATGAATAGCAGAAATAAAAGTGGGCCTAGGTGAGAGCCCTGCGGAACGCCTGATGTCGGGAAAATTTGACGAGAATAATGGTTAATAGGATTTACTATTAAGGATCTATCTCTTATGTAACTGTTTAGCCAGCGTAGCATCGAACCATGAAAACCGATATTACCTAGCTTAATTACAAAAAGATCAAAATTAATTTTGTCGAATGCTTTTGAGAAATCAGTGTAAACTGAATGTACTTGTAGTGAAGTCATAAAGGATTTATAAATATAGCTTTGATATGAGATGAGATTAGTTGAAGTGGACTTTCTAGCCGAAAAACCATGCGGATTTTGTATAAAGAGTGGTCGGACCAGTGGTGTAATAAAATCAGTGACAAGACTTTCAAAAATTTTTGGAATAGCAGATAATATGGAAATAGGGCGATCATTTTTAATATCAGCTTTGTCGCCAGATTTGAAGATAGGTACGAAGAAGCTAGATTTCCATCGCACTGGAAAAGAACTCCATGACATTAAATAGATAAAGAAGTGGATGAGTTATAGTTTCAGCACATTTTGTAAAGAAAAACGGAGGAATATTGTCAGGGCCAGGGCTTTTTGTGACATCCAAATTCAGTAATTTTTCGCGGAAGGAGTCATAAGCTATGTTGTACAGAGATAGACTAAATGAGTTATTCAACGAAGGAGGATCAAATATACCCTTGCGAAATTATCAGCAAACATGTTTGCTATATCAGCTAAATTTGAGCTTCGAATATTATCTAAATCTATATATCTATATCTATAAATCTATGTCTACAATTTGAATTTTGATTTTACAAAAAAATGATGTGGAGTTGTGCCGGTGACAAGGATAACTCTTCTTGGATTAAACATAGCTCAGGAAGAATTTTAAGTAGTACCCAGGACGTAACACTGAGAACCATGATAGTCAATCGTTGTGTATGAGGCCATTTTTTAAGAAGCTATTGGTTTGTCGGTGGTAGGATGTGATACGTTTGCGTTCGAAGCCCAGGAGTCGGCCAAGCTCAACGTGATGCGCCGACTCAAATTTTCTGTCCTGGTCGGTGATAATGTATTAGGGAACTGAGAATCGAACAATTCAAATGCTCAAAGGGGAAGAAACAGTAATTGACAGTAATGCTCGCCAAAAGAATCGCTTTATTTCAACGAGTGTCAAGGTTTATAGCTGTGAATGAATGATTTTAATGCATTCGGAAACCGTAAGAAAGGTTGATACACGTTTACTAATATGTCTGGTCTTCTACTATTTCTGACAAGATTGAATTTCTCGGGCACAAATAGCAATGTACTTGTTTATCGAAGGCCAGAAGTATTTAGTTGATATCTGCTTTCGCTAAGCACAAAAACAAGGGTGAACGTGAGAGGGATATAAGGTCAAATGATTGGATCACACATTTTACGAAAAAATTCGACGTTGGTGCCAAAGATTCGTTGCACTTTGAAGGTGTATTTGGAGTTCTTTTGGATCGCCTGAAATCTTCGTCCAATTATCAGAACGAAGCTATTGTGACAAAATCAAGAGTGCTGGAAAACTGATTTGACAATAGAGTGCGCCGGCAAAAACATTGTTGCAATCAGAGAAATACTGGTTGTAACAAGTGAGCTCACTTGTGTAAACCAGATGTCTAAGTTGACGAGAAGTAATATTTTCTAGCCTTTTCTCGAGTGCAAAAGTGAGCAGTTTGTGGTCTATGTACAGTTTGAAACAATGTGCTTGCAAAAATATCGTACTTATCGAATACCCTCCCAAAGTGCTAAAAGATCCCGCGGTCATATGTACTACATTTCTGTTGTGCATTGCTCAATTTTTCCAAATAAACACCGAAAGGTGGCTAAGAGCCTTGGCATTTTTGTTGCAGAGCAACTCGATAGCTATGTTACAAACGTGTTCCAATAAACAACCTTCCGCATTTGTTACCGAGAAGGACAATAGAGTGCCTTTTGCGAAGCCTATCTTGACGTCGCCGAAAGTTTTGCTAGTGTCTGGAGACCAGTCAATTATTTTCAATTTGTTCAATTGTTTTCACAGCCGGAAAGTAACTGCTGCATTTCAACAGCATAAGAAACGAATCGACGGAAGAAGCTGACCATCTCCTAAAATCTCCTCTGGCTTTTAACCGTCTTGAGAAGTTCAGCTGTACACATTGCCCCAGCCCAATCTGAGATCAGTTTAATGCTTTCCAGCAAAATCCTGAGACCTAAGAGTTTAGCTGAAGGTCTAAGGAGTCTCTCCGAGTTTATAATAAGGCCATGATCCGAAAACCGTTCGACCAGTTCTTCAAGATGAACGATATACTGATCTTCGCAATTCGAAACTACCAAAATGTCATCGAGATAGATGAACCAAAATTTCAGTCTGTATAAGACCACGTGAATAAATCCCTGGAACGATTGTGTCGCATTGCCAAGTCTGAAAGTCATTTGATTGAACTCAAAGAGTCAAAAGAGCGTGCAAATGGCAGCCTTAGGAATATTTTCGAATTTGATGCTGAGTTTTTGTCAAAATGTCGGCTTAGGGATGACTTATTGGTATACTAGTTTATTCCGGAACGTCAGGTCATTTCCCTGGAATCAGTTACCTCACTCAAGGGAGATATCCAAAATCAGTAATTATTTGAGTACCTTTTAAATGCATTCAGTCTTGTGGGAAATATTGAAGGGTATAGATGGTCAATGAAACTGTAGAAATAAAGTGTGATCTCTCGTACGAGATCAAATTAAGGACGAATGTAGCAACGGATGGCCACCTAATGCATGTGGAGACGATGTTTTATCAAAGCGTGCAGCTCAAAATGGTTTCCCAATTCGGTATCGAGGATGACAGCTATCCTGGAACGGCATGGAGCTTCTTGCCGTCATACATAAATTCTAATAGAAGCTTGCTGAAGAACTATTTCATCCGTCCATATTCTCTCAACATTTGGTCATCAGACCTTCATATTTTCCAACCTAAGAGAAGTACATTATATAGTATCTATATACTACTTTCAAGATTAAATATTTTATGTTTTCTTGAAAACAATTATGTTTCACTATGTAAAAAAAAACGGCAATTTTAATGCAACCTCCGATTGGTCATGTCAGAGGTCTTGAATAATGAGGATCGGTTACGTATCTGGGCCGACTTTGGCGTTAAGACAAATATATTCGCCGCAAGGAGACCATTCTTCCTTGGCCTTACGGAACTGTATAGTGGACACGACCAGCTGCTGTTCCCTGCTCGGGTAGGTCTGGAGGGTTGATTGAACTTCGTGTTGACTGTGTTGGCATCGTATTTTTGGAGAAGGGCATGTATCCGTGGATCAGTACATGTCTCCTTCAAAAAGCTAAGTTTGAGGATGTTACTATGTGGTGTAAGTGTTTTTCCTATAATGTGATGAAAGGACTCACTTAGATAGCGTGTATTATTCAGCAACTAGTTCACGATCGCGCTTAAAATAGGTCTAATGTTCCATGAGAGCTTGCGACAGAGTTCTAGTTACAGTTTAATCGCCTTTCGCCCATAGATACTGATAGTCAACCGACTGGTTGCAGTAAATTAAAGACTTGAATGAGACAGTCTTCTGATTGTGGATGCTGGAAGCACCGAAATGTCTACATCTGGATCCAGAATGAAATGTCATTCAGACAGTCTGCCAAAAATAGTTCGATGACGACTGTGTAGTCACGTTGTTCTACCTTTTGAATTAGTTTTTGACGTTTCGAAGAACTATGTAGTATTGTAGGGTAAAGAGGAAACGCACTTCTGTGGCTGAAAGCTTAATTTGGGGTGGTAAAAGCAGACTGTTTGTAAGTTGCGCTGCCGGTTTTGTAGTCGGGGATAAATTCGAGTGTGTCACCTAGAGTCAGCTGGGTTAGAGCAACCACCTGCCTTGTTAGCCCGGTCATCTCTGAATAGCACACACTAAAGAATCTCACAACTACATGATTTCACGAAGAAGAGGGGAAGGTTGCCGGTTTCCCAGACTGAATTTCCCTAAGAAATGACGCAAAGTCGCTAGCTCTCAGCCGTGAAATTAAAGCTCCTGCCAAAATACTGGTGGCTTAAGGGGTTACCCCCACTTGTAGCGAAAAAAATGGGTCATTTTCATGAATTTTTTTTAAAGAAAACTACGAAACGTTTTTAAACGACTATTACATTATCTTAAAGTTCATACATTGAACACCTTACAGTAATTTTTTTATTGAAAAATATTACATTGTTAAATTTCAAATGGCCGCCAAAGTAATGGTATTTTAATTTTCATTTATAGCGGTGACCAACATTGTGTCGATTTGGATCATGTGAAACAAAAAATAGCGATGGATTTAGTTAAATAAAAGTTTAAACTAGTGTTTGATCGAAGGATTTAAGACAATACCCTTTCATAATCGTTTAATAATCGTAACCCCTTAATAATCATTACACCTATTGAGGGTTTTTCCACCGACGCCTCTAACGATAGTTCATAACCAGCCTTTCTGTCAGTAAACATTGCTTCTTTGCTGCTTAACACGTCGGTGCGAAGTTGAAAACGCGGCAGATTGGGTGCGACAAAATGCGGCAGAACTTGTTGAGACTGTTTCCTGTATTTTGTTTTATTTTCAAATTTTAACGCTAATGAAATTCCAAAAAATTACAAGTCAAACAGGATCCAATTGAATCTTACCATCGCGGCGACTATTGGTCTGATGATCCTTTAACTTCACTGGTTGCATTGACTCGTACCTGCTAGTTTTAGAAATTCTGCGAATTTTTAAGCCTTTTTAAATCTTTTGTCTGCCTCTTGGGATTCTTTTGCTTTCTTTTAGTTCCCTTCTTCTGGTAGTTGGCACCAATTGGGACCTGACAATCTATTTTTATATTTTTTTGAAATCGACTTTGACCTACTGACACGTCTTGGCTACAATTGCGCATATGTTACACTGGCCTCACTATAATTCTATTAATTCTAAGCAAATCTAGTGTTGCTTACTAAACCCTTACCTTTTTTGCGCTTGTTTAATGGGCTTGCATTATATTTCAATTACGTTTTCTACAACATTCTATGCATTTTCGAACGAAAACATGTACGGCAAGGAGAGTTAGAAGACCTCAATTAATCAAAAAGATCCAGACATTTCCGTTTCGCTAGCATAGCGTGCTATAACACAGTCAACATTTAGGTTGATATGGTCGGCAAAAGTCTGGTGTGCATTTCCCAAGTGCTGACCAACTTCTCACACATGTTTCGCTAGGAATTGGGATTACTCCATTAGAGTGCCGTATTTTTCACTAAATACTAATTGAATGACTTTCTCAAAAACGACTTTTTTGCGTTTCTAAATTGGTTCTAAATGAAAAAATTGATAAATCTATTTAAAACCGCTTTAACCGCTTTGGTCAGATTTTCAATAAATTCAGATGTTGTTCTCAGTTTCGTTATCTTCAATGTTAGGTGATTTAAGTTCAGTTGCCAGTAACATTACTAGATTCAAAGAAGCAGCTTTATCTACACATGTTTTCTCGAACAACGTCCCTACATCGCAGATCATCGGGACTATCATTCTTTTGCCGTCATTATTTTTGAACCCGCTTACAGATCTTTTGATTCAACTTTTCCGCCTTCAATGTCTGAAGTATTTTCAGTATGAGGCTAGTAATCGGAAGTGTTTTCGTGAATTGCGAGCAGAGCTTTAATAATTCTACATTAGGAAAGAACAATTTGCTAGAATTCGCACTCAAACCATTGTGAAAAATTAGATTTTTAGTGCAAAGCTTGCAGCTCGATGTGTTTCATGATTTTGATCGATGTATTGATTTCTTCCACGTTAGAATTTCATAAAATTTTTGATCAATCAATTAAACATCGTGTAATGCGGTTTTGAGTAACTTTGTGCTGCAAATTCCGCAACTTTTTTTTTGTTGCAGAAACGTATATATTCGTATCCGGGTTGGTATTTCTACTTATCTTTTCCTTTTACTGAACTATTTTAAAAATGTATTTCAATACACTTTATACCTATTCAGGCTATATTTATTATGGATTTTAGATCTGAACAATCTTCTCTAGGCTAAAATTTGACCGAATAAGAGTTTCATGTAAGTTTTTTTTATATATATATTGACTATTTATTTTACGTATCACAAAATTTTGTTTGAGTTTACACAAGATTCAGTGGGGCCACAGCGGTATTCTTACAGAATGCCGCAGAAGAAGAGACACGGACCACATGAGCAAAATAATATATCTGGCCAGGGATTGCCAGGTCAAGACACCTTCGAGAAGAGACTAAAAGAATCGACAGCAGAGCAGCCATTCTCGCTCTTGCGTCTCACAGATGTTCAGGAGCTAGTAATAGCCTCTACATCACTGTACTACGGTCGATTGCTGACGCCACAATCAAACTAGATGCTGCCATATGAGCCAAACTAAAGTCCAAATGGCAAAACAGGATGGACTGCAGAGTCCATCACCTGATCTAAGCAAAAGCAGGAACCTGCTGAAGCTCAAAAGAAACTGCTTGAGAGCGACGGTCGGCTTGCTCACAGGGCACTGCCTTATAGGAATTTATGCAAGAGGTGAGAGATGGAAGAAGACACCATTGAGCACACTCTCTGCGATTTTCTGGTCCTAAATAATAAACACCTCAAGATTTTTAGTTCTTACCACTCTCAAGAGTTAGCAGAGGTAGCTAGTACCGTTACGTTGAGTCAGCTAATTCAGTTAGGCGAAGCAGTCACTTGGCAGATCTAACAAGCCAGCATGAGGTGGCAATTGGGCCCCAATAAGCCGCCTAATGGTAACCGCGTACCCGGCAACCATCTTTACTACTTTAGCCTTTAATACTACCTTAAACAAGATTCAACAACAAGAACTAGGGCTAGAACTCATGGGCATGTTGTGAAATTCGTTTCACCAACGGTATGGTTGATATCGGCATCAATGATTAGCACTAAAAAAATTTCAGTTTCCTTTTCGGCAATTTTTTTTTTTTTCATAGTGCTTCTGAGAACTGGTTTGTTAGTATAAGGGACACCACAAAGTTTTACGTGCCAATGACACGCGGTGTTCCCAAGCGGTCTCCCATCTAAGTGTTAACCGCGCCCAACACTGCTTAATTTCGGTGATCGTACGAGAACTTTCAGTGTGATGTTGACAATTGACAATTGTTTTCAAATTTTCGCAAATCTATCTGCAATAAGTGGTTAGATACTGAAAACTTCGAAGCTTATTATTGCGGTGAGGAATGAAACCAATTCCTAATTGTCTCACTTTGCTAAGGACTCGTATATATACCCTTATGCATTGCCACTACCTTGTGTGGTGGAGGGGCTTGTTTATTGCAAGGCGTCAAACAGCATAAACATGAATCATGAGGAATGTATCTCTGCAGGTGGCAGTCAGATTGAATCTGTAAATTTTTCCTGTTGGACTCGCGCGGATTTTGTCATGTCCCAACCTCATGCATGGCTGCCATTGAGAACCTCGGTTGCAGTGGGAGATTACAGGTTACCATCGCAGAAAGAGTCATGGCGAAAAAGTTAATTGTAGTCCAGCTGTTGGGAAATTTATGTCGTATTGGAAAAAAGCAAAAATTACTTCAATATAAAAATCTGGTGATTGTAGTAGCATATCGAACTACCGTCCCATTTCCCCTTTTCCGTACTTCAGTAAACTTTTCGAGTACAGAATACCGTCAATCTATATATCACTTTGTCCAGCCCACTCTAATACAAGATCAACATGGTTTTGTTAAAAGAAACCCACTCTTATAAACATTACAAATCCTGTTGTGTCTGCTTTAGTTCAACAAGGACACGTACACTACAGGCAAAAAGTTGAAGACCACTTAGGAATCGATAAAATAAACAAAATTTTCATGGTAATTAGAATTTGTTTATTTCTAGATAAAATATAATTGATTACTTTTTATGTAATTGTCTAATGTCAGCTTATTGTTTTTCTAGTTTACAAGTCAAAATGTGTAATAAACAAAAAAAAATATTTTTCTACTTGAATTCTACATTCATCAAAATATCCTCCTTTGGCATTTTTTACTGCTTTAGTAATCCTTGGCATTCTTTCAACTAATTTTCTTGCAGTATCTTGGGAGATATTGTTCCACTCTTCTTGAAGAAGCTTCCATAAGTGTTGTTTTGACGTTGGACAGTGTTCACGTACCCTTCTATCTAATTCCTCGCATAACAATTCAATTGGGTTACAATCAGGAGATTGTGGTGGCCAGGTCATATTCAATAGTATTCCATCATTCTCCATTTCAGCTAAATATCCTCTGCATAATTTAGAACTGTGCTTGGGGTCATTATCTTAGTGAAGGGTGAAATTTCGCCCAATTAACCGCAAACCTGGTATGGCCGTGTTCTGCAAGATTTCCTTGTAACCTTCTTTAGTTAACGTGCCATCAATTCGAACGAATTCATCCACTCCAGCAATCGAAAAGCACCCCCAAAGCATAACAAAACCACCTCCATGCTTTACTGTTGGCACTACACAGTTCGCGGCCATTCTTTCTTCAGCAGATCACCTGACATATACTTTGATTCATCTGTCCAAAGCACCTGTGACCAGTTTTCATTTGTCCACTAGCTATGAGTTCGCGCCCATTCTCACCGTTTTTGTCTGTTATCTTTTCGAAGCAGAGGTTTTCTGGCTGCTAAACGCCCCACGAGTCCAGCTTCCTTAGACGATTTTTTACAGTTGACAAGCTTACGGACTTTGAGTGTCCCGCGTTGAACTCTGCTCGAGTTTCCGGTGCAGTTAACTTTCGATCCCTTTTGCTCATAATCACTAGTCTTATCTTCTGCTTTTGTTGTCACTCTGGGTCGTCCGCTCCTTACAGCATCACAATAACTCTCACTGTTCTTGAATTTAACGATAGCATTATGTACAGCAGTCTTTGAAATTTTTACTTAATTACTGATCTCTCTTTTTGACTTTCCTTGTTTATGAAGCGCCACAATCACACTTCTAACTTCCGGCTTAATACTGCGCACTTTTCCCATTTTGAACAGAAATTTTGCCAAAAAAAAGTACCAATAACTAAATATCACAAGTGCACGGAATAAAATTCGCTGAAAATAGCAATCCGTATTACTTGTCAGCACAAAAACTCACAAATGAAATATTTTGAGGATAAGGTACCTATTTATAGGAATTTCACAATATTTCAAATCCATATTCCCAGCAATTTCAAAGGTTTATTTTAATTACTTTAAAAGATTGTAGACACCTAAAGTCTTTAAAGTGGGAAAAACCCAACGTGTTTTATTACCCTGACTGAGAATTTGTAAATCCCATGTACATTTTAAATCCCTTCATAGCAACCCTCCTTAAAACAGGCAATTACTATAAAAAAAGGTACTTGCAGTTTTATAAATCTAAGTGTGCTTCATTTCTGCGATGTGGTCTTAAACTGTTTGCCTGCAGTGTATATGTCTTATACATTGACTTTTAAAAACTTTTGGCTCTGTTAAAAGCTGTGAATTCTCCGATTTACTACTTTATTGGGTTTTTTCATATGTGTAGTTACTCACAGATCATGTTCTTTAACTCCGTTTCGTCCATATCTGGAATATCGCAAGGATCTATTGTTGGTCCCTTATTGTTTTCACTTTTTATAAATGAACTTTCTTCGTCAATTCAAAGTGATTCATTCTCCTGCAGATTTCGAATATCTTCTTAGTTAAAGTAATATTTTCATCTTTTATTTTCAATGTATGGTTTCTTGAACTTATATTTTAATCACTTAACATAGTATCCTTTTCATTTATTTTGTAGCGATTTTATGTTTTATGCAATAATTGAACTATGTCTGTAGTATTTCATTTAAACAAATCCGTTAAGTACATTTCGAAACTAGAATATTTAAGTCCGTCTAGGAGAGATCATTATCATCAATCGAGATCCAAATTCAATGTATCGAGTTTGGCATTTATCTACAAAACTCGGTTCATCGATTTTTATACTTTTCATTCAAATATCTTCTCTATAACGGTAAACGCTCGATGTGAAGAAAGAAACTAGCAAAAATTTACAAACACCTTATAGAATTGTTAAATATGTTCGCTTTATCAAAAGCATTTGCTATGCTGAAATTTATCGAGCACTTAATGTGGTATAAATGCCGCATATCTAGATTAATTAATTCTCTAATTAAACCAAATATGTGGACGTAAAATGTGTAAAGAAATTGACGTCATTTTTGCAGATGATGCTTGCTGAATTTTCATTCTGGTTTCAAAGTATTTTATGTTTACGATAAATATAATTAATAAATTCGTACCGCTTTAGTTATGGTAATTCGCGTACAAGAAAACTATCCGTATAAAGCAACAATCCATTTAATCAGTATTTATATTCAAATATGCGAACCCAAACTCGAAACATTGTTGGAAATACAAAAACTACTTTCGAAAGAAAAAATGTCGATTTAAGATGTGAGAATTTTAAAGGCTATGTCTAGAAACGATTTTATCATGATAAGTAAATTTATTTTAAATTTGCTTGCTAAATTGCATTTTAGATTCGATAACAGTGGCTTACTTTTCGATGGTAACGGATAGGCATTTTGAAAAACAAAAACAATTTGAAGTGAAAATGGACTCACCTTAGCTTTAAATAACTATACATCAATTTCAATGAGCGCAACTAGGTTAGATGCATAGATTGTGGCTTTATTTCAAAGATAATAAATTCTGATTTAAAATTGGGTTGGTTCATCCCCTTCTTCTTTTGAAAGGGAGTTCTAAAGGTTATTTGGTATAGAAATGTAGCGGTTTCTAAACTTATGTTATCTCCTTTAAATTTTTGAAGACATTCATAAATAAAATGTATTGGTCAACATAGCAACAGGTGTAGAATCGAAATCTACTAGAAAGATGTCGAATATGTTAAATATTAATGGAACCGAATACACCAAATGATAATAAATATTAATAGAATCAATGCAAAATATTTTATTGATGCTTTTCAAAGCTTGGATGCATCGCAACTTTGTCTATCGATGCATTTTAAGATAATACCAATTTGTAATCAGATTATTGGATCAAATCATTATAGTCATTACCATTGACGTCACAGTCGAAGTTTATATTTTAACAATCACAGTTGGTGTAGATTGCTTGATTTAGAATTACGCTCTAATTTATTATGCATATTAGTAGCAGTTATTTATAGCACAAAAACAGCTACTTTGGTATGTTAATTTTTCCAATCGAGCCGAAAATATGCCGATTTATATTTTTCTCTAATATCTATGTACATAGTTTTAGCCGATATTTTCTAGCTTCGACATTTGGCGATGATAAATATGAGATATAATATAGCTATTAGTGATCGATTCATGAACTATTAGTGATCGATTCATGAACATGGCATCTGTGAACCCTTACTTTCTTGGTTATCTTCGTTTTTAACTAGCCGCACGTGTTTTGTCTCCCTCTCTGGCGTTTCGTCCTTACCATTTTCGCCCTCTTCTGGTGTACCTCAAGGTTCTATATTAGGCCCTCTATTATTCAACCTCTTCATCAATAATCTTCCTATGATTCGATCGTCATCTTGTTTGCTCTATGCAGATGACTTAAAATTATTTCGAATAATCAGTAGCTCAGATGATCATCTACTTCTTCAGGATGATTTGAACTCTCTTACTGATTAGTGTAACTCTAACTGCCTACCGTTAAATGTTTCAAACTGTTTTGCTATGTCTTATTCTCTGAAGTCCCAGACTAATACCTTTCCTTACCTACTTTGTGAATCCGTCCTTGCCTCTGTGGATTATTTTACCGATCTGGGAGTAACCTTTGATCGTAAACTTAAATTTGATATCCATGTTCGTAACATTACTAATAGTGCCTCGCGGATTGCTGGCCTTGCTATTCGTTCCTGTCACAATTCTTTTAATATTTTTACTTGTGTCAAGATATTTGCTACCCTTGTTCGTTCCAAACTTGAATACTGCACTCAAGTTTGGTCTCCTCGTTTCGCTTATCTTTCCGATGCTATTGAATCTGTTCAACGAAGGTTCAGTCGCACCCTACTCTTTAAATATAATCTTCCTTATATGCCTTATAATGAACGCTTATTGCTCCTTAATCTCCCTCTCCTCGCAAAGCGCAGAGTTTACCTTGATGAATGCTTTCTTTACAAAATTTGCCGTGGCCATCTAAACTCATCTGTTGCATCCCTGGTTAATGAACGGCATTGTGAGAGGCAAATTAGGTCCTCCGTTGTCTTCGATGTACCATTTGCCCGTACTGAAACTTACTTTCATTCTCCTGTTTTGCGCCTATTACGTACCCATAATGGCCTCCAACTTGGTCCTCTTCCACACTCTATTGCCACCTTTAAAAGAAATATTCGCAACACTATTTTTGCTGATGTTTAATCTTATTTATCTTTTTTGTCATTGATTCTTGTTTTTCATACCTTAATTTTCTCAATTTTTTTATTTCATTTTAGTACTAAGCTAATCTATTTATAATTGGGCTTTTTGCCTGTTAATGGATTATTTAAATAAATAAATAAATAAATAAATGAGCGATTCATTCAAATTGACCGAGTCACTTACTGTGGCCGAATTGACTCGCTCACAACAAATATACCAAGTCATTCAATCGGTCAATTGTGCACATCAAATCACTGATTAATCTAGGTTGTGTTCAGCCGTGACCGACTCAGTGACTTGAGATGGGCAACTTAATAGTATGCTTTTTGGCATTGGGGTTTTGTAGGATAATGGCCATGCTGTTAGATTTGGAGAGGCAAGTCAGATATGATTTGGGGGTAGAGGGTTAGTTTAAGGATGTGTGCTGTTTTTGTGGAAATCAAAGTGGAGCATCTAAGTTTTTTATTGCGTTTAGATCGTCAATGCAAAATATTTGTAAAATTTTAGAATGTGAGTCATCAGATCATTACCAAACTGACAAGGGCTTATAATCACTTATAAGATATAAGTGTGGGTGTGATTTTTTTCTAAGTTACGGCAGGTATGTAAAGAAAAATGCTTTAAATCATCGAGTCTGCTCAAATATTAATTTTAAAAAAAATTTAGATCATATACATTCTAATGAAAAATATGATGGTTTGCCTAGACAGTCAGATTGAAATTTTCGAAATTGCCAATCCAAAAGAACAGTTTAGAGTTGGAAAACTAATTTTATTCACTGGTGAACGGTTAATCGCTAACCGATCGGCTTTTCACCGTTGAGAGCTCTGAGGTGGAAGATTTTAACCGGTTAATCGCCGTTTTTTTTTGCGAAAAAAATTCTGGAAAAAAGGATCATTTCCGGTATACGGTTACAATCGTGTATCGATGTCTTAACACTGCACACGCCCATCTTGTCCACCCTCGTTTGGATCAGAAGCGCCGGGCCTGACACGAGGGAAGTAGCTTTACGATGATGCGCAGCAAATGTACCTGTCTGTCTTGTCCACCTTGTCCGTCTTCAACCGGACTGCTGAACAGGACGGACATGTGCATGTGGCAGCACCTTGAAGGGGAAGTCCCTTGCAAATTATTTCCAACTACGAAGACTACAAATCGAATGGCGAAATACTCACCAAGGCAGCTAATTATGGAAGAAGCAGCGCGTGGATTCTCAAAGACTAACTTTTTATAGCGAGGGTCCAGAAAAGTTGCTGCTGCATATGGGCTAAGTAACTTGATTTCAGAAAATTTTGAAAGTTGCTGCTTGTCATTGAATGACAAGGGCTCTGTTGGCAGGTAGGCTTTGACCACCAAAAAGTTTAGATGAATTATTTGTGGGTGTTCAAAGATATCAAAAATATATACAGGGTGGCCCACGAGAACCGGTGCTGTTTTACAGGTAGGCAACACTTCGTACATCTGTCGGCAATAAGCGAGAGGCGAGGAGTGGAGCTTGGTGCAGCCTTCCAAGTCTTACGTCTTGTTGGCAGATGCACAAGCCTGCCTGCCAAAAATCTCGGGGTCTGTGAGCCACCCTGAAATCATAAGTGTCACGCTATTTTCACTGTTTTGATTCCGTACGCAATAGGGATAAGGGGGATAACGTTACTGAGAGTGGCATCCTATTCTTTGGAGAGTATATTGGTTGCCTTCTCTAGAGGCTTCAGAAAGTCCCTGATCTCGATTAGAATATTTACCTTTTCCCCATTAATAATTGGCGGTGGTCTGCGCTTTGTGGAGCAGCGCTCACGCTGTATCTTGAGAAGTACGGCAGTAATGTGTTCTTCGAGCTCAAAATAGCGTTGCATCCTGTAGTAGCCCAAGTTCAAGCGCGTCCGTACCTCTTGGTACGGGTCCGTACCTCTTGGTACCTCTTCAAACACTTTGCTTCTGATTTTCCAGCCTTGATTTGCTGCTGCTTACGCTCCTCCGAGACAGCTTCACTGGTGCGGAAAAAACACGATCCGTTTCATTTCCATGAGCAGAGCGTGCACTGACAGTGCCACTAGGTCTTGTGTTTCCCCCTCGGCCTGGATATCCTCAAGCAAGACTTCAGCATCTTTTTGGTTTTCAGGTTCCATTCCAGAATAAACGTCAACGTTGGCGGCATAGAAAATGTACGAGACTGAACATATAAGGCTGGAATGGAAAGGACGAGTTGGCCAACTTTCAACTTTTCTGGATCAGAAAAGTATTATTATTAATATTGATAACAAATTTTGCTGTGGTTTTTGTTTATAAAAGAGTACAAAGTTTATTAACATTTCAAATAACTCTAGCAAATTACTATCAATTCCACAATAATCACGCCAAACTGAAATTGTAATATTGCCATGTAATTAATATATAAACTGCCATGTAATATTATGAAATATGTTGCTTATTTTAGTACTCAACAGTTCAATTTCCTCGGTTATAAACTGTAATATCCACTATTCGAAAATTTGTTGTTCCAGTACTCGAAATCTGCACCGCTGGAAACTCGTAGGAATGACTTTCCAATAATATGCAATTGTTGTCTTTGTCCACTTGATACATTATCCTGGCTACCTGAAGAGCGATGCTCCTATAGCTTGCCACAACGGACTGGACCAAGCTCTCCACCGCAATATCAGCAAGTACTATTACCCCGGAATTCATACTTGTGTGACAAAGGTTGCACACGGTATTTGTTAGCCTCTTCTGGCTTCTACCCGAATCTTAATTAAAAAACAAATGGATCATAATGCTTGATGATTATAATGTTTGAGGAGGTTCCCAGCAGATGGATAGAGACTCCTCCAGTGCCAGATGCGTCAGCAAAAACATAACTTTTTTCTCCGTTTGGAAACACCAAGACGCCTTATAAGCGTCAATTTGTCAGCGCGGTTATGCGGCATATTGCACATTACTTATAACTTAAGAAATGAATTACTTTGCTCTATCAACCCGAAAATAGATTTTTTGAAGAATGCACAGGCACTTAAGAAGCTCGAACAGCAATGGAAAAACTTTACGCGAACAAAAAACGCCAAAAGCCAAAATTCACACAAGAATTTCAACCCAAGCGCGACAGACCATATGTCGTTCTAAGCTTTGAAGCACCAATAAACTACTGAGTAGCAAGCCAAGAAAAAAACCCTGAAATATTAGGAATGACCCACGCTTTAGCATTTATGAACTTAGTAGCCAAAACATCAGGAATCATCCAGGAACCATGTTGTAATAAACACTAAGCACTCTAGGGTCTCCTAATAAATTATAAAAATAAAACTTGTTATTCTTTTGATATTTTATCAACGGCGCTATACAATTTAATTAATTTTTTTTAAATTAAAATTCACTCAGCGCTAAAAAAAAGAGTGAAATAAAGGAAAATAATGATTTTTAACTCGACCAGACTTTGATTGGTCAAATTGGTTCGGTGTTTTTAGCAAAGAAGTGTTTAAATGAAAAAATCATTTGAACCCGTTGGTTTTTCTTCTGTGAAATTATTTATTTTGCATTGATTAGTACATAAAATAACAGACGCATACGTAGTTATAGCAGTAGTAAAATTGTTCACCTTCAAGATAGAAGTAAAAGTTACTGTTATGATAAATAAAGTGCCAGCGCTGACTGGAATACAATTAATAAGAAGTCATTTAAAACTGTTACAAATATATATTTAAAAAAGAGGTGTCAAAGATATTGAGCGACACATATTATTTTTCGACAAACAGATCGAGTGTAGAGGTAAACTCTAAATCAGATAAGAAGATGTCCATTACAACGCCCTGAACAATGGCTACTTTTCGAAAACATGGAAAGTAGCAAAGATTGTTTCCATCCATAAGAAGGGCAAAAATAAAGCGGCCAGCATTTTCCGTCCAATATCTTTGTTTCCTAGCTTAGGGAAGATTTTTGAGAGAATTTGGATGGAAATGATAAAAAACTACTGTGAGCTCACACATATAATTCCCGAACACCAGTTTGGCTTTAGGCGCAAGCACACCACTCAGCACGCCATCTCATACTTGCATGATCAAATTGTGTCTCACTTGAATGAGCGAAACATTCCGACTGTGGTGTGTGCTTTAGATATCGAGAAGGCTTGCGATTCTGTCTGGCATCAAGGCCTTCTGTTTAAGTTGATCAAGTTTGGATTCCCGGAAATGGTAATAAGACTCGCCGCAAGCTTTCTTACCAACAGACTTTATTATGTCAGCGTTAATGGAGCAGATTCTATCATTAAACCTGTGATATCAGGAGTGCCACAAGGTTCTGTCACTGGACCAATTCTCTATACCATATTCACCGACGACCTAATATGCCGATGACACACTCTTATTCGCGTCGAGCCAAGGCCCGCTCAAAGCAGCGAATAGCCTGGAATACTACTTTGTAGAGCTTAGTCTTTACTTTGATGAATGGGGCATCAAACCAAACAGCAGTAAGACTCAGCTTTGCGTATTTCCCAATCCCTTCGGAACATATAAGATTACTCCTGGCCCATCTTTTAAGTACCTCGGAATCGATTTCCAGGAATTTTTAAAATTTAATCGCTTTGTGCGGCGGAAAATCAAAGCTGCCAAATCTGCATTTCAATCATCCGACCTCTTTTTGCCAAAAAGATGGGCATGACCACCAAAGCTAAATCCATCTGCTATTAGACCCTGATCCAGCCAATCCTGACTTATGCATCCCCATCCTGGATTACCTGCTCAAAAACTGTCATGGCAGAAGCGGAGGTATTCGAAAGGAGAATCCTTCGCTTCTGCACTGTCAGGTTCTACAACCCGGTAACTAAAAAGTGGCCGGAGAACCCTCTTCGGTATCAGGAGTCGGGACTGAAGCCACTTAGGGACCGAGTTATGGAATTAACGACAAGATTTTACGGACAGACAGACGGACATGAGAATGGACTGACTCAGACACTAGGGCGTGCAGATGGCTCTAATGAGCCATTTATGCGCCCCGCGATGATAGCATTGCAACGGCAGCTTATGGATGCGCTTTTCGATTACACAGGCCACCCGTCAAACAGAAGGGGTTAGACTTAAGACCTAGATTAAGATTAGATTTAATTAGGCTAAGTAACTATAATTAGACATAGGTTAGGTCGTAATTTAAGTGTAAGGTAATGTTTAAGGAAACTATAACCAGTGTAATCCCAGCATTTGTACAGGCTGGGTAATATCATTAGTGTGTAAGAAACAAAATTTATACCAAAAAAATAAAAAACGATGAGCCCGCAAGCCAAAATAGTATAGCCGCTAGATTTTAAGTTTTTTTCTTTATTAATTAAACTGTAAGTTAGGTTAAGATTGTACAAATAATTTATAAAAAAAAAAATTTTCAATTCAATAAGAAAATGTCCAACAATTTCGCCTGAATCAAAAAATCAAGTTACTTTCAATACTTTTCTTTAATTCTTGATCAAGAAACTTTTTCTCCAGTCAATAAACACAACGCACAAATGACACTGGAGTAAATTATAAGAGCCCACGATAATATTTTCTTAAGAATAGTGTTACGGTTATCTCACAAACCACGATATTTGCTTTTCTAATAATAATAGACAATCAGTGGCATTCCAAAGCCATACGTAAAGCTAAAGAAGCATTACAATGCATACTTGCGTAACTCTTGAAAGTTAAAGAAATCTTGCCTACGTGAATAAGATACCCAAATCCTAATTAATTTGAAAAGCAATAATACTATTTATATATTATGTCGGAATAAAGAATACAAGAGCTATAAGTCAATGGTGCTTATAAAAGTACTAAATTCATATGTGGAACAACTTGAACAACTTGAGCCGTCTGTCGTTCAAAGAATTCTTTGATAAATATTTACTCTGCGACATTTCTCAGCCTACAAAATTTTCAGCACTGCACAAAAAATACGCCATACATCCGAGGTGGTTTTAGCTTCCGCACCATTGCTGCTATGATAAATTTCTTGTGAAAATTTGCAAGACATCCAGCATTTGAAAAACTCGGTACAATGGTAAAAAAATATTTCAACTAATTCGATAGAAAGAAAAGAAAAATCTGTGTACAACCGTACTTCAGTGAGCTTTAAGAGTAATCAATTATTCTCAAAATGTTCGGAACTTTATTGAAATGAATAAATACTAAAGATGAGATCTGCATATTACACATCGCTGTGCCCTCATTTTACGCGTTTTTTTTTTGTTTGATGGAACGAGCGCTCATGTCATTAGTTATACTCCAATTCAAATAATTATGCACAACCTGTTGCAGATCTTCGTTAGAGATGAAAAATCGCATTGTAATGTTCGGAAAAATTAATTTTAATTTTTTTTTTGCAAATTCAACGAACCCATAATTTAACCTTATAAGAACTTGCTGCAAAAAAGTGAAATCCATCATGAAAAATTATAATTGATCATCACTTTGAAAGTCCATAATCTCCATTTACAAGTTGTTGGGCTAGGTCAAGACTGTGTATGAGAAATTGATTTGGAATGGATCGTAGATATGATTAAATTGTTTTTCTTGTGGTCGCCGCCGTTAGTTTGGCGTTGAAATTTGTAAAGTTTTTTTTTTTGTTTTTGTAACATAAGAAAAACCATACTCAACCTATTTTTGAACATTTTTACAAGTTTGGCAATATTTCACACTTTCTAAATTAAGTTGAAATAAAACAATATAAAGTAATTTTTCTATTCAACCTTCACCTGACATGCTCATCCTGAGTAACAAACCTGGGCACGTGGGGTACGTACGAGCCCCAGTGCGAAATATCATTGAAAAAAAATTGAAATATTGATTATTTTGCCTTAAAAAAAATCAGAGATCATTTTTAGAAACCACTTTAAACTGTAGACTAGTCTGAGTTGAGAAAAATCAAGATTAGAGTTCATAAAAAATTTGAAAACCGAAAAAACTTAAAAAAATGCGTTTTTTTACAAAAAAAAAATCATAACTTTCTTGTTTTTCGGTAAAAAGGGCAGACATTTTAGCTGTCTTTTTCTGTTACATCACTATAAAAAAATAATGATAGTTTTCATGGGTCTTTAAAAGGGTATTTATTTTTAGAAATTAAGGTATGGGTCTTACGAAAAAAATGAATTTCGAAACATAGGAAAAAGTCGTTGTTTTTTATTTTTTTTAAACAAATGTATTACAAAATAATAATTGAAAGAAGTAGAGTTAATGAAAAAAAGCTTTGTAGCTTATAAAAAAATTAAATAATGACCGGTACAATCGGGGCACATCAAAATCGTATGGTCTACGCATATATAGGGCGTTTGCAGGATGCACATCCTTTATCTGTCTCTTTGTCTTTCTTCCGATCACATAAGGCGTATCTTTGCTTAATGACAAGATTCAAATTTTGTACATGGCATTCAGACAAAACCGATCGATTCAAAATTGTTCTTATTCCTACTTTCAAATCTCTGCGGAGCCTCAATTGAGTTAGACGACGTTCCAAATGCGGCGTAATTAAATGTAAATAAATTTTCTCTTAGCAATAATCTGCAGTTATTTTAATTTCTTCTTGATTTTGGACGGCTTTGCACGCTCTCAAAATTCTCGCATTCACGATCGCCATGTCCAAGATGACACAAATTATCAAAAGTGTCCGTCCCTCCTTTATTTTTGTTATAATAAAGGACAATTTTAGGTTTATCCTCTGTCATTTCTTCTGTGTGAAGAAGCGAGGAGGCCAGGAGCATAATTTTGTCCGTTTTTTTTCTTCGGAGCATAGCTGAGAAGCGTTAAGTTTTCAGCATGGCAGAACTTTGTGAGTGGTCGATCTTTTTTGGAACCTTCGCAATAAAATCCGCTGGAATTTTCCTTTGGTTCTTGCGAATGAGACCATAGCATCGTCAGATTCTTCATAGCTTTCGTCTGAGGAATTCTCCGAGCTTGAAAGATGATCGGCACTATTATCTTCGATTGGTTCCTCGTCCAAGTCATCCTCGAGCAACTGCTCTCGTAAATATCGAGAACGCAAATTATACGCCATTCTAAACGTAAACAAAAAAACGTTGAAAATTGTAAAAAAAAAATTTTGATGCATAGAAACGTTAATAACTTACCTCTCTTTTCTTCCTAAACACCAAAATTAAAAACACAACTCAAGAACACAACTCCAACTCAAGAAAAAACGACGTTGATGGCACGGTGGGGTACGTACACACCCCAAACTGCTTTTGATGATTACTGCAGACGAACTAACGGTCGCAGCGCTATGCCACTGGCATAGGTATAAAAGTGTGTCCCTTGACTACCGATAGATGTCGTTACGAGTTTCGATTTCGAAGATTTAGATATCGAAAATCGACGAGAAAGAACGTGGGGTTTATACATACCCCATGAGGCCAGGTGAAGGTTGAAATGATATCTGAGACGTTTCTCAATCTTAAGTTTTACTAGACTATACTTATTTAAATTGATTTTGCTAAGCTTGACAAATATTTTTTTAAGATATTTCATGATTCAAGTTCACTTATTACAATTGATTACATTCACAAAAAATCATTTATTACAATGACATGTCTACGGGTCTAACGTGATATATTTGCTCTGCAAAAAATGTTTTATGTCATCATCTATCGTAGAGTTTTACTGAATTTTATTGAAAAAAATATTATCTAATAGCATCGAATGAACAAGAAAGAAAGAAGATACAAAGAATTGAGCACGAGAAATTAAAGTCCAAAATAACAAAAGAGCACATTTTTCGTGTCCTAGAGAATATGGAATTTACAGTTTCTACTTTATTCTGCTTTTAGAAGCCTTTTTTCACTTTTAGCAATTGCGACATAGTGCTTGCAGCAATCTTCATTCTGCTGCTTTATTAAGTTTTTGTCCATCCATCTGAAGATTCAATTTCTCTACAGACTTGTCTTTTTATGACGCTATTATTTTCGACATTGCTATTTTGAATCATTACCTCACCAATATCGCGAAGAACTCTAACTGCCTCAGTCATTTGTGTTTTGAGACTTGTTATAATAAGCTCAGCAAAAGTTTTTTTACCTAGAGGTTCCAATGGAAGTCGGAAACCTTGCTGGTCCTATAGCCGTTCTCTTTGTAAATCTCCCTCTATCTCTTCTGCGATGAACCTAAGTGATTTGTCTCGCCTCAAGAAATATGTGAGCTGTTTGCTCATTTCTTTTCTTTTGCTACTTTTTAGTTTAGTTCACCCTTCTCTGCTAATATTTCATCTTCAGATGCTAATAGTTTTTGTTTGTTTTTGGCGAGGCCGTTGGAAATCGACGGTTTGCTTGCTAAACGAGACAGTAGCGCCAGCTGCGGACCCGACGGCTTACCTAATGTCTTTGAAAAATCATCCTTGTGTTCCTTTATTTGTCCTCTTTAACCTTAGTATTTCTTCCCGTACGTTTCCTTCCTCCTGGAAATCGGCAAATATTTTTCCCATCCTCAAAGCCGGAGATTCGTCCTGCGTCTCCAATTATTGCTGTATCTCACTTCTATCTTGCTTCAATAAGGTTCTCGAGAGAGTTGTTTACAATAGAGTATATCCTACAATTGAACCTCTTTTCGCTTCTGAACAACATGGTTTTGTCAAAGGTAGGTAAACAGTTTCCAGCTTACTTTCGTTCACCAATATTGTTACTTCCACCATCGACGAGCAAAAGGAAGTAGATGTATTATGTACAGACTTTGCTAGCGCTTTTGACTTTGTGAACCATGAAACCCTTCTCTCAAAGCTCGATGATTTCAGTATTTCGGGTCAGTTTCGTTGCTGGTTTTCCTTATACCTTCGTGATCGTGCTTGTTTTGGAACGATTCGTTCTTATTCTTCTCCCCCCTTCTATCCTACTTGTGGTGTTCCGCAAGGCTCGATTTTTAGTCCTCTCCTTTTCCCTCTGTTTATAAATGATCTTCCTTCCCTCTTCAACTACCCGTGTCTTGGGTACGCTGACGCTCTGGAAATATTCAGGTTGATTGAATCAGTGGATCAGTGCTCTCAGCTGCAGGATGACTTGTCTGCTCTGTGCAATTGGTGCTTTGCCAGTTGTATTAGCTTTAATGTTGCTATATGCTTCTAGATGTCCTTTGCATGTAAATTATCCCACATAACGTTTTCCCATTCCATCCTTAGTTCTTTCCTCAGTCCTATTGATAATTCCATGGACCTTGGTGTTGTGTTTGACACGAAACCAAAATTTGATGTCCACATTTTGATTGTCACATCCAAGGCCTAGCGTTTGTGCGGCTTCATTCTTAGAGCGCCCAAAACATTTATTGATATTTCCTCGTGTGTACGTCGTGCGTATTGTCCACGTATATTGTTTTAAAAATTTGGCGTCCTCATTATCGTTTCCTAATTGATGCTGTTGAATCTGTACAACGCAGATTTACTCGCTCGCTATTCCTCAAGTTTCGTATTCCCTACTGTGAGTATAGTATGCATCCTTCCATCCTTGAAATCTCTACCCTCCTGCCACGCAGAGTGTATTTTGACGAATGCCTCCTGTAGAAAATTTAATATGGTTTTGTTACAGGTATCCTCAGTGCGCAGTTTCCTATTTGTGCTCCGGTACGTTTTACCAGGTCTACATTTATCTTCAACGTACCGTTTCCTCGCATTCATGCATATTTTTACTTTCCGCTTTTGCGCTTGCCTAGTCAAAATCATTGCTTCAATATTGGTCCTCTTCCGCCTTCGTTACGCTTTTTTAAGAAATAATTATGAGCAAGCATTTTATCTTACGAAATAAATTAACTAAATTGCTGAATTTTCAATTTCATCTCTGTATTGAATTATGATGAGACTTCATTTACGGACTTTTATATACTTTGTTTAGTTTGAATTTATTGTCTTTGTTTTTTTTTTGCTTTATTCTCCTTTTTTGAATTTTTGTACTTTATTTTATTTTCATTCTTCTCTTGTTTTTATATGCATACACGTTTAAGTTTATTCCTTGCCTAGTCTTTAATTGGATTTTTATCTGCGGATTTATACAATAATAAAAACGTAAATAAATTTGACGACACGTCATGGCAGTTTTCATGCTCCACCTACTTACTTGCACTGCAATTTATTTCGACTCGGATACACCGAATCATACCATCTTGTTATTCCACTTACCATCCGACAAATGCCACAATTTTTGCTATTTAATTTGGCAGATAATTTTACTTAGATTTTTTACAGCCATGGGATCCTGGTGTTTTTCCACACGCTTCAAAAATAACTTTTCTTGTCTTGATTTCTTGTGCCTCCCGCTATAATTTAAGGGTTAGCTTGATCATTAATTTGCAAATTTCGAACCATTTTCTGCACGCCTTATCTGAGAGTCCACCCTCGCCAAACACTTTCACTCACTTTCGACCACCTCTTTTGATATTCTTTCTTGCTGCACTTCCTTGTTGATATCGTGACAGAGCGACGAATTGCCAATAACCTAAGTCATCACCACCCTCAAAATGTATACTAATCAAAGAGATAGATTGCTTTTTCGATCAGCCGGCCTATTTCATGAAAGTTCACATAACAGTCACTCTCATAGATTATAAAAAATCAATTTATTTTTCATAAGACCTATGTTATTTCGAGTGGCGTCATATTCCCACACATGGCTCTAATGATTATTTTTCATTTTTGTTGTTACCGTACTTTCAATTATATTCTTTCCGTGCAGTAATGCACGAGAAATGAGGTTTCGTATTTTAAACTTTTACGTCATCAGACAGAAGTTTCTTTCAATGAATTTTGGATTGTTATTTGTCGAAATACACTCAAATAATTCCAAACAGCGAACATAAGCTAACTTCCTAGAAATTGCAATTTTCACGTTTAATAGACCTCTTAAATCACTGACAGTTCAACGTTCTCTGATTATGATCGTAGAATTGGCAGAAACCTTAATTTGAACACTGTACGCTATAATAATATCATACCAGCAGGGAATAACAACTTAACTTGAAGATGGTTACTACTCACTTCATTAAAAACTCAAGCCTACAAAGTTCAACATCGTTTCGACAGAATACGTAAACAACTAAGAACTTCAAACCAATTATCATTTCATCTTACTGAAAATAAAGTCATACAGAATATTTCACACGCCAATACTTTTAAAGATATCGCTCATCATCATCTTCACAGTGCGCACATAAAAATCTAAGATTTGTTTGCAATTTCATAACTAGTGCTGCTACTCTGATACTTATCAACGGTGATCATTTCGAAATAAATTATAGAGCATGGGGCTATAGCTTGAATCTGAGGTACTTTCACAAAGTCACAAGAATTGAGATTATCTAGTTGAGAATACATATTTATAACGGCCGTTATGCTCATAAAATTCATAATCTGATATTTTGGATTTTATTTTAACTAGTGATTGAATAGTAGAACGGATGCAATAAAAATCTGATGTTTGATTTATATATTATACTTCCTACAGAAAACATACAGCCAAATCAATCGAATTGAAGCCAATGTAAGTTCCTTTCTATGACCTTGAATATTGACAGATTTTTTGCTTTGCATCAATTTTAATCTTTATCCATCATTTCCTCAAGTTAATAGGATCTCTTGTGATTGAGAGCGTGCACACACAGTGGATTCGATCTGTTGTTTAAGGCAATTCATGCTTTAACGTGTAAACGGAATGTAGAATGAGCAAAATAGATGAAAAAAAAATACTTAATGAAAACCTGTACTTAATGAAAACCTGTAAAGCGATTAATAGAAACTTACAACAAAAGATTATTTTGAAGCTTCCGTTACATAAGTCAGATAATTTAAAGAGCGGACGTCTTGAGAGAAGACATAAAATCATGCAACTATCAAATCATCAGATTAATAGAAGGAAGATAAAAAAAAACTGTAAATCAATAGAATATTTCAATCTATCGCATTATAATGAACCGATAAGCCTAGGTTAAATTTTTTTAGTCATTATTAATTTAAATATCACTAAGAATACTCAAAAAATGGTCTTTTTTTGTTTTTGTTATATATTTTTTTGTTATGATAAATGTTTTTTTTTTCAAAGGTCTGTTTTTAGTTGAATAAAAAAAACATATCTTAATGAAACTTTGTACACATACTTAACTTGCTTCAAACTATGTACATAAAAAAATTGTAAAAAATTTATTGTGGCCCCCTGTCGTCTGCTACAATTTTTTTCAAAAAACCTGGCGTGCACGATAACTGCCCTCAGAAGAGTCTGAGAAAAAAAAACAAAAACAGGGTTTTCATCAGGATCAAAGCGGCCTTGGAATGAACTAAAAACAAAAATTTTGATTGAAAAATAACAAAATGGCGGCGTTTTTTTCGAAAATCGAGGTTTTTCCCCCAAAAATCGGTTATAACTAAAAAAAATATAATGCCGAATTTTTCATCCGTAGTTCGTTTTGAGCAGATCAACGTGTTAAAACTTCAGAACGATTGGATAAAACATTTTTCTTGATCATGCACGCCAATTTGAAAAACATTCTTTTCGAGTTAAAATCCAATCTTACCGAAATTTAATCTGCGTTGCTTGGACCATATACTTTCCTCTTGTTCATACTCCTCCTCTTCTAAAGATTTTTGCTCTCTTCGAGTAGTTCTGGCCTCTTTAGATGCCTCAATCGAGTGTTTTTCTGCCTGGTTGATTCTTACATCATCTCTATTTTCTGCATGTTCCAGCGCACATTGGCCAATTGTAATTCCCATGACTTGCGTTATTTTCAAGATAGCCATAAATACTTCATTTATTGTACATGCAGAAATATTTCCAGCCATATTTATGATATTTTTTCCACAATAAGTAACATACTTATTGTGGAACAAATTCCAAATACAAGAATTATAGCTTTCGTTATTATTCTGCGTAAAATTGCCCAAGCAGCGCTTTAATAAATCTTATGATGATAAGTCTTGATAAATAGGCTTTAAAACTTCTTGTACCTCATCATCTAAAGGTGGAGGATGCTTGAATTTTTTTAAAGTATTACCACCAGCTGCCTCGGCCTTGCGCCAGTTACACCAAGTCTTTTCTCCAACAGGACAATACGAGTGTGAGGGTTTTCATCAGTTGAAATTTTTTGGGAATATACTGCCTAAATTTCCTTGCGCATGTTTTCAACCGAATGATCAATTTTTCATCAATTTTAGTGTCAGTTGAACATTTTTCGGACCTTTTTTGGAGTTTCAACACTTTTTTAGAAGCATCTTTTTCAGCTAATTTTTTTGTTTATTTTTGCCGAGGCTAACTTTTGTTTTGCTTTTTTTGAAGGAGTTGACTCACTTATCTTTTTCTATAATTTAGCCTAAGTCGATGTAGCGGTATAGCGAAGTGAACGAAAACCATAGACAAAATGACCTTGGCGCGCTTCGCTATATATGGTCATACATTTTTTTTTTTATAATTTCAATTTTATATTATTAAAATCATGTTTTTAAAGCTTCATTCTAACATATTCAATCAAAAAACGAAAATCGATTTATGAAAAATTTGAAGCTCTAATGTCCCCTTAATGTTTCCTCCAGCAGATAATTCAAAATAGTCCAGAATACATAGATTACAATATCACCAACTTCGCCGAGATACTTTCATGACGCCTACTATTCAAAGGGCACTTTGAATAGAAAGTGTCATTCAACTCTTCTAAAACTATTTAACATAACATCAATAGCAGAAGATTTTTCTCCAGTGAAGGTCAGCTGGTCGATCGTAATTCGACTCAAATCTCTTCAACAAATGCCTTAAATTTCGCGAAGTTTTTACACTAAATATGTTTGATAATGACATAAACTTGCATAGAGATGGGTTTATACTAATATTTCGGGATATTACCTAGTACGAATATATTAGTTATACAATATTATAATATCTTAACTAATATACTTAACTTATCAATTTGGCATTGTACGGTATTATGTATGTATTTTAATTTCATGGCCACAAATGAAACAGTTAATTGAGTTGTTCGACGAGTTCAACTAGAATCGGTACCAAAAAGATATTATGCACCTGCCACCCCTACAATTGCAATAGTAATAATTGGAATAGTGAAAGTTCTCCATTACTCAAAAATATCAATTTCTATTCGGCTATTTCCACAGTTTCGTCTCGTTTCCACTAGTAACGCACGCCTATGGACCCTTCAATATGCTCACTTCACCTATTGTGTAGCTAAACAAGTTGAATATCAAAATATATATTCCGTGAACTATTTCATACTGCAAATTGTCCGCTCCTTATTGTTTGAGCATATGAGAACTACGATCAATTTTCTTCTATTATTATTTTAAATTCCAAATAAATGCATACCGCTGTGAAAATGCCTATTTATTATCACCTTAATATAACTCCATTAACTAATATTCGACAAACATTTTATTAAACATTTTCAAATTTTTAGTTCAATAAAAATCGGCCCTTCCTTACGATCCGTATATATTCATAAACACTATTTCCATCCACTCATCAATTTAGGTGCGTTCGCAAAATCCATTAATCAGTAGCATTATTTTCCTTCTTATTTTACTCCATTTAAACAGACACACATGTAACATACATACACTACAGGCAAAAAGTTTAAGACCACTTAGAATTCGAAAAAATAAACAAAGTTTTCATGGTAATTAGAATTTATTTATTTCTAGATAAAATATAATTGATTACTTTTTATGTAATTGTCAAATGTCAGCTTATTGTTTTTCTAGTTTACAAGTCAAAATGTGTAATAAACAAAAAAAAATCTTTTTCTACTTAAATTCTACATTCATCAAAATATCCTCCTTTGGCATTTTTTACTGCTTTAGTAATCCTTGGCATTCTTTCAACTAATTTTCTTGCAGTATCTTGGGAGATATTGTTCCACCCTTCTTGAAGAAGCTTTGACAAGTGTTGCTTTTACGTTGGACAGTGTTCATGTACCCTTCTATCTAATTCTTCCCATAACAATTCAATTGGGTTACAATCAGGAGATTGTGGTGGCCAGGTCATATTCAATAGTATTCCATCATTCTCCATTTCAGCTAAATATCCTCTGCATAATTTAGAACTGTGTTTGGGGTCATTATCCTGTTGAAGGGTGAAATTTCGCCCAATTAACCGCAAACCTGATGGTATGGCCTTATTCTGCAAAAGATTTCCTTGTAACGTTCTTTAGTTAATGTGCCATCAATTCGAACTAATTCACCCACTCCAGCAAGCGAAAAGCACCCCCAAACCATAACAGAACCACCTCCATGCTTAACTGTTGGTACTACACAGTTCGCGGCCATTCTTTCGCCAGCAGATCGTCTGACATAAACTTTGATTCATCTGTCCAAAGCACCTGTGACCAGTCTTCATTTGTCCACTGGCTATGAGTTCGCGTCCACTCTAAGCGCTTTTGTCTGTTACCTTTTCGAAGCAGAGGTTTTCTAGCTGCTAAACGCACCACGAGTCCAGCTTCCCTGAGACGATTTTTACAGTTGACAAGCTTATGGACTTTGAATGTCCCGCGTTGAACTCTGCTCAAATTTCCGGTGCAGTTAACTTTCGATATTTTTTGCTCATAAGCACTAGAGTCTTATCCTCTGCTTCTTTTGTCACTCTGGGTCGTCCGCTCCTTACAGCATTACAATAACTTTCACTGTTCTTGAATTTAACGATAGCATTATGTACAGCAGTCTTTGAAATTTTTACTTCACTCTCTTTCTGACTTTCCTTGTTTATGAAGCGCCACAATCACACTTCTAACTTCCGGCTTAATACTGCGCGCTTTTCCCATTTTGAACAGAAATTTTGCCAAAACTTTGCTAAAAAGTACCAATAACTAAATATCACAAGTGCACGGAATCAAATTCGCTGAAAGTAACAATCCGTATTACTTATCAGCACAAATACTCACAAATCAAATATTTTGAGGATAAGGTTTCACAATATTTCAAATCCATATTCCCAGAAATTTCAAAGGTTTATTTTAATTACTTGAAAAAATTGTAGACACCTAAAGTCTTTAAAGTGGGAAAAACCCAACGTGTTTTATTACCCTGACTGAGAATTTGGAAATCCCATGTACATTTTAAATCCCTTCATAGCAATCCTCCTTAAAACAGGCAATTACTATAAAAAAATGGTACTTGCAGTTTTATAAATCTAAGTGTGCTTCATTTCTGCGATGTGGTCTTAAACTTTGTGCCTGCAGTGTATGTATGAGCACGATCGCGAATCAGACAAGTTTAATGAGTTTATTTGGAGGTAAGTTTTTTCGATACATGTATGTGCATACGTATTTTTGGGTGAATTAATGAAATGATCTTGTTCTTGAGTGAAGTAGTGCAATTAATGGAGTAATTTGCGAATTCTATGATTGCAAACAGATAATAGTTTTCGGATGTACGCATCTTGCTAAACTCAAGAATCCGAATATGTTTTAGTAAAAGTTTGGCGACCATTAATAATAAGTGGTAACCGACGGTGATGTTATTATGTGTAGGTTCGTCACTCATTAGTGGCAATGCAATGTCATAAAATTTGTTCCCAGTGCCGTTCCTTTCTAATAAAACAATCACTGAAAAGGTGCCGTTAATTGAATATGAACATGGTTAGCTACCCTTCGGCTGTACTAAAAATCTTTAATTGATAAAATGAGAACAAACTGATTGATGATTACGAAACAAGAATATACAATTTTTCAAGGCGAAACTAATATTTATATATTATAATATAGCATATCAAGATATTACTAATATCTAATATATTCAAATATTAGTAATATCTTAACTAATATGAATATATTGGTCCCATCTCTAAACTTGCATTTAAATCTTTTCAAACAAAGATCATGTCTTACGTCTCAAAGTAGATTGCTTTCGGAGGCTTATTCCGCAAAACGATCGAGTTTCCCGTATCAATTATTCTCTGCTTTGATAAGCTTTAGAGACGATATACGTTGTCTATGCTGATTTATAGGCAAGAAGGGAACCATGATCACAAATCAATAACCTTTATGTGTAAATTATTTCCATGGATATAAGTTGAGGATGTTAAAATTTGTCACAACTAACGTAAATAAAAAATTAATGATCTGCAACTGCAAGTGGTCACATCAGTCAAGTATGCACTGTGAGCTGGTGTATGATGAGAATCAGTACATACTTTTGAAACCACTTGGTAAAAAAAAATTTTTCAATCAAAATTTTCAATTTTAATCATCCCGCAAAAACAATTCCACTATAATTAACTTCATTTAATTTTTCAATCAAAAATTTATCAACACGTGTAGCTTTTACTGAACAGAGAAATTCATGGCATATAAATGCACACGGTTAAACTCTTTGCATGGCATGAGTTAGACTCGACGCGGGATTTATGTTCCAGATATGCTACATCAACAAAAACTTCACTCTGATATCATTGATAGTAACTGTTTATTAACTAAATTTTGACAGCATTTTCTCAATTATTTATTACTATTTTTTTTTAGATAGTTTCTTTACACCTAAATACAATACAATTATCTATAATTCCAACGGTCAATAAGAAAATATTGATCTCAAGTTTTTTCCTAACCCAGAGGCAAACCTCAATTATATGAGCTCATTAGAATACAGATAATTTAGTCATCAAAATACGTTAGTCTTGACGCACATAATGAATACAAGCAGTTGGCGCGTGTGGAGTGAAATCGTGTGACTGCACGATATCAGTTTGTATTTTTATGAAATATGCTGATTTTTATGCCTTATGATAATGTATACACAGAATATTATGATGCAATTTATGGTCTAATTTATTCGTTGTGTGTACTTACATTCAGTGGTCGTCATAACTTGCACACATTAGTAAGCCTATTAGTACTACCCGTTCTCACCCCATTTGGAACTGTAGCTCTTTCACCGGCAAGTTAGAATTGGCATGATAAAGGCCCGCAGATTACTCTTGACAAGCAAAAGAAAGACTAAACCAATTCCATTCATGAAGCCACATATGCTTATATCATTGTGAATGTTGATAATCAAGCACTCCTTGCTTTTAAGGCTTTAATTGTAACTTGTACTGATTTATTGATTTAATTTGATTTGATTCTTTAGAGCTTTCAAAACCGACTATTTTAATTTAAAGATATCATTTTCCTTTAGAATCTAGATGTATTTCAATCTCTTGACAGAAGAAACTCTCCGAAAAAGTTCAATAATTCGAATGCGATAAAGAGTTGACATTTTAATTTTATCCACTACTACCAATCTTATTATTGCAACAAAACATATAAGACACTTTATTCTTTCGTAAAGCACAATATGTGCCATGGCCGCTTGCGAAACAACAGCCCCGACAATTGTCTTTATCTTTTCAACTTATCAAGGTATCAAGATAGAAAATGAATTTATTTATTTTAATTGATTTTGAAGTCTTAACAAAGCATTAAAATAAAATTTACGTCATTACACAGGTATAAACTAAATATCAGGTCAGTCCATAAGTCCCCGCGTATTTTCCCGTAGTCATTTGTATGAGTCATATTTGTTCGAAAAGAGGTAGGTAAACTACCTTTTTTTTTCCCTGAAACTATATACAGGTAGAGTTAGTCATTTTATAATCAGTTTTTGAGAAGATCGGATGTTAAGTGATAGTGAAAAAAATGGAAAATACTAACGAGTACAAAAGGCACATTTTATACTTTTTTTTTAAAAGTGGTAAAAATGCTACAGTAGCTGCAGCAGAGATAAATACGGTTCATGGTGAAAACACTATTAGTGTAAGAACTGCACAGGAGTGGTTTAGAAAATTTCGGGATGGATGCACTACAGCAGAAGATGCACCTCGCTCAGGACGTCCCACTGAATTTGACGACACGGTGTTAAAAAGCCTGGTGGAGGCAGAACCAACTTTAACCGTGGATATGATTGCAGATAGGTTAAAGTCTTCGCATGGAACCATTCATCGGCATTTGGTGCAGATACAAAAAGTATCTAAGCTTGGAAAATGGGTCCCACATCAGTTATCAACATCAAATCTCCAGCAAAGAGTGAACATTTGTTCCCATCTGTTACGTCACAATGAAACGGAACCTTTTCTCAATCGTATTGTAACAGGGGACGAAAAGTGGATAGCCTATAACAACGTCGTGCGGAAAAGACAATGGGTGGATGCAAATCAGACACCAGAACCAACTGCCAAAACAGGACTGCACCCACAAAAGATTCTTCTATCTGTTTGGTGGGATATGTCAGGAGTTGTCTATTTTGAATTGCTGCATCCTAATGAAACTATCACAGCGGATGTGTATTGTCGTCAACTCAGTAGTTTGAATGCAGAATTGATTAAAAAACGCCCTTCTTTAGTGAACAGGAGGAAGGTTCTTTTTCATCACGATAATGCCCGACCGCATACTGCAAAAGTCACCCTGGAAAAATTGAAGGAATTTGACTGGGAAATTATGCCTCATCCAGCATATTCTCCAGACATTGCTCCAAGCGATTTTCATTTGTTTAGAAGCCTGCGGTCATTTTTAGGTGGAAAAGTATTTCAAAACAAAGATGATGTCCAAATCAGCCTAACTACATTTTTTAATTCAAAAGATAAGAAATTTTATTCCGATGGAATTCAACAATTACCACAAAGGTGGGAAGAGATTGTAGATAATGGAGGAAAATATATAATCGATTGACATTAAAATTAATTGTGTTTTTTTATGTAATTAAAAGTACCTTAAAAAAACGCGGGGACTTATGGACTGACCTGATATATAAAAAAAAATATTAATATTCAGGTAGAAATAAGAATTTGTATATTCAGTCAGCCAGACAAAATGAAAAAATTTCATATCCTGCAATATAATTGAAGCAAATGAACTGATCAATGGTTGGAACACTGCCAGCACTGCAACTAAAAGTCTACCACAAGTGCTTCTCGTCAAAATCAACCTACCCTATGAATCTCGTTTTCATCGGGTGATTTCATCAAAAGAAAGATGTTTGGGGTTGCTATCCGAAAGATTTAAAGAACTTGGAAAATTAAAACATTGGTTACTTATTTTCCTTGTAGAGTTTCGTCACATTAATAATCATCGCTAACATTTATTGATAAAGATTTTTTTTTTGATTTTTTTGTGAAGCGGATTTCAAAAACCTTCAACAGGTATCCTGTGAACGATGCAAGATTATGTGAGATTCGTACTCACTAAAAAACATCACCCGCCGACCACGGAGGTCCGAGCCGGAAGCGCTTTCGCATTACTTCAACTCGGCCGTGCTACTTCCACCTACCGTTCTGTCAGGCTTTCAGGAGTCTGTGAGGCATCCCTCCTCTTTTTTTAAACGTAATACCAGCTCCACATATGCTGACACAGCTTACCAGACGTCATCTGATTGTAGCATCATCTCCACGATTGACCCCGGCGTCACAGGGCCAATTGCAGAGAAAAGCAAGTGTCGCTGAAGCGAGCGCAATGGGAAAAGGTATGCATAGCGTCATCACTTTCTTTAGCGCAATACTTATAGAACTCCGTCCTGACTTTCCCCATTGTGTGAAGGTATTTCCTGAAGTAGCTGTGAACTGGCACAGCTAGAAGTTTATTTCACCGTGGTCGCGATTAAGCCAAGGTTTTAAAACGCGAATTAGCCTAATCGTCCGTGCTCGATTCGAACTCGTAGACCAGCGCTCCTCCCAAAGCTAAAGCGTTCGCGCTTTATTATTATTTAATTTATCTTCCCACTTTTGCTCTGTTCAGGAACACCCCCCTGCGTTCGTTCGCCAATATATCAATTAGGGTTACTCCAGCCACGGCGTTTCCTGAAACTGTGCTGTAGCTGCTTGCAGTTCTTAGCGCTCCCTTACGCTGGACGCTCATCATCCTAGCTCAATACTTTTCAAACCTTAACGCAGTGGCCCATATCTCCGCGCCATACAGCAGCATTGAATGAGCCACCGCCTTGAGAAGTTTACGTATAATGGTTGGTATCCTCCTCTTGGTCAGCATGACAATCTCGGTTTTTGCGATCGCCAGCTGGAGACCATGGCTTTGCATACAGGCTTCAACCCTTCTCATTACTTAATTGAGTTTGAGTTGGGTGAGGTGAGGATTTCTAGACGTGATGACAGCGGCTACATCATCAGCATAGCCCACCAAGAGCACATCTTCCGTAAGAGACCATCATGCGCAATATTCCATAGGTCTGGCCCGAGAATGGACCCTTGTGCTGCTCCAGCTGTAATGGTTTTGTATACAGTTCCCTGATTTGTTTCATAAATCAAATGCTGATCTTTCGAGTAGTCTCGTACCATTCCCAGCAAGTATTCCTCTATTTGAAAATGTCGCTGAAGAGAATCCAATAAATCTGTCCATCTCGCCGAGTTAAAAGCGTTACGGACGTCCAGCGTTATCAAAAACACTATGGGTCTAGCCCGATGACAAGCGGCCTCTGTGCGATCTACTGCGCTTATTACTTCGCAGATAGCACTTATTGTTGAGTGGTCACTGTGGAATCCATGTTGGTTTTTCGAGAGGTCACCAGCTCTTCGTATAGCTGCCTTAGCCGAGGTTTCGGCAACACTTCTAGAAGTTCCCCTGCAGTATCAAGCATGCAGAGGTCGGTACGCTGATGGTGTGTTAAGATCTCCCTTTCACTTTGCAATTAGGACAAGTGGCGCCTTTCCGTGACCCTGGAAAGTGGCGCCACTTGTAAACACTAGTAAACATTCTTTGTACATACGTAGTAATGTCGACGGGTGTATCTCCACCACTACTTTTAGGACTTCTACCGGAATATTGTCTAGGCCTGGGGTTTTTCGGTTCTTCATTGTGACACAGCGTTCCGTAGTTTTTCTTCAGTGAACAAAGGGATATCTTCCTGACGGACTGTGTGGTCATTCTCTGCTCTCACGTCGTGCGCTGGGAACAGCGAGTCTACAATATTCCTCAGGACTTTCGCCTCCATGGGTGGGTCGGGATCCATGCGGCCCAGCCTACCCGGTACTATTTTGTAGCTTTGGCCCAACGGGTCCCAGTCCACTTCTTTGCATAAAGTTCACCACATTTGCTTTTTCCTCCGTTTTATAGCTATTCCCAGTTCTTTTTTTTGCCTTTTTGTGGGCGGATACAATAAAAACGCCTCGTGTTGATAACCCTTTGCTGGCACCAAAGCCACTAATATATCAAACTTGCTTCAAGTTAAATTCAACGTACCCTGCTAATTTCGTTTCGATCCGATGACTGCGTTTGAAGTTATAGGGATGCAAAGAAATTCAGCGTCACCACTTAAATATCAATATTTGTTGTTGATTGTCACTGCGAGATCATTAACATTCGAAAATTTTATGATAAAATAGCAAGAATTAGATGCGAACTTCCTCCTTACTCCCCTCTGATTCAGTTGCTGTCTATGTCTCGTAGCTCCAGGAACCGAGGAAAGGACGGAGGCAGCTCTAGTGCCTGAGAAGGACCTCGACTTGACCCTGATTGGTAATGGTGACGGTAATTCGAAAGCAGCAACAGCTGCCCTGCTTCTCAGCCACGTAATAATAGCTCGGAACCAATTTCAGGTAGCATAGCACCGTGGATGAACTTGAAAAATAAGCACTCGTTAAGGATTACTTATTGTGACTTTAAGGATGGAACTTTAAGTAAAGAAAAACTATCACTATGTGAACATAAGGATATGAAATTAAAACAATAACGAGCAATAATGAGCGTTAACGCACTTAAAATACCATTTAGAAGAAATAGTGATATCTGTAAAACGAGTTGAAGACCTGAGGACGAAACCGAAAAAAACAAGAGGCTTTGATCGTCCGCATAAAGACGGCACTTAGATGAAAATTATAAATTTATAAAAAGTAATTTATAAAAAGAAAACATAATAGAGGCCCAAGAATGGGGCCTTGTGGTACACCAGAAAAGTGATAAAAAAGAAGGAAAGAACAACCTTTCATCATAACTTTGCAAGTACGATTTAGGATATAGGATAAAAACCAGTAAAGGATGGGACCGCATGTGCCAAACCAGATAAGCTTATCAAGCAGAATGTATCAAGCAGAAGCTTTCGAAAAATCGGTATATGTTATATCAACTTGATATCCATTGTCCAGAACAGATTAGACAACATAGAAAAATTCAACTAAATTAGTGGAAGCTGAGCGGCTTTTGATAAGAACGAGTTATACGTTTGAAATTTTACTATACAAAGCACGATAGACTTGGTTGAGTACAATTTTTATAATAGTTTAGGAAAGCATGAAAGGAGGGATATGAGGCGATAGTTGGAAACATTTTCAATGCTACCCGTCTTTAGTATGGGAAAAACATTGGCCGATTTCCATTATAAATTAAAGGAAAGGCTTAGGTTAAAAAGTATGCACAAAGGGACATATAACGACGATGAAAGGCATCCAAGTTTCTACTTCGATGGAAAAAAAAAAAAAAGAAACAGGAGATGAAACAGGAATAGAAGAATTACAAGGAACTTAAAGAGGAAATCATGTGGAGGAACATGCAGAGACAATCAGGTAGAGGAATCTGCAGAGACAATCAGAATCTAAGGGAGCTACGGTAACACGAACAACAATAAATCCAACAAGAGGAGAAAGATTGAGGTCCTTAAGAAGTGGTCCTTAAAAAGTTAAAAGAGATCCTTAAAACAAGGTAAAAAAAAATGCAGACTACAATAAAAAGGAAGGATCTCGTCATTTTAAATACCCCTAGTTAAGAAAGTTTCGGTAAGACAAATAATTTGGTCAAAAGATAAAGAAGAAGCGACATTAAACGTGTTTAGCTTGGTTTGATTCGAAAACAGGCGATGATTTGGTGATTCGAGTTGTCCCTATCAATTTCACAACACGTAACCTTTGAGGAGACGTAGCCTAGTCCTGCCCATACCTTCGGTTTAATGTGATTTAAAGCACGATACAAATATATGTAACGGTGGTCTCCTAACTTCTTCTCGACACACCTTAAAACTTCCAATTTTTTAAGTGAATACTAAATGAATAACTAAACGAAAACTACATGAATTCCGCTACTCTCTATTTCTTGCAATTAAACTTGAAGCACGCCACACATCTTCAAAAACAATAATCATAGTTTTTTATTAAGAGCAGAAGTGTTAACTGTTCCAGAAAAATGCTCAGGTTCGAACAGTTACGCCTGTTGATTTATTATTGAAAAGTTTACCGTTTTATACATAAGAGCAATAAGAACCAGTTAATGCATTGAGTTTCAACCTATCTAGCTTTATGTTATATTTACCTATTAATTTAACCAACAAGCAACAAATCATTATAATTATTATAGAGTTAAGAGTGCTTTCATATTTTACGGATAGAACACATTTCCAATTTAATTGATGAATGCAAGTACGAATTCTGGAAAGTAGAACAGCTGGATCTACGGTTGATGCTTTGAGCTATATTTACACAATATTTGCTATAACTGATGAAACAACCGGGATTGGAATGATGTGCGCATTGTGCGCAGAGTAAAAGTGTATAAGGCAGTTCTGTTAAATTTTTCGGTAGAGTGATCGATTTTTTGCGTTGTCATTGATCACGATGAGCAATAAGTGATTCGGATAAATACTTCGCTATTGGAAATAGACTACTTGAAGTACAAGTAGAGAACAATATGCTGCTGTCAGATGTTTCATGTGTTTTAATGTAGCCGTAGTAATGTAAGTATGAAAGTTGACTTCCGTTTGAAGACAGAAAAATACACGAAACAATCATCAAACCAAACTCATTTTGAATCAAGAAAAAATCATTGGTACAAACACGTGCAAAAAACAAACCTAAATCAATGACTGCATCGATACACCCCATCGATTAGCATCATATTCACAATAATTGAGAAATAAACGGTGAATTTTTCGAAACTATCAATACAATCATTTCTGTTGATTCCACTACTGTTAGTTCTTGAATGCCTCATAACAGTTACTTAAAATTAATTTCCGTCTTAAATGCATCCATCAAACTTGCATTTAGTTTTTCGATAATCGATTTGAAAGTAATCACTTGCAATTTGCTGTTGATTGTAAGTCGTGTAACCGTAGTCAATTGCCTTGATGGAAATCGTCAGCACTTGAGAATTGATCGAACGTTAACGATTGTAGGCGGGATAGCAAAAAAATTTAGTCAATCTATTAATTTGAAGTTTTTTGCTCATTTTTATTTCTGGCTATCTTCAAGTAGTACTATTGAATACTTATTTTGATGAGAGTCAAGAGCTAGTGAAATAAGAAATAAATTGATATGAGTTCAATCAACGACAAAACCACACACGATACTCTTTCAAAATTACTTTTAAGTTCGGAATCACTCAGTAATTTCGAATTATGAGCCATACAATATCAGTTACTCTAGTAAACTCATCTCCAAGTCAAATTAATTCCAAATACCTCGAAAAAAAATTCAAAAGATATTTAAAACTCTCGAAACTGAATGCAGATGCAATTTCTCTTGCCTTTTTTGGTGCTGGCTAGACAGACACATACATGAAATTCATGGCTCCTACGACCGTAATTCATATTTTATGGACTGACCTCCTCTAAAAAAGAAGCACGAAATCTAAAATGTTCTTGGTTGAGATCTATTTAAATTTGATTATGATGAAAAAGATATGCACAATCTGCCATTCTGAGCTTTTTATTCGGACATATTTAGGATTTCTTAAATCAGATACATTTCTCATCATCATTTCACTCACATTTCATTAGCATCTGAATGCGCCAGACAAAAGTGCAGAAATTTCTAACATGTGTTGAGATTGATGTAACACCATTGTGAAGTCAAATCAATCTTTAAATACAGTAGTTTGCATTGTACAGTTAAATTTTGATCTAGCCTAATTTTCATTTGACTGTTGCAAGGTCTCTAGCACATAATTTATTCAAAAATTGAATGATTTACTCGAAAGATGATTGATGAAAACTTGAAAACAAATAATTATAAGTCGTGTTGAATGCTGTCTGATAACTGCTACTGGTTAGAGAAAGTGAAAAATTTGAAAAAAAATCAGCCTTGGACTTTTTGCATTCGAATTTGGGGAATTGAGAAAATTGTTCAGAATTGCAGCCCAACTCTGTTTGATTCAAGATTAATGAGATGTGTCTAATTTTAAGCTTGATGTATAGTGAAAGCCGTGAACAGTGAAATGCAGCATCGAAAATTTATTTTTTTGTTATTTGAGATGATCTATCCTGGAGAATAGTTTAGGTTTTATTTAATAATTTCAAATTTTGATTTGCTATGAAGTGGATCGATTTGAAATGGATTAAACATTTTTTGTTGAGACATAAATTCATACACATAAGAAGCTAGAAAATAAATGAATGCAACGAAAAACATTTGAGTTACTTCAGCTTGTTTCAAATTAAAAAAAAAAAGTTGAACAGGATAGACGAGTTGGTAAAGCACCAGCTACTAATGTATGTGGTCTCTTATTCGTATCTGGTCATCTGGTCATCACACATCGAGCTTTGAGTTAATTTAGCTGTAAGTGGGGACCTGAGTTAAATCAGGAGAAAAATAAGTTTTGTAATAAGGTGTTCATCCAATTACGAACGAAAACGGGCAGCGTCTGATTGACTTCGCAGCTAGCAGGAATCTTCTTGTAAGCTCAACATACTTCCCACATCGAGACATACACAAATGAACGTGGCCATCACCAGATGGTCGCGCCTACAATCAAATAGACCACGTTCTCGTAGAAAAAAAAAGGGGCCACCAGCATTCTTGATGTCCGGACACTACGTGGCGCGAACTGTGACTCCGACCATTACTTTATCAGAGCGAAATGCCGATGTCGTACATATATCGAGGTGTGAAAAACACTAAAAATCACGAATTCCGAAACACGACCTAGAAAAACTCAAGGAAAACTCGGTAGCTATTACATACATGTCGACGCTCGAAAATCAACTCCAAGATATCCCGCTGGCGAGAAAAAACAACGCATATATCGAAACCATGTGGACAAAGCTAAAAGAAGGAATCAAAACAGTAGCAGAAAAGTCCTTAAGACATAAACGCCAAAACCCTCGGAATGACTGGTTTGATGATGAGTGTCAAGATGCTATTACAAAGAGAAATGAGGCTTACAAAGAGTTAATCCAACGACCAACGCGGGCTAAAACCGAAAACTATAACATCCTCCGGCGACAGGCAAAAAAAAATGTGTCGCCAAAAGAAACGCCAAATTACCAACGACAAGATCCAGAAACTGAACGAAAACATGACCTATAACGATCTACGAGCTGCGTATTCCTCAATCAAACAGCTACACGAGGGATACAAACCGCGAACGAGCCTTTGTAAGGATGAAAGGGGATCCATCATCAGTAACTCGGTCGAGATTAAAGAAAGATGGGCACGATATTTTAAACAGCTGGTTAATCTCGCGCCGACGACAAACTCAGCAGATCCAAATATCCCAGAAGCAGAGCAGGACATTCACATCTCTCCACCAACATTCGAAGAAGTTCAGGCAGCCATACGTAACCTTCGAATAAATACAGCTCCTGGAATAGATGGAATACCTCCGGAATTACTCAGAAATGATGGAACTCTTCTTTGCAACATTCTCCACCAATTAATACTAAAAATTTGGGCAGCAGAACAGTTGCCAAATGATTGGCGAAAAAGTATTATGTGCCCCATTTACAAAAAAGGAGACACATTACGTTGCGATAACTACAGAGGCATCGCTTTATTATGCTCGTCCTATGAAGTGTTGTCCAAAATTATTGAACGTCGAAAATTATTGTCCAATATTATTGAATTACTCTTTAGTTGCAAAAACTAATTAGCTTAGTTTGACCCACTGGTACTACACACACTTCATTCAGTTAGCGAACGACGAACGAGCGATATACCAATCGAAGCTTAAATTTAGGACTTAGTCCGTTGATTACTCTTTTGGTCATTGCGTATGTCATACACACAGTTTGTGCTCATTAATTTTTTCATTCGTTTCCTCTCTTTTCGGGGGCTAGTTCAACTTAGCCCGACGCACACCGCATGTGGAACAGAATATGGAAAGAGAATATGAAAAGAGCATCGCGCGCGTATTGCACAAGCGAAGTAAGTTCTCTTGAGCTGAATTATACATACGACTCTGTGAATGAAAATGAAATACAAATTTCAAAGCGAAGTATTTTGATAATTTTTTTCGCTAAAATGAAATTTTATAGTTTGTAATAATTAAAATAGAGATTTTCATTTTGGAATGAAAAAGGATGGTGGGGCTAAGCCCCACTAGCCCCATACGTAGAGCCGCCACTGATGGTAATATAGAATGCGATCACAGAAGCGTTGAATCATCTTCATTTATTTATATAGAGCCGAAAGGGTCAAATATTTGAACCATGTCAAATAATACGAGGGTTGATCAATAAGTAATGATAATCGGTTATTTCCAGTTGGGATAAAATTCCAAGAAAAATCTTTTTCACTACCACATACACTCACTAAGTCAGCATAAAAAAACATATAAATAGGCCATAATTCCAGGGAGGTACATTCATTTGAATACGAACAGTCGAAAAGAGAGCATCAAAATGGAGAAAAACGAAATTAGAGCTGTCATATAGATATATATATATATATATATATATATATATATATATATATATATATATATATATATATATATATATATATATATATATATATATATATATATATATATATATATATATATACATATATATATATATATATATATATATATATATATATATATATATATATTTATATATATATATATATATATATCTCCACCTCTGTTTGAAAAAATTGTCTACCAGAGACATCTACGGCGACATGGTGGAAACATAAGTGGACTCTGCTCTTCCATATTCCACCGTTGCACGCTGAGCCAAAGAGTTTAAGCTGGGAGGAACATCCAATGAAGGCAAACACCGCCAAGGACGTCCAGCCACGTCCCTCATTGAAGACAGTGTGAAAAAAATCAAAGATGTCATATTGGTAGATCGAAAAGTGACCATCAGGCAAGTTGCTGAGGTCACAGGGATCTCGAATGGCAGTGTTCAAAGAATTTTTGCCCATGAATTACATATAAAGAAGATCTCTGCGCATTGAGGGCCGAAAATGTTAACCGCAACAAAAAAAACGAGTCGACATTTCGAGAGTGAGTCTCGAAAAGTTCCAGGCAGATCAGGAAATTTTTTGTCACGTTTCGTAATCATGGATGATATTTGAATCTACCATTTGGATCCAGAAACCAAACAGTAATCAATGACGTGGAAGCATCCCTCTTTACCAACACCAAAGGAATTCAGTGTCGAGCTCAGCGGGGAAGTTTATGCATGAGTTTTTTGGGACGCTGAAGGAATTATCATAGTGGAATATTTGAAAAAGGGTGCCACTATATCAGGCTCTTACTACGCAGACCAAATAAAAAGATTGCGAGAGGCAATGAAGGAAAAAAGACACGGCAAACTGCGAGCCGGAGTTCTGTTTCATCAAGATAACGCATCGACTCACACACAAGGCTGCAGTTTCGATGGCTGCAATTTAAAAAAAAAAATTCGAACTTTTACATCTTTCCTCGGCACAAGGAACACCTCCGGAGTAAGAAATTCGAAGATGACAGCGAAGTGACGGCCACTGTTGGAGCATTTTGGGAGAGTCAAGATAAAGAATTTTTTTCTAAGGGTTTCCTGGGTCTGGAAAATATATGGACTAAATGTATTAGCTTGTTAGGAGACAATGTTGAAAGGTAAATATATCTTTTAAAGGTTATTTAATTGTGATCATGGTTCCCTTCTTGTCTATAAATCAGCATAGACAACGTATATCGTCTCTAAAGCTTATCAAAGCAGAGAATATTGATACGGGAAACTCGATCGTTTTGCGCAATAAGCCTCCGAAGCCGAGTCAAATTGGAATTATCACAACTAGCATAAATAAAAATTAATGATTTCCAACTGCAACTGGTCATATCAGTCAAGTATGCACTGTGTGCTGGTGTCTGATGAGAATCAGTGCATACTTTCGAAACCACTTTTTCATAATAAATTTTACAATGTAAATAATTTTTTTTTCAATTTTAATCATCCCGCAAAAACAATTCCATATCTTTTAAGTTTAATCACCTTGGTTTATATTCATTATCATTACTTATTGATCAACCCTCGTATGTGTCGTTTTGCAATTGATTTTGGCCGGGGTTCTGCGAGAACTGTAAACTTGAACGGATCTTACATATGAATGGACCGATATATGTAAAAAAAATATATGAGGCTGTGAGCAAACTGATTCTAATTCCAGTACTAAAAAATCCGGAAAAAAGTGTAGAAACAAACCTGCAATTTTTTCATACACGCCAAACCAAAAGCGCATTTTTGATGAAAAGAAAAAACTTATAGAATTACAAAGTCTCTTTGGACTTATTTGAATGTCGCTAGCAACGAAATTCACAAACCAACATTGACGTCCACGTGCATGCGCATTTTGCGGAAAAATTTTGTCAACATTTGCGTCATAAGTTTCTATTTAATATGCGTCAATAATATAAATTTCTCAGAGAATATATACAAATTGTATACACATGCTATCTGACGTATTTGATGCATAATTATTTTAGTTATTTATCAACTAGAAGCTAATAGAAAAAATCAGACAAAAAGCAAAATTCTATCAAATATTAGCGAATTAATACGATAATAAAAGTTCATCATTTGCATTTTAAAAAATTACACAGACTCGTTGATGTATCTAATTAAATGCAAAGCTTTAATCATTTTTTTTCTCGTTTCAAAAATTATAGGCGGCGACGTGTGGAGTATGAATGAAGACGGAATCGATATTTACTTGAAAGAAGACGTATTGGACAATGTGAAGGTCTATTTGGATGGAACCGATATTACGTACAACGTTATGATCAATGATATTCAACAAGCCATCGATGAAGCCAATATACCGGTCAATAGTACAGCAGAGAACGATCCGCTACAGGGAACAGGTAAATTAAAGAAAGCTTGATAAATTGAATAGACCTATAAGCATAGGTATAGTATTGACTGGAAGTGAAAAGCATTGCATACATTTAGATGCTGCGAAGCTAAAAGATATTTGTTATTGCTTGCGAATGCTGAAAAATCTAAAGTAAATTCAGCATAGGTTCGTGCCACTACTATATACAATCTGAATTACGTTAGCTTTTAAGTCAAAGAGAAAGAAAGCTAACCAAGACAAATTTTATGATAGCATAAAATACTTTCTGCTAAAGTAGTATTCGGTCGTTTTCTACTTTCTTTAGAATAGTAGTTTAGTTTATAAGATAGTATTTTACTTTCAGCTAGTAAAATCTGTAGGTCAAAAAACCTTAATAACATTAAGCTGATAAATATTATTTCAAGATCAATTATACAAAAATATCTCGCAGATTATTTTACGAATAAACTGACTGTAATTATGAGTCTAATCATTTTGAATTTTTTTTTTAAGGAGTGAATATGAGTTGGCGCCAGTATCACAGTTATGACAACATCAACGATTTTTTCTTCTACTTGCTTGAATATTTCCCAGACATTTGCAGTATAATGAGCATAGGCCGATCGGCTGAAAAGCGAGAATTAAAAATGTTAAGGTTCGTACTTCGTTTTAGCTCTAAACCATATTTACAAACTCTCTTAAATACTAAAAAAACTACTTACTAAATCAATCAGGCCAAAAATTGTCAAGACATACCTGAAAAGAGAAAAAAATAATTTGAGTTTTTTTTTATATATATTTTCAGAATTTCGAATCATAATCCAGAAAACCGAGCGGTATTTATTGATGCTGGGATGCAAGGTCGCGAATGGATTGGACCGGCAGCACTTACATATGTAATGCAAAAACTAGCACTCAATTGGAAGAAAATGCCTCCCAGTGTTAAAAGTATTGATTGGTAGCTATATGAAAATTCTTTGCATACTTTTCTTAAATAAATCGACTGTAAAATTTTAGGTACTTTGTCCCCGTGGTCAACCCAGATGGCTATGAATACTCTCGCACGATTGACAGATTTTGGTCGAAAAATCGTCGTCCTCAAGATGGATGTCCGGGTGTTAATTTGGACCGTAACTTCGACTATAGCTGGGGTGGTAAAGGCAGTTCCGGAGAGCCATGTTCTCGATATTTTCGAGGTCCTGAGAAATTTTCCGAACCTGAAACACGATCTATTCGGAATATTCTATTGAAAATGAATGGCTATGTTAGTGCTTATGTATCGATCGGTGGTTACGGACAGTTTCTGGCATACCCTTGGGGCGATGATGACTTTGTACCCGGTAACTATGAAGAAATGCACTATGTAGCGAAACGCGCACTAAGGGTAAAAGTAGGAGCCATCTAGTAAAGAATGCAATAGTTTAATTTCTTTATTTTTCAGAATATGCAGAAAGTCGTTGGAACTGAATACGAAGCCGGTTCATCGTTTTCACTACAATTTGCAAAAGCTGGCAATTCTGCCGATTGGGTTTTGCACACATTGAACCTGAATCTTGTGTATAGTTTGATGTTGCGGGATCAGGGACAGCATGGCTATATAATTCCGTCGACGATGATCGAAGATTCAGGCGAAGAGGCTTTCGCAATGACCAAAACAGTAGCAGAGAGAATCTACAGGGTGCAATTATATGGTGATAATAATCAAGAAGAATTTATCACTGAGAAACGAAAAACCTACAAGTATTATGGAAGTGTCCTAAGGAAATAAACCCACATAAGATTAAGAAGTAGTTTGTAGAAATTTCATCATAATTGGATCAGAATCATAAAATCTAATGGCTACGACCCAATCACCCCACCAGCTTCATTTCATCAGAATTTTAGTCATAATGAATTCGAGGTAACAGAAATATAAGTTTGTAAAATTGTGATAAGCAATATGGCTTGCCAAGAATTTATGAAAAATCCTAGAAGAACAGTATTATGATCCTGATCCAACCCATGAACAAATTAGACGTAATAATTTATTGATTTATTTTAATATAATGTAAAATCTCAGCAGCTGTAGTGATATGCGTCTTATAAAGACATTCCAAAACAAAACAAAAACAAGTAGCTTTATTCATTTAAAGCCCAAGCCGGAACTTACTTCATGCGTTTAGTCTATGAACTTGCTGAATGTACGTTGTTTTTAAAGATTTGACTTCGAAAAAAAATCTGGCTTTCAAAATAAAAGAAATTTTAGAATATCTCAAATAAATTTGGACACTCTTGGTGAGTAATTTTGACTGAACCTTTGGAGCACGAATTCTTCGAAGATTTTTATTATTTTTTATTTGGATTAGTAGCTCTCTGCGTTTTCCAAATAACACAGTCTGTTCTAGCGTCACCAAACAGCTCACATAGCTCATGTACAGGGTGGAGCGCCACAAACAGATGAATTTGAGAGTGGGGGCATTCCTCTTGTAGCATACTTGGGTGGTGGGGAGTAGGCGTGGCGAGTGGGGAGAATGGGATGTTTGTATTGTGTCCCCACTCAGTCGACAGCATGGAGTGGTCTGTGCAACAGAGTACGTTTTGTGTAAATGCCTATTTTGAAAAAGCCCATTCAAACATCCGCGTACAGCGTGCCTTTCGTTTGAGGTTCAATATTGCCCCCCGTGGCCGTGTTCCCCATCGAAATCGAATTGTTTCTTGGGTGAATGAGTTCCACCAGAAGCCTTTGCACTCCGACAGGCTTTCAGTATGGTGTGCTCTTTCAAGAAATGTGATCATCGGCACTTACTTTTTTGAAGAAGACAACCGAGCCGTTTTGGTCAACTCAGCTTGTTACATGACCATGATCTAGGATTTTTTCTTGCCTGGTTTCAGTAGGATGGAGCCACAGCCCACAAAGCAAGGATTGTCATGGACTTTTTGAGAACAAGGTTCCCCGGACGCCTCATCTCTTTCAGAGGAGATTTGAACTGGCCAGCGCGCTCTCCTGATTTGGACCCTTGCGATTTTTTCCTGTGGGGAAACTTCAAATTTAAAGTCTAAAATGACCGCTCTAGAACCCTGGAAGCCCTCAAGAACAATATCCGGACCAAAATCGCAGAAATTTCTTCAGAATGCTTCAAAGAGTGCACGAAAACTTCAGAAGAAGGATGTTACAGTGCATACAAGGGAAGGAGCACATTTGAGTGCTATTTAGAACTTTTTAATTTTAAATTTCCATTGTTATAAAATAGAGGAAAAATAAAAAACCTGAAAAATGTTCAGTAGTTTGTGATTTATTCAATTTTGCAACCCATTTGTCTGTGGCGGTCCACCCTGTACAATCTTTAACGATCTCGCCAATATCATAATGACTCACTTGAAAATCACTTTGTTATAATCGCTCGATTCACTTCGTGGGACTATTTGAAGGACCCCGGGCATTTTCAGAATGTTCGATTGCATGCTTTTAGGCTGTTCTGAGCTTCTTTTGCCCTATTGTACACTGTTTATCGTTATATACGGCAAGTCTTGGCTACTAAGAATTTCTTATCGGCATTACGGTGAATTACATTAGAATGTTTTGTATCGCGATAGTTAGAATAATAATTTTACAATATTTTTCGATATTCCTGGCAGATAAGGTGAAGTACGATCTATGTTAATGTACATGCAGCAATATTATGACGAGCTATTGAAAAGCGTTGTCGAAAACTTAGCGAGTGACAAAACTAGACAAGCTTACTCAGTAGTGAACAGTTTAAGACAAAGGTTTCAGCCCAAGAGGGCAATCTAAAATGACGAAATCAAATTAAAGAGTAATCGGACCATCATTTTTTCAGGCTTTTAATCCAGCAATTTTTTGCTTCAAAAGCTAGATATATTTCAATTTCATGAAAAGTATCGATATTTCGCGGTTCGTTTATATACTTTTTTCAGTCTCAATCAGCCTTGCAGGTTTAATAAAGATTTCCAGACCCAGCGACAACTTCTCTAGTTGAATGTTTTTGAATAATACAAATAAAACAGAAATACATTTAAAAAGTTTGCCGTTCTTTGAAGAAAATCTGTTCATAATAATAATGAATGTAGATTAACTTAAAATGCATTCGTACTATGAACAAATCATAATGCCAATGAAAATTCTCAACACAATTTTTTGGAAGTCCAAATTTCATATTAACAATAATTAATACTATGAACCAAATTTCATCAAAGTCTTTCGCCGTATACAAACGCACAAACACCTATTTAAAATTAGCCTGGAATAGTGAAATCCAAATTTCAAATGATTCAATTTGCTACAAATGGCGCCCAACGTGGGGCCCAAAACTTGTTTTGGGTACTCACCACCCAAGTGGGAAAATAATTTATGAGCATTGTCTCATAACTCTAATAACTGAACGTCTTATTCGCATTTCCATTCCCACTAACATGTCCCAGAATCGTTTTTCTTATGATTCATCCCTTTGGCTGTCCAAGAGAAAAGATTAACTCTCATTCGGACATGTAATAAATAGCTCTTTCTTTCACTAACCGCAATATCCTATCCAATCACATCCCTTCATCCCTTTGGCTGTACAAGAGAAAAGATTAACTCTCATTCGGACATGTAATAAATAGCTCTTTCTCTCACTAACCGCAATATCCTATCCAATCACATCCCTTCATCCCTTTGGCTGTCCAAGAGAAAAGATTAACTCTCATTCGGACATGTAATAAATAGCTCTTTCTCTCACTAACCGCAATATCCTATCCAATCACATCCCTTTAACGTAAAATTCCTTTAGTATACTATTGGTAGTGGTTTCGATTGTGTTTGGCTTTATGAGCCTTTTGGCTCTGGGTGCAACCTGGAGGCTGACTATGGATTACTGAGTTTGGTGGTTTACCGCCATTCTTAGTCCATGTCACCCGAAAGGCCCCTGCCTCTCTTTGTGTGAAACTACTCCATCTCGGTACTTGTTCCTGTTCTGGAGCTGTCAATTGTCTGGGTTTGATTCAGTCTGTTGCTGGATTATGTGGGGTAGGCGTGGTGCCACCACCACGTCCCTTCAGTCTGACCAAACTTAGGGGAATTGATAGGTTTAGAACAGGAAACAATCTTCGCATTTTTGAATCTTGTGTCTTAATTTTTGAGTGAGCTCGAGAGGGGTACACAGTCCTCTAAACAAGTGTTTCTATTCTGGAAACAGACAATTACTAGCCCGCCAGCGAACTTGATCGAGGAGTTTTCATTAAGTTCGGGAACATTGGCAAGGCCAAAATTTCTTTAAAACAAAAATTCTATTAAAACTAATATCTTATTATAAAGCTAAAAATCAATTAAATATCGATATCTTAAATAAAATATATTCTATGTAAAATAATTTCTAAAAAGACTTTTAGAAATTAAAAATTCAATTGAACATGAAAATGCAGTTCAAACTAAATACCAATATCTTAAATAAAAGATCGCACACGTCAAATAATCTCTAAAAGAACTCTTAAAAATTAAAGTTCAATTAAAGTTAAAACTAAAAATTCAATTCAAAACTTAAATTCAATTTAAAACTAAAAATCATTATCCCAAAAACTCGCAGCGAAGAAAGTCTGTCGAAGGTTGGCGTGGAAGAGGAATTCTCTATTTGCGGGCAACAATATTTGCAATCCAATCCTCTTGGAGACCAGCTGTTTTCACAGATACCACTTTCATTGTTTGGAACAATGGATGCTAGAAAACGAGCGTTTTTCTCTATGCAGAGTTGCCCTTCGTCTTCCACTCCAACCCCTGACAACAAGCACTGTTGGAAAAGGAGCAAAAAGTAAAGTAGCTACTGCAAAACCTGCAAACGCAGGATCCCGTACGCGTGGTACGGAATCTAAATACCACGACGTTCAACTTCCTAGTTCTCAGGAACAAGATTGTTCTGAGGAAGCTGGATTCGATAAAAATCAGACTCTCTCTGCGGCTGTACAATCAGGAGACAATAGAGCAAACGAAACCATGTTGGGGCTTGAAAACCAAATAGTGGTTTTGCAGCAAAGTCTGACTGACGTAACCCAACGAATATCACAACTATCAGTAAATAATATACCAAATAGCCATAACCAATCACGGGGTATGCGAAACCCGTTACAGAATTGGATGTCATCACCTTCCAATTCCGACGACAGGACCCATCGACCACGACCACAGCGTTTGGAGAGTACATCTCTTCAACATGACAGAGTAGTGGGTATTCTTTTACGGATGGGGTCTCAAATTTTCCGCACGAGGTGAGAGCGCTTGCCTGTCGAACTGTTCCTGTACCGCGTAAGAGCTTTAAGCAGACAGACTCTCGGCAACAACTTTGATTTATTGTGTCAACACATACATCAGTTATTTGTAGGTCATGCAGCAGATTGGTATTGGAAATATCACCGAGCATGGAGAGGAGTGATCTGGGACAATTTGACCAGAGCCATGCGAGATCAATTTGGAGATCGGTTTTCGGATCTGGACCTTCGAGAGTTCATCCGAAATCGACGACAGAAATCAGGGGAGACTTTTGATGATTTCCACCTACATACCTATAATACGACTAGTAGACCGACTGGGACGACCAATGCAGGACGAAGAGCTGGTGAAGATATTGAAGCGGAATCTATTGCCGGAGCTAAGACATGATGTCTTACACTTGCAGCTGCCTTCAGTGCGAATGAAATTTAAAACAAAAACCAAACAAAACAAAAAAAAATTAATAGCTAAATTGTAACTGTATATGAGCAAAAATACAATATATAGTACTCATACAGTCCTAATAATTCATTCCTGTTGAAACACTTCGTTTGAATAAAAATGTTGCGTTAAAAGTTAACCCTTTGGTCTTGTTATTGGGTCTCGACCCATGAGAAGTTTTCAGTGTTAGGTGGCTTAAGTTGTTTTTGGTGTGGTATTTCGAAAATATGTTTTAATGTCAAATTCAATTGGTGGCGTTACCCCGCCTCTATCAGGAGTAATGGCCCCAACAATATCAGGGGCCTGAGGTTATGTGCCTTACCTCGGGTCCGCTCAAAACTGAGGCAACTTTTTCCCCGTAAATTAATGTAACGCTTTTCAGGTTCCCTTACGTGTGTTGACATGTCTCGGCTGAGTCTGTTTTCAGCTCATGTCTGAGGGTTTTGTGTGGCAGGTTCTACGACCATAAGCCTTTTTCCCTTTTGATATTTGCACTTTGCGGTTACTACTTTCACTGAAAAAACACATAGCGCCAGACGCCATAATTTATAGACTTCTGGCGCCATGTACATAGTCGATTTGGGGATTGTGATAAAATATAGCGCCACACGCCATAATACATGGCGAAAAGTGCATAGGAGCAGGCGCTATGCTTATAGCCCTCTACGCCATGTACTATACTCCTCCACGCCATGTAACATAGTCCTCCACGCCATGCAGATGGCGTAGAGGGCTATAGTACATGGCGTGGAGGACCATAGTACATGGCGTGGAGGACTATAGTACATATAGGACGACTATGGTACATGGCATGGAGGACTATAGTACATGGCGTCTGGCGCTATGTGTATTTTCAGTGCAGAGTTAATTTTCTTCAAGAAATTGTGCGCGCGGTATTTTCGTAGTTCGATTGTTCAAGTGGTTCGATGTGTCCCGATTAATAGGTTTTAAATATGGCCCAAATGTAGTTTTTCAAAACATTATGCAGCCGAAATTCAGTATTTCATAAACATTATATAGCCCAAATTCAGTTTTTCAAATACATTATATAGCCCTCAAAATTTTCAGCCGCCAATTCAGCTTTTAGGTACCACAATTGGCGGGAATTAGCCAAATCTGGCCACAGTGCTTCTATTGTTGATACTCGCATTTATAAGTTCCCTCACACAGTATGACTGCGAGTTATAATTGGAGTTATCTTCTTCAACTGAAGCCATATTACATGGCTGGGAGCCATACTGCATGGCTCAGGGTACTATGTACATAGCGTGTGGGACCATAAATGCTGCACCATGTTACATAGGACCACGCGCTATGTAGATTCTGACACTATGGCGCAGGGAGCCATATTGCATAGCTCAGAGTACTATGTACATGGCGTATGGCGCCATAAATAATGCGCTATGTAACATAGCTCTGGGCGCCATGTAGATTTTTTTCAGTGTTGTATGACGGATGAAATACAAGTAGCAGTTCTTTCTTTCTTGGAGCTTATCCACCCCATTTTGGTAATGGCTCACCCCAGCCGCGTAGAGCTAGCAAAGCGGCACACCAGTATCCGTCGGGGTCGGATAAGAGGGTGCTTACCGGCCGATTCTAGGGCACCCTGCTCCAGGGGCATTTAAATATTTTTTTCCCTCTTTGATGGTTCTCCATTCCACTACTATTCTTTCTCGGTCTCTTGTCTGTACTTCGGTATAGGTTAGAGGAGCCGACCTGGAATAGTGAAACACAACTCCAAATAATTCATATTGCTACAAGATCTGGGAAACAATGGTAAGTTGGAGGTATGAGTGCAACGAGTACTTTGCCTTGAGTGCTTACAGGACAGACAGACACACTTAATTGTAAATTTATATCGCTATTGAAAATTTTAAGGATTGTCACTTTAAAATGAACCTTTTTCTCATAAAATTTTTGTTCTTTTTTTTATATACTTATTAGTGTTTAGGGAGCTTAATTTTCATATTTTCCAAAAATACTATCTTACGAAGCATTCCTCTTACAGCATTTTCGACAAAGGTTTCCAAATCTTTGTCATTTTCTTTGGCTATTTTCATCGCTGACTCAATTCTGACAGTCTGCATGCACTTTAATTAATGAATAGCTTATATATGTTCGATGGGGGGTTTCAACGGAAACAATCTCGAACACAGTTTAGAAAGAAAATTTTATGTGTGAGTAGTATTCGCCTAGCTTCGAGGGAAAGTGGCTCGTAATCTTTATCTTTTCAGATTTGGATATCAACACATTAAGACACAATTTCTACCTCAATTACCAGACAGTTCGAAGCACAAACATAACTCAAGTTATGCCTCTTAAGCACCTATTACTTTCGTACTTGTCAATGAAATTAATCTAAATCATATATTTTACCGCAGAAATATTTTCACCTCATTGAGCCCTCAATGAATCAAACTCAAGCATGCTTATTTACATTTCCGAACATGAATCCGCAAACAGTTAACACCAATAGCTTCGCAGATTGCAAATGACAAGATTATAAAAACTTTCTTGTCAAACGATCAATCTTACACTGATTTGGTGAAACGACCGACAATCATAGAAAATGTTTGTTGCATCCAGATAAGGATATGTGAATATCTTCGATTCAACAATATTAGCGTGAAAATTCGCCAAATAGCTTTCGCGAAATGAAAAGTATGAAATTCATGCATTTGACCATTCTTTTTTCATACACCAAAGTAACATGCTTATTTATTTACCCATGTCAACTGCAATGGATACCGTTTCGGATTAGCAACGGATTGATGTGTTTGGAAGTCGGGATATCTAACGAGCTCATGCTCTGTACAACCGAAATTAAATGTATAACAAAAGTACGCCGGCATCTAGGTTAAGCTCTTTTCCCACATGTGAGCACTTCATTAACGAACACTGAACACTTTCAATCGTTCTAACTGATCTGACGGTCGATATAAACTCAGAGTACATTGTAACGTTTAATTAGTCATCCTCTATTTGCATAATTCATCATCTATAGGAGCTTAGACAGAGCTGACAGATATAACCGCTTTGACACCGTTAAATCGAAAAATCTAATTTACGAATATACAACTACTATTATCTGCATATTTTAGTCTAGAAATGATAAATGCTTGTGAGCTACTGCCATTAATCGAATTAATGGTCGTTATCCGAATAATTGGATCGATACATGACAAATAGTTAAATCCTGTCCATAGGCATGGGCAAAAAAATGATACCAATTAAAACTACACACTTTGTGTAAAAACCCAATTGATCGGATGCATGATCTCTTTTACTGTCCCCGTCCGATCAACAGAAAGTAAAAATCGCATTCTCGGTTCGAACGGCACACCAGGTTTTACACAAATCACGATTAATATCTATCGATTGAATTATTGGATTCATTTTTATTCAACTGTAAAATCACACTTTCTCTTTTTTGTACTTTTCACACTGCTGCGAGAGAGATGCTCAGATCGATGAAATTTCTGCGAACTTGAAATGAAACACAATCTAAAAGATATTTTTTCGTTGCATTTGTGACATCTGATCGATTTTCAGGTTCGCATTCGATGATATCTAATTTAAGATGCTTCCGGTTGAGATATACAGTAGGTGCATTCTACGTATAATAAGATACACTTGCAAAGAAATTTATGCGAGCATTTGCATACAATCATTTAGTAAATTTCAATTTGATTGGGATGAAAATGCATATTTAAGCTGAACAAATTATGCGCTGTATTTTAAACGACGATGGGACACCGTGTTTTTTGCAGCAAACGGCAATGCTTTTTCACGAATTTTCGCTTTTCTCTTAAGCGACTCGTTTTTTGAATGTCTCGGCACAAGTGGAATTTCGAATTTACTCGTGTAAAGCTAGTTAGAGAAGATTTGCTGTAACGTTTTTTGTTTTGTTTTGATTATTTATTCATGCATTTATACATATATTTTCTTTATTTTCAATTTTTTTGGTCAGCCAGTTTGAATTGAAATGTGTTTGTTACATTTCTTGGGAACTAAGAATTGATGTTTTCAGGAGGAATTAATTACTTTGATATGTAATTTTTGGCTGCATTATTACTAATGTTCGAAGAAGAACATTAGTATTAAAATCACTTTGGCCAAAAATTCATATTTCTATATATATATATATCATCAAAAAATTTCAGTGAAAAAATCTCAGGAACACGCCATCCGATTGAGCTGAAATTTTCAGTATACATTAGTGTATATGCAGAATAGTGCCAGGTCTCACAAAAAGTTAATGATCTTTAACCCTTTGGCGCCGGCGGCCATTTTAGTGATTTTTTTAATATACCTATTATTCCGTACACAAATAATTTTTGCAAAAATAAAGTTGACGACATAAATTTCGAACAAGTTTTACATGTGAATCGGATAATGTTTTGGAATTTTTTTAACCCCATGTGTGCGCTGGGTGCCTTAAAAGAGAACGGGAAAATTTGAAAATTTTTAAATTGCGATAACTTTTGACAGAGCAATTCCATGATTACGAAATTTTCAGGACATGTTTGTTTTATTTAGTTGTAGATAAGTATACGTTTTAATGAGCGTGCTGGCAACCCTGTAGCTAGGGCAGGCACTGAAAGTGAAAACCTCCAAATCATCGTCTCTCTTGAAAAAATGTCGTTTCTTAAAAAAAAGCCACTCATATGTAAATTTTGTGCTTTGTTTACATAAACAAAAAAAAAATTTGATATGGTATAACGGGCACGCCTGGTAACCCTTGCCCAAGTTACCTATATATTTAGCATCAAAAACTTCTGTTCACGGAAACTCACGATCCGATGAATAGAATTTATTGAAATTTGCAGAATGTATTGGTCTTAAATAGGACCAGGTCTGATAGAAGTGATTTTGAAATGCGGGTGATTCTGTGCCAGTGGTGCCATCTTGAAAAATCACTAAAAAAGATAACTGTTTTTAGCCCTATAAATTCTGATTGAATCGTTCGATTTTGACGAAATTCACACCGTAGCTGCACCTTACTTCAGACCACGTTTGGTAGAAATTTGGTTGAAAAATTCGGTTGGATAATTTTGGTGTCTTAAATTTGAAAAAATAAAAATTTGGAAGTGAAAACATTCAAACCATCGAATATCCTAAAAAATGTCCGTTTCTACAATAAAACCAATCTGTACAGAAATCTTATGCTTAATCTACACAGTCCAAGTAAAACTTTGGAAATTTCATGTCGGACAAGAACGGTAACCCTTTCTCAGTTAACCTATATTTTTAGCTTCAAAAACTTCTGTTCACGGGAACTCACGACTCAATAATCAGATAGAATTGAAATTTACAGAATGCATTGGACTTAAGTAGGGCCAGGTCTGATAGAAGCAATTTTGAATTGTAGGCAACTCTGTTCCAACGGTGCCATCTTGAAAAATTACAGAGAAAAAAAAATGCTTTTTGCCCTATGAAATGCGAATAAGTTACCAGATTTTCATGAAATTTACACAGTAGCTGAACCTTACTCTAAACTCTGTTTGATAGGAATTTGGTTGAAAAATTCGATTGGTGCTGCCAGCTATGGTAATTTTTGTGCCTTTGGTTTTGAAAATTCGCTCAGGAAAATAAAACTTTTTGCCCTATAACTTCCAGTGCAGTCATGAAATCAATACGAATTTCATACAATTACTGGAACCTATTATAAACATTATTCAAGCCAAATTTGGTTGAAAAGCCATGATAGGGTTGCCAGCTATTGTTGGTTTTGTGTTTGTTTGCAATATCTTTATTAAGCGGTTTTATCGCAGAATTTTCAATTGGTTATGATATTGTAGTGACAATAAACAGCAAATATTAAGCTTTCGATTATTTGAAAAAACTCGCTGCAGGTAACCCTAAATTTCTTTATACTCCTATAACTTCAAATGTTATATAACAACGTGAAGCAGATGTGATATATTCTTGGCTTTGATACTGGCGAAAGGTTGTCAGCACGAGTCGGTTGTGCTACTTTTGTATCAATAAATGCTTACAGTTAGTATTCATACCGGAAACATTTAGCATTTATCGCAGCCCCAAACTCCAACTTCAGTTACAGTGCTGCAGGCACTGAGCATTTTCTTCATTGATATTATATGAGATGCTGCTTTCAAAATTTTGTGATATAAGCAACTGATAACGAATATAATTAACCCGTGTTTTGCTCTCATAAACGTTGAAATTCATGCCAGTGGTAATATCTGAAACCTTCTACCATATGAGTTATAATGCATTCTTGAGACAAAAGTAAAACGTGGCATTTGAAACAATTTGGCCGTAATAAGCAGCGCATGTGGTGGAATATGCACTCAAAACCTGGACGATTCTTCTACTGTTCTTCGAACATTAGTGTTTCTAGCGGTTCAGGTGCGCTAGAGTTTTTTTTTCATTAAGACACATTGAACTCCAGTTTATAAATATAATACGAACAGTAACAGATATAACTTAGTACACTGATTAGTATTTGTTTGAGTGTTCAGCGTTTGCTCCACATCTCTGGAATGTAGTTTTAGATTTATAGCCTTGAGAACTCTTTTAGTGTTCCTTATCTTTATTCTGTATGTTGCTTGAAATATGCTTGAAAAATGCTTGATATTGACTTAAAACTTGAACTCCTTAAAAAGCGGGAAGTGCATTTTGAATCTGGGTCTTATGATCACTGCTCCCGCTCCACAATCCATATTCGACCATACCACGTAGCGTCCTTTGTCTGCGAGGTGCTGGGAGCCTTTTCTCGAAGGTTGCCCTAGTTATTATTTGATCGCTAAAGTTCAGCATTTCCATTATGGTACTAATGTCCCGCTGGGTACTAAGATCGCCTTTTCGGTCTCCTGATTTGTTCGTGCAGGCCTGTCGTAAGCGCCTGTTTTGATAATTTTTCTTGACCTGTTAGGTGTAGCGGTTCAAGATTTAGCGGTTCATTGCTCTGTTAATCAGCTGGCAGACCATCCTTTGAAGCTTGTTGACCCTGTTAACGGAATTACTTGTGTGGTTTTCTGCCATCACACTGCTGATTCATGCAGAATGATAGGACTCACCATTTGTTTGCATGAGAGTCTGCCTTGAAGATAGTCGACAATAGCATCCAACCAATGTCGACAATATCATCCAATGTTTTGTCGGCCAAAATGCCTTAGTAAGGGTAAGGTTAGTTCGGTGAATAAAAGCTATTTTTAAGAATTTTTTTGGCAATACAGAGTAGTTAAGTTTATTCAATCAATTTCTAGATAATTATGCGACATTTGAACAATATTGTTCTGAATTTTCATTGCGAAATATTGAAAACTAAGGCACTGACAGTGAATCTCCGGAGGCGCCTCGAAAAAAAGTTGTTTTGCAGTGTTCATCACAACACGCAACAGAAACATTTGAAACAAATTAATCAATATTCATTTATTAAAGGAGATGTTTCTCGAAGTAAGCTTGAGAAAAAAGTTTTCTTTTTCGATTTTTCAATTTTTTGTAACACTTGAAAGCCAAAAAAACATTTTTCGCTAAAAAAAACATCGGTTAGTTTGATATTGTAAAACGATTGAGTTGTTTTGAGTTATGGTAAACACAGACTTAAAAAAAAAACAAAAAAATATAGCCTTGGTTGTCTTCGGGCAGAGCTCTCTATATCGCTGCAGCCTCCGAGATGCTGCAGAAGCTCTCACAGAAGGCACTCCAACTATTTCGTTTGGATTTCCTTAGTTCTTTGTTCTATTCTAAGAGTTTTTAGGTACAAGTCTCCACGTGCAATGTGTATAAGACCCTGTTGAACTCTGTTCTCGCGCTTATTTCAAGCTTTTCTGAATACCCATTTTATCACGGATACGATGGGGCATTACTTTTTTCAAGACAGTTGTTATAATAAGATTTGTGGATTATTCTCGTCACTTTGTTCACCATATTTTCTAATTCCATCTTGGTAGTATGATTCGGATGCTGGCCATGAACTTCCACTGTGGGGCCAATATGATAGCCTTTACAGCCTGATTACTATGTTTGCCTATACATAGCCCTTTTTAAGTTATATTTTCCTCGTAAGAAGGTTATGTGTGTATGATCAGAGAACGAAGGCCACTCCTAGATGCACTACACTATTTGAAATCAAAGTGAGGTATAATACCTCTTGTCTGCTAACTTTTAGGAACCTTGGCGTCTTGCCCTTATTAGCTACACCTAATTTTTTGGTTAGGATCATTCTAAGTGTAATTTACCTCAATTAGTGCCATCACTCCCCATCCTACTATCATTTGCCACTTTCTCATCCAATTATTAGCATTTTGCTCCCTCTTTTAAAGTGGTCTATTGTTGTTTATTGCCATCAGGTATAGTAGAGGCGGATATCGCGTTTACTGCAGCTCTTTCAATGGGATATGTGCTTGGACCACCACTGTGGCCCTGTTGGTGTAGTCTAGGACTAGAAGAAATTTAATGTTTGTATTAATTACTAATTACATTAGCTTGCTCTTTTTTTATATAGACCAAAAATGCTGTCTATATTTACCCAGAAGTCTTGTACTAAATTCTTATTATAAGTGCTTGAGTCAAAGCTGCTGCTTATTTCGGCCGAGATAGTTTTGGCGTGATGCAGGTTCGCCTGTAGACTAATGAAACTAGTATTTTAGTCGGTTGGAAACGGCCTCCATATCGGTTCCACTGCACTTCATACTGACAGCCCGCCAACTCCGGTACCTTTCCGTACCTCAAACTTGGCATGGCAACTACATTTTTGAAAATATTCAATTCCACCAGTTCTTATGAACGTACGGGAAATGGGAAATGTCATATGCAAATGAAATTCAGAATTTTTTTTTTTTGTCTCATTTTTGCTTTACAATATATTCTGCAGCTTTTAATGGATACAATACACACTGATGTCACTTTCCGAGACTTTAAAGGATCCATATTATCAAACAACAATTTCTTTAATATCGCCAGTGACAGATGACGGTCAATGTTGTGATGCATTGATTGTAACTCCAGCGTAAGGGTCTACTCAACATTTCCAAACCGGAAGCTATCGTTGTCGTCATTTTCGCTTATTCCGGAGGATGAGAATGGGCTCACTGCAATAACTACAAATGGGCTCTTGCAAATGGGCTCTATATTCATTCTTCCTGAATAACGTTCTCAAGGACTTGACACAGAGGTCCTTTTTTGGCATTTAATGAACGCTAGGATCTTATCTGTTGCCATGTCCGCTGGATTTAGGAAGAAGCCAACAAGAATTTTGGGGTTGGGAATCAATGATTCCTCAATGGTCTAAAAGATTGGCTTCTTTCACGGCTTCATCTTTAAGGCCACCATTTAGCCGTTACTCTATCCTTACAATGAAGAAAACGTAGCCTACTTTATAGATGATGCTAAGGAATCTATATCCACTAGGACACTACCTTGAAAGGCTTTCAGCACCTCATCCATTCGGACGGTTGTAAGACGTCCTTTGGGACAATAATTCCGCATAGTTTCCACATAGTTATAGCGGTGAGATCTTCTAGATGTTTTGATGCCTCACTCGTTCCTTCTGTCTTCTTTGCCAGCCTGTCTTCTGAAGTATCATTTTTGGGTCTGATTTTTTCCTAATGGCTTTTAGTGCTGCTGGTAGTAGTGCGTTTTCCATGCTTCTTTCTTGTACATGCCACTCTTCATGAGGATCCTTATTAGCTTTTTGGCTGCACTGATTGGGCTTTAGAGTCGTTTTTGATAACTTCTCCGAAATCGTGTGGCCTCGGAAGAATTCCTCTGTAATTACGTTGGAGAATTTGTCATCACATTTAGCTGCCATCTTCCTTCCTTCCGGTTTGCCTTTCACCATGTAAGGTTTAGGTAGGAATACTTGTTCCTTGCTTTTCTTTGTTTTTGATGTGGTGCTACAGTTTGCTTTTTTTGCCTTCCCCTAACCTCCAGTTACATCCACCAGGATTTTTAGATCCGCCATAGGATGTGGGCCTTAAAACGTTTATTGATCTACTGAGGAGCATTGAAGAACCTGGAGCGTTTGGGTCTGGGGAACTCCTTTCACGATTTATTTTCACTCGAAATTTCGTTGCAACAAGCATGAAGTATCATAAAAACCAGCTGTAATTTTCTTTTGTATCCAGGCCCAGACATGAAATTAGACGGGCACTTGCCAGCCGACACCAGAATTCGAATATTAATGACTGCTTAGCCTAGTAATCATTCAGCCCTTGGAATATGCTATTCCCACACTGGCTTCGAGATTTTTCTGTTAGCGCTTAATTCTCCAAAGCCCAATCATGTTGGCCAACCTTTCGTTTAGGAAAGATTGTTTGCTTAAGCCACCGCAAAGAGGTTATGATCAGACTTCTATCATTTCGATATATACGGCACGTTCATATTTTTGTAGAATACATGTTAGTCCTGCTATTTAAGTTAAAGGCGGCTGCACGGAAAGTGTTTGAGCCTTGTCATATCTTTGAACGGATGACGTAGGATTTTTCCCGGTCAAGTTAAATACTGAAGCTACGATTTTATTATCTCTTCAGGCAACAACAAAATCATCAATCACATTATTGCTACCAATCTGTTCGACAAATATGCCTTGTGATTCTTTTTCAATATTGCTTTGTAAAATGAATAATGGTTTTTAGCATTTAACACTGAACTACAACTCTTTCCGACAACAGGTATATCAAAAATACAATGGTAAATTCTGGAACGTTCAACTTACGTTGAAGTGAAACGTCACTGGTGCATATTCAGGTAGAATAATGACTTCTAGTTTGAGACTTGAGGTTTTTATTCCCGGAAAAACTTTCTCCCACCAATGTTTATCATACAGCAGACAAATTTATATTCCTGATAAACGATTATTTTATTGGAGGTCAGAACTATGATGGGCTCTTCGTTTATCATGAATTAATTTTTTTTAACTAGCTAATGTAAAATGAACTATATTTGTATGTATGCATTAATTCCACGTCTTTCATGATTTCTAAAAAATACTCATTTAAGTAAGTATCATAGTACATTGCTCTAATTTTTGGAAACATCGCAGAATAACATAATCTTAGTGTACATATTTTTCCTAACCAAAATGAGAGATACACGCACTTATGAATTAACTTTTTTTGTTGATAGAAGCAATAAATAAGCAAGTAAACAATGAATAAATACGAAGCGTTAAATAATAGTTTCAGGGCCTAAAAGGTGTTGCATAGTTTGTTTTTGATTTCTGAGTTCCACTAGGCGATTAACCTATTCAACGATTCTTCACAAAGTTTATCGAAATGTAAATAAAACACAATGAAAACAATTAGAAAAATTTGCAAAATAGGTTAACACCACAGCAATCAATTGACAAAGCCATAAGTGATAAGAACCTAAGCTGTTTCTAGATTTTTTGATGAGCCACAAAAAAAAAATATTTACTTTTTTTATTTATTTAAATAAAAATATTTAATAACATATGTATGTAAATTGTATTATTAACGTATTTGATTCGTGTATTTTCTGCAATGCTTTCTTTACAAGTCCACTAAGCAGTTGTTGGTTTTAGATTTGAATGACAGCTTTGCATGTAGGCTACTATTTTGTAAAATTGATATACAGCGGCTCAATTCAGTAATCGGAAGAAGATTTTTTTCTCTAACTTTATGAAAAATCAGTTTAGGAAAAAATGAAATGCATATATATTTACTAGGTAACAATAGTTTATAAAATAAGAAAAAAATATATTTCTATTTTATTTACAAAAAAAAAAAATTATAGGCCAATATTCAAAATATATGATTGTGAAATTCCAAATAAATATTCGGATACTTCAAATAATGATAGTAAATTAAGTACATACGAGGGTGGGGTGAAAAGTTTCCGGCCTGACCAAGAGATGGCGCCACTAGGTCTACTTTTGGAGCGGCATCCAACAGTACCATTTCTTTCAAGCTTGTATGCACAGTTTCAGTTCAATCGCTACATTAGTTTGCGTTTGAGAGCACTGTGCGCGAGACGCTTCCGTTTTTGCCTTCTTTGGAGTTGGTTCGCCTTTTCCAACCCACTGTTTTGACTGTTCTTTATTTTGAGGAGTGTAGTGGTGGACCCAAGTCTCAGCAGCAGTTACAAATCGACGCAAAAATTCGTTTGGATTACGCCTATACAGCGACAAATTGGCGGTAGAAATTTTTTTTCGAATCAGTTTTTGGTCGAGCGTTAGCAAACGCGGCACCCACCTTGCACAAAGCTTTTCCATACTCAAATGGTTGTGCAATATATTTCGCACACGTTCAGTTGACATCTCACAGGTCTCAGCTATCTCATGCACTTTCAACCTGCAGTCTTCCAACAATATTTGATGGATTTTCTCAATCATTTCTGAAGTTGTGACCTCAACGGGCCGTCTTGAGCGAGGTTCGCCAGAGGTGCTCACACGACCCATTTTAAATTCAGAAACCCACTGCTTGATAGTTGGATATGATGGAGAGGAGTCTCTTAATGTTGAATCCATCTCTTTTTTTATTTGTTTTGGTGTAAAACCTTCCAAATAGAAGTTTTTGATGACAGCACGTTTTTCCAATTTTTCCATTTTCGCAAAATCAACGGAAGCGTCTCGCGCACTGTGCTCTCAAACGCAAACTAATGAAGCGATTGGGCTGAAACTGTGCATACAAGCTTGAAAGGAATGGTACTGTAGGACGCTGCTCCAAAAGTGGACCTATTGGTGCCATCTCTTGGTCAGGCCGGAAACTTTTCACCCCACCCTCGTATAAGAAAGTTTTTTTTCTTATTTTAGTATTTTGTTGGAAAACCTTTGGTTTTCCGAATGGCTTCCAGTCTTCTTGGAATAGATTCCACCAACGACCTGCAATAAGAGGGATCGATTTTTTTCCATTCGTCCTCCAGAGCCACTTTAAGCTCGGCCTTCGAAGAAATTACCCGCGATTTAAATTTGTTTTCTAAATAGGCCCACAATTGTTCGATTACATTTATTTCCGGAGATTGTGGGGGTGTTTCCATCACGTGAGGACAATTATATGTGTACAATAACCACATGCGCGTATTGTGAGCTTTGTGTTTTGCGTCATTGTCTTGATAGAACGAAAATGTCTCAGAAATGCCCAATTTATCTACACTTTCTTTAAAAAAAATTTTTTAAATGGATATGTACTTGAGTTGGTCCATTATGCAATCAGTAAAAATTAGCTTTCCTAGTCCAGAGGCAGCCCCAAACCATCAACGATCCAGCTCCATGTTTTACGGTCGGTTGAAGGCTAACAGGTTTGAACTCATCATTTGGTCGTATCCACACATATGTTTATCCATCTGCTCTCGTCAGTAAATAACACTGTGCTCCAATAGGAAAAGTCACGCGATTTATGCTCTTTAGCGAACTGAAGTAGCGTCAGCAAATTTTTCTTATTTACAAAAGGTTTTTTGCGTGGAACTCTGCCTTTAAAATCGTCACTCCCTAAAACTTTTCTCACAGATTCTGTACTTGCTTGCAGTAATGTGGTGGTAGTTAGACACTTCCGATGTCAATTTTGTCGCACTCAGCTTGGAATTTTTCCATTTTCTCTTGAATGGGATTTATAAAGAGTTACTGACAAAAGGCGTCGTCTCGTAGCTTTGTCCGATTACTTAATTTAGCCATTGTATGTACTATGACATCAATATTTATTTAAAAATTTATATTTTTCAAAGATCTTGAGAACATTTTCCACTTTGCATGTGATTGTGCTTCATTCTTTCCGCCTTGACCACAATTCATAGCAAGTTCTATTGGGCTATCATGACTCATAAAGTTGGTCGAGTAATAGCAACATTACTAACAATAACTTTCCCTTCACTCATCATGGTCTGCAAAGCAAATTTTCTTCAGCTAAACAACATTCTTAATCCGTCATAACAAATTTGAAATATTTCCAAACTTAACCGCTCGACCGAATTTCAAAAGAAAACGAAAACCAAAAATTCGAATGAAATACTTTCATCTACAACAGAATTGTAGAATCTTTCCATTGTTCGGAAATTTCGCAAACCTACCTTGGTCGTAGCTTTTATTATTCGTGGAGGTGAAGGTTTTTTGACTGTGTTATTTCGTCAGAATTTGTCAGGTGAACATATTTTTTTTTAATAGGCCATGTGAAATGAAGAGATTAGTTGAATAGTGTGTAAATAGGTGGAACTAATACTGCGAATTTTCATTTACCGCTTAGATTTAAGAGACCAGTAAACTAGACTGCAAGTCATTACCATTTATCATGTGAAGTTGAGAGATTCCAAGAAAAAGTTTTTAAGCAGCATGTTAATTGGCATTTTTGTTTTGTGATCTTCGTAGCTTGCCCAGTGTGTAAAGTAAACCATTGCTCATTTAGCCAAAAGGTAGCAATGCATCTGTTGACTTACATACAGTGGCTCACAGCTTATTTGATACAGTGACTTTTTAAAAATGCAAATCACTGTAACTTTGAAATAAAGAACCCTATTCAAAAAATTTAAACGTATTTGACTAGATGAATGTTCGACGAATACAATGCAAACCAAAAATGTTCCAGCAATATTCCTCGGCGTCTCTTAAAAGAGAAATACCACTGGCGCAGAAAAATTGCAGCTCACAGCTTATTTGATACAGACACTTCAATGCGAATAAACTTCTATTTCTCGCGGAGTTAATCTGTGTTGTTTTTGTTTCTTGAATTTTTGATTGTGTTTAGACATTGGCTTAAGTAATTTTTAGCAAGATCTTGTAAGCTGAAGTACCAAAATGAGCCAAAATTGTAAAATGGGTCATCGCACCACAATTGAACAGCGCGAATTGGTATTAAACCACTTTAAAAAAGGACAAAGTGGTCGGAAAATTGCTGAAAGTGTGAATTTGAGTGTCTCTACAGTGCAGCACATAATTGAGCGCTTCCTACACGAAAATCGGGTAGAAAATAAGAGGAGAAATGCGCCAAACAATATTTTCACCGTATCCGACGAACGATACATTGTAAGGAAAATGAAAGCAAACACAAAGATTTCCACTTCAAAATTGGTTACTGAGGTTCATCGTGAATTAAGGAAGTCATGTAGTGCTGAATCCGTCCGACGAGTGCTTCGCGACCATGACTACAGGGGCCGAGTAGCTCGTAGGAAGCCTTTCATTTCCAAAAAAAATACAATAAGCCGATTTGCCTTTGCCAAAGAGCATGTGGGAAAGCCATCCGCGTTCTGGAATACGGTTATTTTTGCGGACGAGTCCAAGTTTAACATTTTTGGCTCCAACGGAATGTCATATGTCTGGCGCAAGGCAACCACTGAGCAAAACAAGGTGAACCTCAAAGCTACTGTGAAGCATGGTGGTGGTAATGTGATAGTTTGGGCCTGCATGTCTGCAGCGGGAGTCAGAAATTTAAAGTTTATTGAGGAAACAATGAACCAAACAAAGTACCTTGATGTACTCAAAAACAATTTGCTGCAAAGCACTGAAAAACTGAGTGTTAGCAACCAATTTCGGTTGTACCAAGACAATGATCCAAGGCACAAGTCGGGAATTGTGCAATCCTGGCCAATTTGGGATTGCCCTCATTTGATGTCTCCGCCGGCACAGACACCAGATATGAACGTCATTGAGAATCTGTGGACTTTGTTGGATAACAACATTAGAAAACACAAGATTTCTAATAAACAAGACCTGATGAAAGCACTGCTAGAGGTATGGCAAAAAATTAGTCCTGACATCACAAAAAAACTCGTTGATTCATTGCTGAATAGGCTCCAGGCTCTGCTTAAGTCTAAGGGCTATCATACAAAGTATTGAAATCAACAGGAAACCTCATAATTCACAACAATTTTAATGTTTAATCAAACTGTATCAAATAAGCTGTGACATGAAATTTGTTATTATTTTTAGTTTTTTTGTTTTTTAAGATGTAAAACATTAACTTTGTAACAAATATAAACTTGTTTAATAAACAACAAACAATTGCCTTCAAAATGGTGTTCAAATTTTTTTGATATTGTTATTATTTTTTGAGTTATTGCAACTTAATTTTTTAAAGAAGCACTGTATCAAATAAGCTGTGAGCCACTGTATGTATGTATGTTTTCAAAAATTACATCCTGATACAATGATCTTGATTTTCCCTCAAGGTCGAGAAATCAATATTTCATCTTCAGTATACGCTGACATGTACTTCTGTATACTCTTACAAGAGTCGGTACTTACTAATATTTCTTATTAGCTTTATTGCATGCATATATCATTGTACGTGGACAGAAAGTAAATTATGAATGAATGTCGGTTTAAGTGATGGCTGTTAGGCGGTTAGCGATGAGTCAAACGACCTACGACACATAAAAATGAAAATTGTAAAATTTACATCAAGTTCGCATTGTCGAGTTAACAAGTCACCTGCAGGATCGTTTTTATTGTTGTACGCACGTTAATTACCATATTTCGAAGAAGAAGGTGCGAATAATAGTATTAAATAAAAAAAGTTGTGAAGCACTGTTATTTGAGTACGATTTGGTAACTTTATCATTTTCACTGCTGTATTTGGTTAGAATAAAACCGTTGCTTATTAGAGCTTAATTAAAATAGACATTTAATATTTATTTATTTATTTCACCAAACAAGGTAGACAATTACAAATAAATTAAATAACAATTAAAATTGAAATTGCATTTAAAAAATTGAATTAATTCATAACAGGTATAACATATAACTGAATACAATGCAAATAACTTAATTAACATTCAATAAATAAATACATAGAAAAATTACATATAGGGCACAAAATTATTAAAAACAAAAACGAAATCAAAAAAGTCATAAAAACGATACTAGGCCGGTAGACTAGAGAGGGTAGGATAAGAGAGCCTTGGTAACTCTGTTTTTAAAGGAGGCTTTCGAAATCGTGGGAGGAAAGTGTTGGATCATGCTGTTGAATATCTTGCAGCATCTATTTAATGGCTCTTTATCCGCATATTCGGTGCTATGCTGATATTCAACTAGCATTCGTCGGGATTTAGTGACTCTCACGGACTGATTAAGCACAAATCTTTCCTGTATGTGGTCGATATTAATAGCGTCTCTAATGACATCGAAACTGAAGCAGGCAGATAACATTAATCTTGTGGATGTAGAAGTGGTGCCAAGCTTAGAAGTCTAAGGCGAGATTCATATGACGGTAAACTGTTAAAATCAAAAAAAAGATCTCTAAGAGCGAATAGCAAGAATTACTTTTGAAAAGATTCAAACCTGTGGATGTGAATTTCGAAAAACGGGTTCAAGATAATGCAAGCATACCCAAGAAGAGGGCGAAAGAGTGCGGTGTATAGTGATTTTGTAACCCAAAGGTTCTGAAAATACCTGGCGCGTGGTTTAATGAAGCCAAGTCGAAATCATTTTGTCATAATGAAAATTAAAGCGCAGCTTTTCATTATCATTAAAATCTTAAAGCAGCCATTACAGATGGCCATCTGCCAAAGCATAGTGCCCTCTAAAGTCTGCTGCTTATCAGCCGATATGATACCGTTCATGCCCAGTGATTTGAAGGGAACAAAAGAATGAATGACCCATCATATATGTGCGCTAGACATAGTAGAATCCTGCACTCTTGCTAGGACTTTGTTGTAAAGCTGAAGATGCTTCCTCATTGCCAGGAAAAAGAGTGTTTTTGAAAACTCTAAGCGTCTCACAGATGCTTTCAGACCAACTTCCATCAGGCCCTTGAATGCAGCCCGGGGCAACAGGATTAAAACTAAGAAGTTTCCGAAAACAACTGGCTTCATTCGTGCCTTCAATATTTTCACAAAAAGATTTCCCTGAAGCTCTTTTCGCCGCACGCATTTAGTAGAGTTTTGAATGGCTTTAATTTTACTTTGCAGTGCGACTAATCATTGAACTTTGTGACAAGATTAAACTCCAATTTGCATTCACTTCGACGACTTGCAATCTCACTGTTCCGCCACTGCGGCTTGTTATTTTCTATGGAACTATTTTAGTTACATACAGTTTAGTTACTATCCCCTTTAGATTTACCAGGGACAGTTCCGTCAGGTTTGAGAGAAAGGGTGTACCAAGTGCGGCCAATCTTCTCCTTGCTAAAGCCAGAAACTGGCACATGGGATGAAGGATGGATTCCTCCTCAGAGCCACAGCTCCGACAGAAATCATTAAACTCTACGCCCAAACGTTGTGCATGCCGGCCTATAAGGCAGTGGCCCGTTAGAACGCCCACAGTGCAACGAAGGGCGCTTCGAGTTAAGCCTAAAAGCTGCCTGGTGCGATGCGCATCCATGGATACCCAGGACTGCCTTGTTATCACACAGGAAGATTCATCTGCCCAGGACTTCTTAGCGTCCTCAAGTAATTTTTGCCTGATGGCCAGTTTAACCGATGTCATCGGTATACCTATTGAGAAGGAGCAAGAGACCTCAAGTAGCAAAGTATACACCACTGAGTATACACCACTTCCGACTCTATTGTTTAGCTTTGAGCCGTCAGTGTACACATGGATAAGCCCATTATCAAGGGTGGCACTATTACACCATTCCTCCTTGTCAGGGATGCGAGTTGTGAGCTCCAAATCCAGTATGCAATGCGGAGCGATGTAGTCAACAGCCGCTGGTGCGGGTACTCTCTCGGCCAAGATCCTCGCATGACCGAACTCTTTTCTATTCCATGTTGAGATACAATTTAGTCTCACAGCAGCAAGATTAGCTGCTGCGAGATCAGTAAATTGGTTGATAGCCAATGTAGCAGCACAAAAAGTGCCTTAGTAAGGGTGGAGCAGAGCGCTCCAGTTACCAGCAGTGCAGCCATTCTCCGCACTTTTTCAAGCTGCCGTTTGCAGGTAGCCTTAAGAGCAGCCTGCCACCAGAATGCCACCCCAAACAACAGAATTGGTTCCCCCACAGCAGTATAAAGCCAAGCAACAGTACGAGGCTGCAATCCCCAACTCGCCCTTATGGCCCTTTTACAGCAGTAAAGTGCGTTGAAAGCCTTCCGAGCTCTTTCTGCTACATTGTAGGGCCATAGTAACTTCGAGTGAAGGATAAGCCGTAAGTATTTGACCTTCTGGCTCAAGTTAATGGAGACCCCATTCTAATTTGGGCAACTCAAAACCAGAAACTTTGTACTTCCTTGTAAACAGCACTAGTTCCGTTTTATGAGGATTCACATTCAAGCCGCACTCACGACTCCAACGTGATTTAAACTCTCCGACAGCGTAGATAAATACTTTCCCGAAACTGAAACAGCTATGTCATCTGCATAAGCAATCACTTTGCAGCCGGCACGGTCCAGCTTCATTAGAAGAGTATTCACCGTGATGTTCCACAGCAGGGGAGAGAGAGCTCCACCCTGAGGTGTGCACGTGCTGGGAGATTACCACTCCACTTTTGAGAAGCTGTACAATAAAAGCAATCAGCCGTTCATTTACATGCACCACCGAGAGAGCCCCAACAATTGCGTTAGAATTAACGTTGAAGGCCTCCTCGTTGTCCAGGAAGGCAGCAAGCGTATATTCCTTTAGAGCAAGAGATTTCTCAACTTGCTCAATAAGGACGTGAAGAGCGGTCTCAACAGACTTACATTTGGTATAAGCATGCTGCGACATCTTTTAATATGGTAATCAATGATCCTTTCCAAAATCTTAAGCAGGACGGAGTTAAGATAGGAGTTAAGTTTGGACGATAGTCCTTCGGCTTAACATGTGTAACTTTTCCTGCTTTGGGAATAAACACCACTCTGGATGGTGGGAACATACGAGAAGCGTAGACAAGCGTTATAAATCTCTCTGAGTCAAGGCAGCGATACTTCCATGGACTTCTGGATGTCAGCCGCAAGGACGCCATCAGGGCCCGGGGACTTAAACGGCTCAAAGGAGTTAATAGCCCACCTCAGTTGAGAATTTGATATTCTGAACGGCGGCATTGAACTGTAAGTTTGCTCCGTCTGGCACGCCACTTCTAGAGGGCAATGATTAAGTCTTAAGTCGTGAAGATTTTCATGGCAACCCGATATATTTTAAATTGAGCAAATCAAACCCTCAACTGACAGTGTAGTCACCGATCGGAACTGGATTGGTGCTGATCAGGAGTCGCATTCAACAAAGCCACCTTAATGGTCACGGTTTTATTGGGACGGAGATAATAATGCTAATTTGGAGCCACTTACGAGCAGGTTTTAGTCTACCGCTACCGCATCATAAAACGACTAGGTTGAGAATGCTAAAATTGCCCGCCCAGCTCGTCTATCATAGTAAAATCAGAGAGTAGACTATGGAGGAAAAGTAAGTCAAACCGATGATTCTTCTGGGGATGCTAAAGAGCAACCGCTTGAAATGGAGCAGTCTTTATATTAGAAGAGTTAGCTCATTTGGCATTAGCCGCATTGCACTACGTGGAAGCAATCTAACCATATCTTTCGTCATGAGCTTATTTTGCTGCTTAAACATCCCACTTGCGAGACGCTATAAATCAATAAAGAAGTTAACCCCTTCAAATATTTTACTTTAACTAACCGTACTAGGTAACACAATATACTAAATTTTTTACATTGCAACCCACATTTTCATGGCTGCATTCGTCGGGGCCGTGAACCCAGAAAAATGATAGCGGAGCTATGAGAATTTTTCGTCAGTAGATTTATTGACTTATAGATAAATAATACCTTATACCAAAAATCATAAGCTTGACCTAATTATGGAAGCTAAAGCTACCAACCTGATTCGTTTCAAAGACAGAAAAGAATCGACTGGTAAGCAATATGGCTACCTTTATTTGATTTACTCTAGATTGCACTGTATACCACAATTAACTAATTATTTGCATTGCATTCAACCTAAAAAAGAAAACTTTGCCTGATTTTTAATATATTTTTGAGCTACGTTCAAATCCTATAAGAATTATCAAAAAAAAATCAGCATTCTGCACATTTGTCATTAGATGACTAAAACAAATATGGAAATGAAACTGTGTACTAGAATCGTATAAATACCTATAACTGGAGATTACATAGCAGATTATTTTAACATCTTTAGCTACTGAATGACAATTTTTCGAGAAACGCAAACAATCTAAATTGCATTTAAATACTTATTATAATTAATGTCTTATAGCAACAAAAGTTTCATTCACTTCAGCAGCCTATTTACAATGTATTTATTGCAATGATTGCGTTTTGAAAATACTCTTCTTAAGCATGAAGCTCCTGAACTTTACTTGGTTGTTTGAAATAACTTAATATCTGATAGTCTGCAGTATACTTCCATAATTGAAACAAAGTAAGTCACCTGTTGCATAAATAAAGTGCAATAGCACGAGAAATGATAATGAAGTCGTAAATAAAATTCTTAGTGGAATTAAATACGTCATGACAAAAAATCAAATAGCGGTCAAATTCTTCATGTGTAATTGTTACTAAACTATACTCCTAAATAATTTCAAACAGGTCTATTGAAGGAATGTAAACAATTTTTGGTAGCGGAATTCGGTTTGGATTTTAAGTTATATTTCTCGGTTTATTGCAGAAGCTTAAAGTATCTTACCAGGTAATTAGACATATGTAGGTCGTTTAACATGACAAATCGTTCGACTACACGCACGCAGAAGATGAAATGTCCATTGAAGTTATTTATTTCATTAAGGGGTTACCCCCACTTGTAACTTTGAAGTTTTTCGTTTTTTTTTGTTGCATTTTTTTTAAGTATAACTATCTGAGAATACTTCCTTCAAATTTCAAGTCGATCCAAACATAATTAACCGAGATATGAGCGTTGAAAGAGAAGAAACTGTTGCTTATACAACCGTTACTTATACTTATAAACGCGTTTTTCTCGAAATGACATCTTTGAAGTCGGTGACCAAAATTACTCGAAAACTACTGAACCGATCTTTTTGAAACTTAGCAGGCTTATTTAATACATAAAAATGTAGTGTTTGATCGTTCGATTTTTTTTTAAAATAAAAAATGGCCGTTTTATAGCCAAAAGACGACCATTTTTTTAAGTGAAAATCGAAATATTAACTTTGACTGTCCGCCATTTTGTGAAAAATGGATATTGTTTTGAATCCTTCGATCAAACACTAGTTTATACTGTTATTTAATTAAGTCCATCGCTATTTTTTGCTTCAGATGATCCAATTCGACACAATTTTGGTCACCGCAAAAGGTGAAAATTAAAATTCCATTGTTTTGACGGCCATTTGTAATTAAATCATGTAATATTTTTCAATAAAAAAATTACTGAAAGGGGTTCAAAGTATGTACTTTAAGAAAATATAATAGTCGTTTAAAAACGTTTCGTAGTTTTGTCAAAAAAAATTCATGAAAATGACCTATTTTATTGCGCTACAAGTGGGGGTAACCCCTTAATATGAAATAGTAAATGATCTGGGGAATGTGTATCATTTGATTTATATGGAATGTAAACATGTTACGATTTGATGTACTAATGAGATTTACGCGTAAATTTTTATCGAACAAATCGGACGTTCAACTTTGTTTTTATTTTGGAGAACGAACAGTGTTGGAAAGTCTTATTATTTTTTGGGTTTATGAAAGCAGTTTCTGTTAAGTTTGAAAAAGGCCACACGATAGTGCAGGTACACTAATTTCAGGCTTACGGATTACGTTACATATGTAAATGAGTTTTACTATTGATTTGCACTGGTAAAATGTTATCATTGAGCGCGTCTGATAGATACTTTTTTTTCCTCCTTCCTTCCACTCTCTTCATCACTCTATCTGCGTGCACAGTCTATATGCATCATCTTTACCCTCCAGTAAGTTTTTCATAGTGCTTCCCAGACAACTAGTTTATTGATTTAGGAGCCTTTTCAAAATTTATTTGACATTTGCTCATAGAGTTGCCGTATCTTTGCGAAATGAAATTGCCAATTTTCTATTTTTATGTCGGACATATTTATTCGAAACAATGTCGTTTCTGAAAAAATAACAAGCAGGTTCACAAGCAAATGGACAGTTTCCTGTGATTATCGAAACCAAACTGGCGAGCGATTCCGGAAAAGCGAGTGCACCGTCAGCTAAAAATCAAACTATGGCAATGCCTGGGAAAAATATTCGTCGTAGCACTACAGCTCCTCTCGGGCCTTGGCTTCTTGCAGGTGACGCCTCCAGTTGTCTCGGTCCAATGACCGCGTCCTCCAATTTCGAAAACCGAGCAGCTTTGCGCAGCTTTCGTCGACAGAGTCAGACCAGCGTTTTCTGTGTTTTCCCACTGGTCTTCGACCCTCGGCCCTTCCGTCGAATACCTTCTTACGTACTCGATGCTCGTCCATTCGTTGCACGTGACCAGCCCATTGCAGCTTCCGCAGTTTGATTATTGTAACAACCTCTGGCTCATCAAAAACCTCGTACAGCTCGTGGTTGTACCTTATCCGCAATTGGCCGCACTCTTGTTTAGCTCCAATTATACGCCTGAGGCCCCGTCTTTCGAAGGCGTTCAGCATATTTGCGGATGCTTGGGGCAAAAAATATGCTCTCTTTGAAATCCTCGCATAAAAGATGAAGAGGCAAGCACTGAAGAACAAAACTCCGGCTAGATGCTCGCAGGATATATACGAGTACAAAGTGTTCTGAGCCCTGCGAATCTGCGTAGGATCTCAGTCGCAGGCAATGTAAACGAGAAAGTTACCAGCAAAGGCGGACAGGGAAATCGATGCAGTGAAATCTTGAAGTGTTTTCCCGGAAACTGGATGTCAGACAATGGAGTCTTAGAGTCTACGTGGAGAAGTGACAAAAAGATGGGCTGGTAATGCAAATACTTTCAGTTCCGGGCAGAAATGTTTCCAACAAAGCTAGGCGTAGGGAACGCAAGGTTGGCTACAATGATGATTAGAGATGAGGCGTATATACTGGAACAGGTATATGGAACAGGTATTTTTTTGGAACAGCCAGTACCTAGTACGAAATTCAAAAATACTAGGTACGAGTATTTTTGTGGACTATACATGTAATCAAGAATTTACACAATAAATTTCGTCCATTTAATTCATTTCAATCAAACAGTGACGTAATAGTATCCTAATATTAATATAAACTCGTATTTCATACTTGCAAGTGCTTTCATACTCACGAGTATCTCGTACGCGAGACAAAAATATTTGCAAGTACGAAAATACTCAATACGAGGATATACTCGTATAGTTCCAAAATATTCGATACGAATATACTCGTATCGTTCCAAAATATTCGAATACGAAAATAACGTATCGTTCCAAAATATTCGATACGAGTATATACTCGTATCGAGTATTTTGGAACTTGCAAGTATTTTCGTATCGCATATTTTTGTATAGAGTATTTTCGTGCTTGCGAGTATTTTGGGACTTTAGGTTTAGGTTTTTAGGGCAAAAGTAGCTGAAATCGGACAAAATCGGCCAAGTTTGAGTTAGAGTTGTTTGGGACATAGCATGCCAAGACTTATTGCTGTGTTACAAAAATTTACGTTTTGTAGGGGAGTAAGGGGTTTTTTTGACCATCGTTTGGCAAAAACTGCCTTTACAGCGCTTTCGATGATTGAAAGTGGTCGGGAAGTAATTAGTGATATTTTAAGGACGAACAAATTTTTGATGGGAGAAATTGGGCAAACACGTCCATTTTTTCCAAAAAAAAAAATTTTTTGGTCTAGCATGAATTTGAGGATCTTTCTGAGTTGTTCACATAGGTGAATTCCCATGAATTTGAGGATCTTTTCGTTCGTTTAGCAGAATTTTCGAAAAAGTTATAAATAAAAGACTAGTTAAGTTTATAGAAAACAGTGTAGGATTTGATACACATCAATATGGTTTTTCACAAAAAAGTAACACAACATCAGCAATAACAGATGCCTTACAATTTATTAATTGTGAACTTGATTCGAATAAATATGTGGCCGCACTGTTTATTGATTTAGCGAAGGCCTTTGATACAATTAATCATATCGCTTTGTTAGAAAATCTGAGCGAACTTGGAATAAGAGGCTTGGGACTGGCGTTAATTGGTAGTTTCCTAAAAGACAGAAAAGTTCTGGTTAGGTTTAATGATGAAATAAGTAAACAACGAGTAGTTAACATTGGTGTTCCTCAAGGGTCGATTCTAGGGCCAACTTTATTTTTGCTCTATATTTATAATTTATATTTCTCTGGTCTGACTGGAAAATATATAATAAATAACAGTAACAATAACAGGTCTGTGATGCCCTTAGATGTCCTGGGCTGCACGCGCGCTACAATGAAAGTATCAACGCATATTTCCTAGACCGAGAGGTCCGAATAAACCGCTGAATGACTTTCAGGCTTGGGATTGTGAGCTGCAACTGTTCACATGAACCTGGAATTCCCAGTAAGTGCGAGTCATTAGCTCGTATTGATTACGTCCCTGCCCTTTGTACATACCGCCCGTCGCTACTACCGATTGAATTATTTAGTGAGGTCTCCGGATGTGATCACTGTGACGCCTCCGTGTGTTACGGCTGTTTCGTATAAGTTGACCGAACTTGATTATTTAGAGGAAGTAAAAGTCGTAACAAGATATCCAGAAAAACACCAATCAGCGAAACCATACTCTATAAAGCACTAAAGGAGTGGACCGAAGCCCATGCGATCTAGCGTGTTTTGTTTACACGAGCCAACTCGATTTTGTTTAAATAGGCGAGTCTTAAGGGGTTAGTCGACTGTTAAACTGCTCAAAATGAACTTTTTTTTTAAGCAGCTACCAAAAGAAAACTATTCAAGATATCGATTTGAAATTTTACTTACATCTTTATTGAAGATGGTAGTTAGCAATTCTATTGGAAAATTAGAAAACAAAATGGCGACCACCCCAATGGATCGCCGCAGCACCGCCGAAAAAAAATAGCAAATTACGTCTCGTAAATTCCTGGACAAAATAAGCATTTGTGAACAAATTACCAAAAATATTTAATTAGTTTTGAATGTAAAGGACTGCACGGGTCTAAAGTGAGAGCCCTAAAGCGATTAAAAAAAATTTTGTATACTTTTGAACATTGGTTATCCAGTTTTTCGCGTTTTTTCAATCAAAAAAATGTTTCCCAAATCGTCAAAAATTTTTTTTTTGTTCTAAATTTAGTCCCGTGCAGTCCTTTATACTGTACTACATTCTGTAGATGACGTTTTACGTCGAAACCCTGAATAGCTTTGGGCGACCAAAATTTAATTCTGCGGTCATTTCTGGGGCTGTTATACGCCTTTTTAATTTGCTGATAACTACTATTCTGCGATCATTTGCGGATGTTGTTGCTTTCGGTCTCCCACTCCATCTTTTGTTAAGATATCTGCCTCATTCCCGATATTTTTTATGTTATAATCGACCGTAGCGTGAGGTATTTTCATTTTTTTTGGCACTTTCTCGATTACTTATGCCACTTTTATGGTACGCTATTATAAGCGCACGCGTTTCCGTACTCAATTCTTATTGTGGAGGCATTTTCAAAAAACTATCACTCGATAGTTCGCTCACGACGTTAACAGAGTAAATACCACACTGCAACTGGCCATAAGTTACGGATATCACTATGATCTTCTAGGAAGGTCATTTAAACATCATTACCTACAATTTACCTGATAAATAACTTTCCCCAGAAATTTATACGAATTATTATTGTAATTACATCGCAATAAACAATTTCCGGGAATCCGGCTAAGTGCAGGTAAAGGAGAGTAATCCTTATCTCATATAATGGGTGTTTCTTACTGAACCATATTTTAAATACGTATACACTTTATTATAATGTTTTTCTTGCAAACATAGTACTGTTTGAATAATCCATGAAAAAAGGGGTGCCTAAACACTTTTGATCGGTAGTGCCTAAACAACTCCTCCATATTCTTCGGATCCATTAATAAATTAAAAATAATGTTTTCTGCAATTTTATCTTTATTTTATCCTAAATTAATGACAGAAAATCGAATGGACTGACTGGATCGAGGCTCTGTCGTGAGTGGCGAGCTAAATTAGATTTAAACCGAACGGACGCAAGCCAAATGGACTGAGGCCATTTGGAGTGCTTGTGAATGGAGGCCTTTATAAACTTTACTAGGGTATAACTTTCTAGGCGCTTCCGTGACTCAAACGCCTCCTGTAAGTCCGACCAAATGTCTTGCTCTTCGCGGTCTTAGGATATGCTGGTGCACAGCTAGCTTTGTGGCCACTAACAAAACATACAGGGCCGCAATCATTTCCTTTGATAATTTCAAATAATTTAATGTTGGTGTATTGGGAACAAGCGAAGAAAAAAACATGCCAGTTACCCCTTATTCTCTGGTTTCTAGAGTTCGGAGAGCAATTTTTAATCAAGAATATGCGATAGGGATATTTTTTGATATTGAAAGAGCCTTCAACTGCGCGCCTTTGAGTAGACACCGTTACCTTGGTTTAACTTGACCTCAAGCTCTACAAGTATACAAAAGATTAAGCTGATGTGAGGCACTGTCCTATTAGTTGTTCGACGCGTAAGATTTTTTTGGTTTTCACAATGTCTTCGGACGCTCTAGTGTCCTTAATCGATTTCGGGAAAATATATGTAGTAATATTTTTGAACTATCTTGTTAATGTTTTTGATCTCCTTCACGGATGGTTCGAAGAAAGATATTAAGGGGGCTTTTTCTCTCGTGAGCTACTTCGAAAATTGCCCAGGAATCTAGAATACCTGTCATTAGGTTTAACAAATTACATCTGCTCTGAATACGGGGATACTGCGGTGTTCAAGGAAAATAAGTCCCAGCTAACTAGTCGAAGACGGGTCGTGGGCGACATCCGCTCAACGACCGGTTTTTTCCGACCAGTTTTCCTTTCCGTATTTAATGTTAATGTTGGTACCTTTTAAGTCTTTCCACAAGGATATTCCTAGACACGCATCTCCATTAAAAATTAATGCTGTTCCATGACCATCCGAAATGGTCTGCATAGAGAATTTTGACAACTCACATTGTCATTTGTGTTTATGTGGCTTTTTGTGGGTTGATCAAATTTCGTGAGATGTTACGGGGTTGCGTGGGTAGCCTACGCAACAAGTAGTAGTATTCGAACTCTGGACAGAATTCCCGGGAGAACTGTCCCTTCTTTCATTAGTTTAAGTTTGACTCGAGGTAGGTATAATACTACTTGCTTGCTCCGTAGCCTACTGATTTTTTAAGGAGTCTGGAAAGTCCCGACTGTTCAATACAATCCTGAAAATAATTAAAATAATTCTATTGAAATTTATGAAAAGCATTTTTATATTTCGTCAGCTATCTGAAGCTGAACCAGCGACCTCCTGTTATCATTTAAAATATGGCTGTTAGGAATACACCATTCACTCAAAGTTTTAATCGTGAGATTGACTTAAAGGGGTAGTACCGGTTAGAATGCTAAAAAAGCCTAATTTTCAATATTTTATTCACCTCCTTTATTTTGTATAAATTTTAAAATTTGCATGGGTAAAATATACGTTGTGAAGATTACAAAAAAAAAATATTTTTTTATTTTTTTCATATTTCTACTTATTTATAGACGGCGCCAAAGTTGACGTCTCGAAAAATGCCTCGTCATACTGCAGACAGATAATCTCAGGAATGAACGATCTGACACAAAAAAACCAAACCGCATTTTAAAGACAAATGTTTCTTACGTGGTAATCTACCACAATATTTTTTTAAAAAAGTATCAAAAAAATTGTTTGTTTGAAAATATTTTTCGAAAAATCGTAGTTTTTTCCACTTTGTTTCGATTGGCAAATTTTTTTGGGTTAACTTCTGGCCTATATTGTGGTAGATTACCACACAAGATACTTGAATAAAACAGTGCACTAAATGTGACTTAAACTGGTTCGGCCAATCCGGAGAATAAGTATCCGCAGCTTGAAAAAACGTAATTTCGAGAAAAACGCGTTTAAAGTGTTTTTTTCTATTTATTTATTGAATATTATTTAAAAAATATGTTTTTATCACCTACAATTGCTTGAAAAATTGAAAAATGCAAAAACAAAAAACTGATTTTTTCAAAATTATAACCGGTACTACCCCCTCAAATACCACGCCAAACGATGTTTACTCGTACGTGCAGAGCTCTTACTTTCTTTCGAACTAGAGAGGAAAATGATACCCAGTAACAAAAAACAGTCCTATCTACGTCTTGATACTTGTTTACATCTAGATTTGGCGCCAATTAGATACAGTTTGAAAATCCCATTAGCTCTCGAATTGAAAGCAGTTACAATATCAATGTGACCGACCAAAAACTGATTTGGAACGTGTGTTCGAAATCCCATATGATTGATACGTATTTTCAGCAGCAAACAGTCAAGTCAAGTTAATTGGTTTTAAGACTAATGATAAATGACTTTACACAGGCTAGGTACAACCTTTATCCAGAGCATTTTTTATGACATCTTCGAATCTCTACAAAATGCTTCTTGCTCAAAAATGAAAAGTTTGATTACGCAAATATCTCGGATATCAAATAACCAAACAAAAGAGAAAACAGTCCATCGACGATGCACACAATCATACACGCAACAAGAATGTAGAAGGCAGTTTAAATCTAAACTAAAATCATTGAGCAAAACTACATACGAGTACCTTCGAGCAGCAAAAAAAAATCATGTCTCCTACACTTCCTCTTGGACAGGTTTGAAAAAAAATTCGAACAACTTATTTATGGGTGATTGTCTGAAGACAAATGATCAAAGTAATGATTGAAATTGATGGACAACGGTGAAATAAATGTTGTCGTTTTTAATTTGATCGTAGTATGATTATGATTGGAGTATTTGATTAATCTTGAAGTATCTGTAGGAGCTGCCAAAATTATGAAGCTGACCTATTTTACAAAGTACTTAGAAACTATGCTTGACATGGTATGCAAGCAATCATTTATTTGACAGTCATTTTATCGTTAAAATACAAACCTTAATTTTTTACAATCACTTTATAGTTTGTTTTAGAAGCGTTAATTAGAGTAGTCTAATAACAGGCGTCTGTTGCAAACAAAGATTAATTAGGCAAAGCTAATTCGACATGAGAAACGAAATGGAAACATTGTATTCGTAAATATATTTTACAGACAAGAATTTCTTGTAGCAAATGACATGAGGAATGATTTTGATTTTGTTGAGTGTTACAGAATTGCGAGAAGGAAATGTGTTTACATGATTTTAACACGATTAATTTGTAATTAACCTGCGGAAAGCCTAAAAAAACTCTAAATACTGAAAAGCTTCTCCAGCGTTTGTAGTACAGCAACCATCAAATTATGTACAATCAAAGAAATAAACAGCGATTTGAACGTTGAAGTATAAGAAAATAATAATAGTAAAAAGACAAAGAAACATAATACACTCGAAAATTAAAATTCGCAATCAAATGAAAGTATGCATATTTAAAATTATACATTTAGAAATTATTCAGCTGAAATAATTTGATCTCCATCCAGAAAAATTCAACATGCAATCGAACCCTGTGCAAACAAATTATCTCAAATATTTGAATACCGCTGTCAACAAATCTTTAAACATATGCAAGAAAAAATAAACAAAATATTCAAATTTCATTTCATATTACTTATTACTTCTTCATTCTTACAGTCGTCAAAGATACCGATCTAATAACACAACAGTCTTAACCTGTCGACATGTTAGTCATTTTTCTGATAAAACACTTTTAACAACAAAAAGACATTATTGCAAGCGAAACTTTCACTTGAGACCTACATATGTGTATTTCCTTCTCGCAACAGCTTAAATTTCAACCGAAATTCGAATCGAAAATAATTCTTGTTGACTTAGTTGTTCGTTCTTCGGAGACAAAGCGAATGACCGATAGCATATCCAAAAATCAATGCAGAAAATGCTCCAGTCCGGTATTAATAAGATTTAGTGCGAAAAAGAGGCGGAAAAAAACACTGGTAGGAAGAGGTATAACTGCGTTAAGTCAGAAGCGAAATGAAGTGCCTTTCCGATGCATTATTTTTTGGTACCGGCACTGCAACAAACTAGTCGCGTCGCGACACAGGAGATTATGGGCAAAATCAAGAAAAATGACTGGGCCAATGCGTGGTGGAGAAATGAGACGGGGTTACCGTTAGCATAGTTTGAATACAGTTAGCCTACAAGATGCTTTAGTAGTGTTATATTAGCCACTGGAATAGCTTTTTGGCAACAGGCATAACATCTAAGATAATCCTGACCTAAAACAACAGTAACAAGAGTTTTAATTTGTATATTTTTGAATTTGAAATTGAATTGAATTGAATTGAAATTTCGATCCAAAAAATTATAGCATATTTTTTCGGCTTTTAGAGACTTTGTAATTTCATAGAATATGAGTGCATTCTATGAAGTTTTGAATGTGATGTAGGCAAAACCCAGCCTCTATTTGTTTTCTTCATACTCAATATCACTAATGAGTAAGGGTACGGCCAAGTCTAAATGATCTAATCTCGGCAAAACCTAGCTTGCGTCCATGGACTAGTGTTTGATCCTAATTATGATTTTAGCACTGGGTTGGTGATTTTGGCATTTTGGAATTAGTCGTCTTCTGACGTACAAGCGACAGTATGAAATCCGCTCGTGAACAGCTCTGGTTTAACATTATCATCTCAGTCCTAATAAATACTAGGAGTGTTTTTTTGCTCCCCCTATCTAGATAGAAATACACTTTACCGAATCATGCTCGACTTGGGAATTCCAACAAAACTCGTCCGCATGACCAAGGTGACAATGATGAACGCCGAATCTCAAGTCAAAGTCAACAGTGACCTAACCAACAGCTTCCACACTAACTCAGGCTTAAAGCAAGGAGATGGACTTGCCCCGATGCTATTCAACCTTGCTCTGGAACACGTCATCAGAAAAATACCATCTGATACAACAGGCACCCTACTGTTCAAGTCCACGCAAATAGTAGCATTCGCCGATGACGTCAACATTATGACACGGACCATATCAGAAGCAAAGGAAGCTTTCCTAAGTTTGGAGTAAGAAGCAAGGAAAATAAATTTACGGGCCAACGAAGATAAAACCAAATTAATGACTCAAACAAGAAAAATGGCGCCAATCAGACAAAACTTGACCTCAGGAGACTACAACATCGAGAATGTAGATAAGTTCATCTACTTAGGAGTCCACCTTGACAATGCAGGCAGTGAAAAGGACGAAATTTTAAGACGAATAAATGCAGCAAACAAGGCGTACTATTCCATACTCCCCATAATCAAGTCTACGAACGTGCACAGGAATAATAAGCTTGGCATATACAAAACACTCATTAAACCTGTGCTTCTCTATGGAAGCGAAGCCTGGACTTTGACTACGGACTCCAAAAAGGCTCTGGACGTATTTGAGCGTAAAGTTTTACGACGAATTTTTGGCCGCATACAAGAAGGGACAGAGTGGAGAATGCGATACAACAATGAGTTGTACCATATATATGACGACCCACCTGTATCAACATGCATTAATTTACGAAAGTTACAATGGGCTGGCCACGTCGAGAGGATGGAGGCCAATAGACTATCTAAAAGAACGTTGAAATGTAGAGCACAAGGGAAGCGTCCAGTTGGTAAGCCGAGGAAACGTTTGGAAGACAGGATAGACGCAGACAGCAGGTCAATACTGGGGCTCAATAATTGGAGAACCAGGTCGCACGATCGAGACGATTGGAGGCGGACGTTACTGGAGGCCAAGGCCCGACTTGGGCAGTCGCGCCATCGATGATGATCTATAACAGAACAATGCTATCCACTGCAAAGGCATTGGAAACAACAACTCCCCCTATCCACAACAGGAGTTGTTGTTGTTTCCAATGCGTCTGCTTTGGTTAGCATTGTTCTGTTATGGATATGGGGAGCAAAAAAACGCGCCTACTGTTAGTTTTGTAGCCATTAAGTTGGCCGTTTATGTTCAGTTAAGATGAGCTCTTGATTAGCACCGATTTAGCTCTGAGAACTTGTTCTCACAAAGTCTTGTACCAGCCCTTGGGTCGCCTCTTTGCTCTACATAGATAACCATGGGATTATTCTGGTGACTGCAAGTTCGCAATAAGATAACGGTTCTGAATTCACACAAGAAAGAACACACAAAATTGTCGAACTGAAGTCTAGCGCCACTAATCCAAATTCTGCTTCTAAAGTCAAGGAGGGGACTGTTTCCACGGCGAGCTCTAATTTTGATGGAGAAGTGTTTGGAAGTTGCTGCACTGGTATCCAGAGAGAAAGCAGCCAGAAAATCTCCTTCACTTTCCACAGGCACCTTGCCCGCGAATCTGTTACAGAACATTGGAGAAATGCCTTCCGATCCTTATCCGCGGACCGACCTCTGGCACCTATATATCTCCCCCTGGTTCGATCACGCACAGTGTCAATGCAATAAAGCCGAGCATTGAGGAAAGCAAAAGAAGCCCTATTACAGCGAGCAGAATCCAAGAGGAGCGGCAATCAAGCCGACCCGGGTACGCACTGTAGATATTTCTAGTACAGGCACCCACTAATATATCAGGTCTGCTTGAGCATATAGAATGTAGAGAAGTGCTTCCCGAATTCTAGATAGATTCAAATTAGGAGGCTGTCTTGATCTGCTAGACCTTAAATTGGGTAAGAAAGAGGAGATGTCTATCTGCTCCGTATATTGAAAGCATTGTAATAAATAAAGAAGAAGGTTTTCCAAATCAACGTTCACTATTTTAAGGCAGCTTCGGTTGCTCTTTTCGTTCATTTGTATAAAAGTTCAGTTCGTAGATCATCGCTTACGTCATCTACGGGCTGATAATCGCTGACGTCATCCTCCACATAATTTTGACGTTATCTTCCTCTTCCTCATATATGGTCCAGAACTGTTATTCTATACCTACTCAAGCCATAAGGCCGTAGACCAGAATATATTAGAAAAGTTGCATAGGTTAGGAGTCTTATTTATAACAGGGGAGCTTCGAACCACCCCAACTAAAGCACTCCTGGTGCTGCTTCACCGGCTTAGTACCGATCTGCTTGTTTTGCAGCACGCGAATCCGCACCAGGAAATCCACTTTGTAATGAGCCCTGGACTAAGATAGACCTGGGTCATGTTAAAAATCTTCGTGCAGTACATAGCATAGCATAGCAGAACATAGCATACTGCAAAGCAGACGAACTTGCAAAGGCTGGCACACTTTTACCGGAGATAATCTGATGGCTTTAGTTTAACTGATTATCCGCCAAAAACACTTTAAGGGCAATTACGACACAATTGGGAACTACTCGAACTGCGATAGGAGTCTCTTCGAGTAGCGGTGGCTTTTCTAACTGGAAATTATCTTTTTGGTAGGTATGCGCTGCATTCGGGTGCCACTTACAGCGGTTTCTGCCAAAGTTGCAGATGCGAAGAGGAAGAGGCAACAGTTCTTCACCTGATGTTCGAATGCGCAGCCTCTACTAGGAGAAAGAAACAATTCCTTGGCTCATAATTCTTGGCCCTAAAGTAGCTTCGATGGACTTAAAGTCAAAGACTCGTGAAGGCTCTCAACTTAATAGGGGTTGTGCGTTATAGTTCACACGAAACGCGGTATCCCAATTGTCTCTTCTGTGCGTAAGTTAGTCTTCTCCGGTGTCTACTTAAAACCGGGGAATCTACCTACCTATTATGGTGTCAGGCGCTGTATTTTCTCACAATCTTGAAATTGCGAAATCAGCTCCGTATATAGCGTCAGAATTATATAAGTTATGGTTTCTGGTGCTAAATTTATGACGTTTTTTTTGCTTTAGCGGGCAATGGTTTACCGTGGGTAGGAGCCAAAGGAATTTGCTTGTAGACTAAGTTTTTGGATTCATAGATGTCTCCATAGCGAGCAGATCTTTCTCGTTCTATCGACCTACAACTAGAATCAAAGGCAACATTTGAGGAAATACTCATTTGAATAAACCAGTAGCTCGTACGGGACATGTAGAACCGATGAGAAGCAAGCACAACGAGTAGGTGAAATTAAATTTCAGGTATTGTTGAGTTGATATAGTATAAATTCAATTATAGGTATGGTGCAAAAGATTAATTTTAATTCATTCAATGATGAAAACAGGTTTTTTTTTCAGAAGATTAAAATGTAGGTTTCGTCGTAATGGCTTATTTTCAAAGAAAGTTCAATATATACAGCTATAACAAATTTAAAAAGTTGTTAATGCATTTAATAACCGACACTACAGCTTGTGCTACGAATTCTACTTCAAAAAATAACCATAAATAATGATACACGCTTTTACAGACAGTGAATGTCATTGCATCACATCACCATCAATAACATTCAAAACGCGAGAAGTATTACTATTTGCTATCTACTCATACCTCCATTCTGTAATAAATCTACGAAGAATTTCACTGTCACAGTTAATATTCATTGCACTATGATAAATTTATATGGGCTTCAACTAGAAATAACTGACGCATCAAGTAACGGAGTCAATGGAATTGTGTACATGAATGTTACGAAAATTTAAATGAGTTTTTTGACTGAGTATGACAATTTTTCCACCACACACAACGACTGAATTCGGGTATTCAGCAACATCAAAATGATTTTCCTAATATAACGTAAAAAGTGAATATTAGTATATTCGTACACTGCATGCCAAGTAGTAGAAAAGATGAAAAGACCAAGGAATAAAAAAATGAAGTACGAAATTCGGAATAGCAATGAGTCATCGTTGCGCCAAGCTGGGTAGTCTCGCGAAGTCAACATATAAAAACTGCAATTTTTTCCCGGGGAAAAAATCACTTCAATATAAGCCTGAATAGCCGAGTTTGGACAACATCTGTTACTAACGGGTGTGGTCCATGGTTCAAATCCAGCCACGATCACACAACGAACTTTTTTTTAACCTGCGACAAGGTTAGTTTATGTTGAAGTTAATCGACCGAGAAGTACACGCATAGGTACAAAAATAGTCTTTTGTGATGCCACAATCAGACTTTCTCCTTTAGAAAACCAACAGAAAATCAATCATCAGAAAACCATCTGGTTTTTTTGATAAGCTTCACTGTGTTATTTAGGTCAACCAAAGATAGCTCTGCCAAACTTTACAAGAAGAGTGCACCGAGTGGTGCCAATGTTCTCCTCACCACAGCTGAACGTTCGCTTATGAGATGGAAGACCAATTCCTTCTCGTCCTAAGAACCGATCGTTGAAGTCAGCGCCCAACCTTTGCGCGTGTTGCTTTATCAGACAGTAACCCGCGAGAACGACACAAAAAAACACGATGTAAAAAAGACGATTGCGGGTTCAACTTACCAGTTACCAGGTGTGAAGCGCAATCGTACAGGATGATTCCTCAGACCAGGACATTTTAGCGTCCACAAGGTATTTTTGCTGATGACTGATTCTACTCACGACATCGGCATTTCTTTGGAGAAGTATGAAAGCTCCGGTAGTAAGGCATCAAACCTGACTTCACCGTTGCCCTAAATAAACCTATGTCCAGATACCCGAATCAATTACGCTGCCGAATGCAGTCGAGAATCACGGACACTGTGCAAGGTTCAATAATGGAGTTTATAGCCACTTGGGTATCCATGCGAATGCATACATTAACTTCGAATATCTAACTAAACCAAAGACAGTCGAGTGCCTGAAAAATATAAACATACTTTGCCTAAAAGACAGAGGCCTGGAAGACGAAGGAACAGTCTTAGATTCATCTTATCTAAGTCAAAACTAAAACAAGCGTCTATTGTTTAGTGCCAACCTATCAGTGTGCACATGGATAAGGCGACACCACTAACCCATTAGACCTTCCAAGGAATGTAAATAGTAAACTGTAAATCTAGTAGAATATCCGGAGTGATGAAGTTATTTATTGGAATGCCAAACCCTGTTCTAGACTACGCAGAAATGCAATCCAGTTTCAAAGCAGAAAGTTTCGCTAAACCAATCAAGATTTGTTTTTTGGTTGGTAGCCAATGAAGCAGCACAAAAAGCGCCTTAGTTGCAGTAGTCCAAAGAGTACGGCCAAATCTCGCCCTATTTGAAGCAAGCGGTGACAGGAAACGTTAAGATCATTTTCGTTCCAGAGTAGCTTCAAGTCGTGGATCACTCCCCAATATTTTCATGGTTCAGGTCAATGGAGAATTCGTTTAATTTCCGAAGTCGATTCAAGAAATTTTGTACATCCTTCTAAACAGTACTAGTTCCGTTTTGTTTGGATTTAAATTCAACCTACATTCCCAGTTCTAACGATAACAACCACTTTCTAGCCGACGGGGCTCACTCTCATCGGAAGAGTATTTACCGTAATGTTCTCAAACAGAGAAGAAATGACTCAACCTTGAGGAATTTCCGTGCTGACCCCACGCCGTACGTGAGCATTTTTCAAAGATAAGCATGCCACTATCAGCCGCATATCAACATTCCGCACTGCGAGCGGCTTAAGAATCGAGTGAGGCTTAACGTTTTAAAAGGCTTCCTCAATGTCACTCTTTAAGAACAATATATTTTTCAATTTAGTCGATGAGGACGTGAAGAACAGTTTCTTTTGGTGTGAGCTTGATGTGATTGTGAGATCAACAAAAGACGAATTGACTTTTGGATTTAGTAATCATTTATCTTTTCCAGAATTTTACGCAATACAAAACTAAAGCTTATTGGACGCTATTACCTTGGCTTAATATGTGAAACTTTCCCTGCTTTAAGAATCAATACAGTTATAGTTTCCCACCAGGCGATGGGAACATACAAGAAGCGCAAATACACATTGAATATCATTTTCAACCGGGGCAGCGTTACTTCTATCGACTGCTGGATGTCATAAGAAAGAACACCATTAGAGTTTCGAAGTTTTAAACGGCTTGAAGGAGTTTATGACTAATCTCAATAGAGCTCCTCTAAATGCGGTGAAGGTTTCGATTGCACCTTTGGTTTTGAACTTACAGCCTAACACCTCATAACTTTTCTACAGAAGGATCTGTGTTAGGACCTCTTTGCTTTGATATTCGTTTTATACAACAGCCCTTCATTAGACCTTTTAGAGTATTTAAACTCGTTCTTGCACTCTCTTTCTGCAGGGTGATGATGCCCGCATTCAACCATGGGGAGTTGAGATTCTCTTTGACTATTGGGATTTTCTTTGACCATGGCTACTCTAACAAATACCTTCAAAGAATGGGGAAATCTAGTATAGAATACTGCAAATACTGCATTAAAGAAAATGATGATGCATTGCATACTTTCTTCAACTTCCTCCATTTCAGAAGGGAACGGGAAGCGGTCTTGTCCGCAATCGGCCCTTCGACGCCAGAGACGATTGTAGAGGCAATGCTGCATTTAGAAGACGCTTGGGTACGTGTTTCAGTATACGTCTAGAGTCTAGACGGTGTTGCGGCTGAAAAGAGAAGAGGGTTGCCTTACAGACTCTTCCTGACAGAACTAAGCTAGTCGCAGGGTCACCTGATAGGTGCTAGTGGCACAGCTGAGTCGAAGTAATGCGAAAGCGATTCCGGCTCGGATTTCTGTGGTCAGCGGGTGATGTTTTTAAGTGAACGCGAATCTCACATAATCCAGCATTTTTCGCAGGAAATCTATGAAAAAAAAGTTTCAAATTGAGAGCACTAGTAAGGTTTCCAACCACCTAATCCAAGTATTGGTAGCGATCAATGCTCCTCGGGACAGTTGCCAGCGAGGATCGGGCCAGAGATTGAAACGAATTCTAGTTTTTCATTTTCAACAAAGGCTACCTGCTCAGTTGATTTGCAGCCAGCCACGTTGAAAATAATGTATCTATGATCAGAGAACGAATATTCCGGCAAAATTTTCGAGTCATGGGAGAAATGCGAGTTTCGTCCACTCACTAGGGTAGTATCAATAAACTCCCTCTGATTTGAGGTGAAAAAGGTCAGTTCAGTGGCAGTATTTGCGATAGACATATTGTAGGCCAAGATGAAGTCAAAAATCAATAACCTCGGCCATTTGTGTTAGAGGTGATCCATACTTAAGATGAGTGTTAGAGTGAACTTCCAAAATCGGGCGTTATCAGTCTGCATCCTTTGGAGCAAAGTGCCTATTGTAGATAGCTGAATCAAATCCAGGGTAAAGTTAGGCATGAACCATATACAGTGATAAGGTAGTTTTAAACTACAGCTCCAGACTTGACAAAGGTTGTAAGTAGACTTCTTTAATTTTAAATTATTCGACTATTAGGTGCTAGCGTCGGTGAGTCTGCGTTCTTGGCAAAACATTTGATGATCGGTCAGCTTTGGTTGGAAACAACGATTTTTTATGGTACTGTAGCCGTGTTTTTGCCTGGTCACATCCAGGCAAAGGTATAATTTCCTGTTAAGATTTAAACTCAGATATTTTTGTCAAATATCAAAATATTTTTGTCAAATATTAAAATATACAGATATTTTTGTCAAATATTAAAATATAGAAGAGAAGCACATTTTATACCCATTTTCAAGATTTTTTTTAGAAAACTGTTAATAGTAACTTGATTGGGATAATACCTACAGTAAAGAACAACCTTTGAAGAGTATCCAAAAAAAAAAATTATTGAAAAATATCGAAAATTAAGCTCGTGACATGAATTTGACATTTTCGTTCAGGACAAAGAGTTGATTTGCGGTGAGAAACATAACTAATGACTGGATCATCGTAAACAAAAAAACCAAAAATATTTCGTTAGTTTATGAGTTTTTTGAGGTAACGCTGTCGAGTTTTTTCAAATATCTAGATTATTTCATTTTTGGTATAAGTTTGAAGTCAAAAAAAACGAAAAAACGGGAATTTTTTTTCGAAATTTCTGTTTTCAGTTGTAAAAAATTCCATAAATAAAAAAAAAGCAAGAAAAAAAAATATTTCGACAGCGTTACCTAGTAAATTGCATACAGAAATAGTGTGCAACATTTCAGAAAGATCGGTCGAGTAGTTTTCGAGCTACATGTTTCACCGACTTGAAAAATAAAATTCCTCAAAAAAGGCGTTTTAAAATTTTAACTGTGCAACAAAAGTGCGTGAAAAATTGCGAAACACGTGTACCGTAACTGCTCGATGAAATGAATGTATATTACTACAAGTCACATATATAAGTGTTTTTACACAAATATAGCACAGACAGGTATGGATAGAGTGGGAAGACTCTACTATTACGTATATGAGAGCTGCGCGCGGCTAATAAAGCAGGAAATGAACGCTATAACACGCGATTTGCGCGAAAATATGAATTTGAGTTATTTGTATTGTTAAGCCGATAACTTCGTTAATTTTGCTCGGATCGACCTGAAATTTTGTATGGACACTCCTGAGTCACTATACACTAGTCACTAAACAATAAAAAATCGATTTTCTGACCATAACCCCCCCTTAATATGTACATCTATACTTTGGATAATCAGAAAGCGATTATAAATAGTGACAGTAACTTCGAAGAACTCACCTCAGTTATTAGTAATAATTATATTTAATGTAAATTAAATATAATTATAATTTCAAAGATTTGAATCTCAAAATTAGAATTAATTTAATTTAAATGTGTGAAATAATTAGATTTAATTTAAAAAATTTGTTTTGCGAATATTGATTGTTTTGAAAAATTTAAGCTATACCATTATCATTGCACCAACAAGAGTTTCATGAATGAAATCATGAATGAATCTACGACGGTAACCCATACACTTACTACCATAATATGCCTGCCTTGATATCAAATTCAAAAAATTCAGATGAAAGATCCGATCCAAGACACAGTTTACGTTAGACAGTCTGACTGACCGGATTAAAGTGCTCTTTACAGACTTTTAGATATCTCGGTCCAAACAACATCACGTGAATATTTAACAGCACTACGTATAGTATACGCATCATATAAAAAGAAAGAAAGGTGCCTGACGCTTCTTAGTGGAGCAGCGAATAAATTATCGTAAAGACGGAACGGAACGAGCGAGATGTTGCCGTGTCGAATTGTTCTATTAAGTGTAGTGCTAGTGATTTTGTGCAGTGTACGGGATTCAAAAGAATGTGCAACCGGTGGTCAAGATGTCGATAGACACGATCATAACGATAGCAATAATATCGATTTGGATTTGGAACGGGCGTCGGTCAAAATGAATGGTCCTAGTGATGATGAGGACAATAATGATAGTGAAATGGACGATGAGGATGGTGATGATGACAACGATCGTCGTGAAAATGATAATGATGATCGTGGTGATGACGAGGATAATAATGATGATGATGATGAAGACAATGATGAGCTTATGAAACGCTTAAATATCGAAAAAGTCAAGCAAATGCTCGATTTCGACTATGAGCAACCAGACCCGGAAGACCCGGAAGACCCGGAAGACCCAGAAGATCCGGAAGAGGAAGAAGAAGAAGAGCTCGATGTTGAAGAATTGGCTGAAGGAGAGGTTAGTGCCGAAAGAACTGCTCCGGCCCGATATGACGGGGCTCAGGTATGGAGAGTTCATACGGAGAATGTTAGCAGCGATGAGGTTATTAAGCTGTTCGAAAGTAGATACGGTATGGTATACTCTTATGTTACATATATTTTTGTATCAATTATTCAGGATTTATAAGTGATGAAAAATCAGCACTCGTAAAATTTTCTATTGTTATTCATTTCAAAACTTAGCTATAGTTCTGCTCAAGCAAATTGATTTCAATGACAGTACTGAAACCTACAAATGGTCAGATCAATCTCCAACAATACAGAAACAAACCAATATTTTGAATATAGATACTCTAAGCAAACACATCTTTCGTAGATTTAATATAGCATCTTAGAAGCAATATCATATCGATTAAAGCATTTTTTTATTAAATGTAGTTAGAGTATTTGTTTAAATGTAATAAGATCAGTATGCATAGCAGAAATCTAAATTTTCAAAATCAAATACTAAGCTACTTATATATGACTCTCCAATTTTTAAGAACATAGTGAGCAAGACGGTAGGTAGTTTCCTTCTTGGTAACTCTCCTCTTTACGTCATATACAGCAGGAAAGATGCAGACAGAATCTAGTATGAGTTCAATCTGGTCTAGGTCCACAATTGAGAGAAAGGATCGAACCCAAATGCCAGAAGTTAGACACAATTACTATCTATAGGTCGCAGGGTGCAACTTGATTCAAGGATCTTGTTAACTGATGCATACACCACTTTCTGACTTCTTTTGATTTTACTGATCATCTTTTCAATCGCCGCGACTAGTGACTTTATGCACACTGTCGGTTTAGTCTTAATGCCGATTGAGAGTTAATTGCAAATTAGACTTTTGAGTTGATACGTGTATATTGCGGTGAACTTTTAATGTAAGGACACCAAACATTTTTAATACAAGTCATATTCAGGCACTAGCGCTACGTAAGACAACGCTACGTAAGACAACGCTACTTTTCTTTCGGGATAGACAGTTTGAAAACGTTTAGACTAGGTTAGGTGACTTGCCGGGACTGCCTTCTCGAGACAGACCTAAGATAGCAAAACGTAGTCATATATGGGCACATTGTAATAGCGCATTGCGTGGCGCAAAAACCTTTGGAGATCTACTCAGGGTTTTTGATAAACTGGGTAATTGCTTTCAGGTCCACCAAAGCCGTTTCGGTTAAGCAAGTATGAGCAAATATGAGCCAAGCGACTTTTTTCTTCTTCTAACAAGGGCTGGACATTAACACAGGGGATGAAGAACTGTTTCCTCTTCTTCCTCTTTTCTATAGCTCCGACAAAAACCGTTGCAGGGGCATCCAATCATACTGTATGCTTACCAAACAGCCCCCTAATTTGAGAAGTTCTCCACAGTTTTCAACCGATCGCACCGTAAGGTTCTTTCACTCAGGAATTCACAGCGTCTTTTAAGTATTTTTGACGTTTAACTGAAGCCATCGGAATGCCAATCGGGAATCTGCAGGGCACTTCCGCCAAAAGCATGCTTGCCTTTACCAGTTTGTCCACTTCACAGTTCCTCTTAATGTCCCTAAGTACTGCCAGCCAAAACAACCACATCACCGAGTATTTCCACATTTCGTTAAGAGACGTACGGTCTACGAGGACCAGCTTCGGATATGTGTAAAGTCATCCGTCACTTTTGCGGAGACTTTTGTAAATACAACCTTCAGCTCTGTAAATCTTCGTCGTAACGTTACTTAGGACATCTAAAGGTCAGATTTGTTAATAAAATTTAGATAGACAGGTTAGATTTGTTCATAAAAATAAAATAAGTGGGTTGTTTGTTTTTTTAAGTTGGAATGGTAATAGCCTATCGATTCGAAGGAGGTTATTCGAAGTTTAAGTACCTAAACTAACAGTCTGGTCTATGATGAGCAACAATGGGAAACGAGTTAAGTCCGTGCAGAACTGAGTTACGCCGGCTAGTTACAATTCTAACGCAGTTGGGGTTTGTCATATACTGGTTCGAATCTAACTTAATTCGGAAGATGTGGGGGTCTTTTTCCTAGCTCCTTGTCCTAACCATTAACATATTTTGATTTAATGTATTTAGGGGCTAACACGATCAATCAACTTTTCGGGTCCCGCATCAATACAAAAGCCTTGAAGGCCAGCCCTCACCAAAGGCTCTCATTCCTGACGACTGATCTAAAGGCCTACGACTCAAAAAGATGAGGCAAAATAAATATGTCATCATTCAGGGCCGAAACTTCCTAAAAAACGAAATCGACCCGATGACGAGCTGGAAACCGAGCGAATGGTCACGAGTTGGTGGCCAATGTTCGAACGCGCGAGAAAGTAATCTACTTGAACTGCGAGCGCTAAACGGCGAAACATCTACTTTAGTAGCCCGGAACTCACGGGTTCCGGCAAAAATTTCGAATCAAATCATATCAATCAAAGACCGAAAGCAGACGCGTGACTGATGAACTAGTGCCGAGAACTGCTGAAACCTCGTTCTACATTTTTAATATGATTACAATTTAATACTTGGTTACAATTTGCCCGGGTTTGTGACTATACCAACCAGCGCCACCCGATCATCCAGTCTCACGAAGAAATTTCCAGAGGGATAAAGCTCGGATTTCGCCGGCAGGAAACCAACTGTTTCTACTTAACCCTCATAAATCATTAGTTCATTCGATTGATATTATAAGCTTTGCACATTCAATCGCCTTTTTAAACCTCTTATCTTACAAAACCAACTATTTCATGTGTAGTAAAAGTATCGTACAACTCATCGAACCAATTTGACGTCATGTATATGATCTCTATTTTTATGTTTATTAGCTTGAAACAATTTCAGAAAAAAAACTAAAGAGCATTGAAAACGAAATTATAATGTCCCGGTGTTTGCCCATAGCTTCTAGGTTCAAACCAAAACTGACAAAAGGTCTACATCCTTGAAAGTTAAACGTCTAAAAAGATGGATTATGGAAAAAATCATTAGACTTGATTATGATTAGCATAGTCTCTTTTGTGACTCGTTCGTTTCAGCACCGTGGATCAATTGCGCAAGAAGATGAATGTCCTGAAACATTTCGATCTAAACCATAAAGTTTAGGAAAATATCAAATTATCAGTATATGCTTGTGTCTAACACGTGGAATTACAGCTGGAGATCTCTCCTTGTGCAACTACAGGAGCATGCCATCAACGTTGACATTGATTAGCCGTGCATACCACCCTCGATTTTAATTTATACACAATACTTTTAGCGAACTATCCAAAATCTGTTCACTAGCCTTAGGTGCCGTGCTATAGCCTGCGAACGACAGATGGGAGCAAAGATAATCAAGTTGTCATTGATATGCATGGACCTCTTTCTCCGACCAGCGATTTTCAAGTCGTGAAAAAGTTCCCTGTATTACCACTAACAAAATTAACTGTCACTATAAAGCCACTGGCAACTAAAAAAAAAACTAGAATCCAGCAAAAAAATGTTTAAAATAATTGCAAGAAGACGACGAAAAAGGAGATAAAACTTAATGAGCTTCATGACTTCAATATTAAATTAAGGCGGCTAAGTGGGTCTTTCTGGGCATCTAGATAATTCCCGCAACGCCAGTAGATCACAAAAAAAAACTTACAAAAGTCAAAGAAAATTCTAATGTCATACGTATTTCCTCCCCGAAAGACAAACTTGAACATAGTATCTGGAGGTCTCTACGGTCGTAGTTTGGAAGAAATCAAAGAAAATATGCACGCACGGCATTTTTTCCTTAAAATTAGAAAGGGAAGCTCAGAGCCAGTCAAAATCATTTGTAATGACGCGGGCAACCATAGTGTCACAGCTGCCAACAGTTTGGATTTGCTACAAATAACTTTCATGCTCAAGCGAAATGTGTTAAATGCGATGATTATCACCACACCTTCTGCGGTAATGAGCATCCGACAAGCTATGGAGGCAATTCGACAAACCCAAAAAAAAAACTTCAGGAAGAATTTTGGCCACGTGGAAAAAAATCACCTAAAAAACAATCACCGGTACCTACACCAAAAAATACCAGGGATCGAACCTAATGTGAAAGGAAAACTGAATTCCCAAAGAAAACTCAATAATGTCTACACCAAACCAATTATCAACCTTCATTTTAATGCTAGTTATCTTACTAACAAAGCTGGAGCTCTAATGAAGTTCCTGTACGACAATAGAAGAAAAGAAGAGCTTCTTACACCGGTGGATCGCTTCTGTTTCTCTAGATATAATCTTTACAGGAACGATGGATTAATGGGTTGAGGTAGAGACACTCGGATTTCGGTAAGAAGGGCCAGCAATCCCCTTCTCATCGAAATTCCCAATCTCGAACACATGGAAGCAACTTTCATAAAACTACACACGGGCTGTTTTGAGTTTTTTGGACATTTAGTCATATAAGCCTGTTTCTAGCAGGAGACTTGAATTCCCACCATCGAAAATGAGGAGCTCATTCAAACAATAAGGCTGGAACAAAACTAATAAGAATTGAATTGACAAAAAATAAGCCCGCACATCCGAAGTGATCCCATGGAATCTTTTCACCAGAACATGAGTTTCAACGCCCTTGATTAATTGTAAGCCAGTTTTTTCATCATAGACTGTCACAAATAGCCTTTCAAAGTGAGAAAGGAAACCAATTCGTGTACTTTGCAGAATACTATGATGAACAAAGCACGTAGAACGATGACTTGAAACCGCCAACGATATAAAAAGAGTTGTAATAACTCCAACAGCCGAAATGACTCAGTTTAAAGAGGACTTTACACCTAAAAAGACCACAAACGGACAAAGCTTTACAAAAAGAAGCTGACAACTTAAGAACCAAGTTCGAAGAAAAGCTGACAAATGCGTATGCCAGTGGCTGGCGGATTACTCAGTCCCATAATGAAAGGAGGAATTTTTACAAAGCATGGTTCTTGGTCAGCATAACGTCTAGCGACAAACTAAGCATCTCAGTTTGTAGAATCAAATAAATATACCCACAGTTCATGGGTCAAATAGCTTAAATTCTGATAATGAATGTAAAGCAGAGTACATTGCGAAATTACTGGAATTCAAATTCCAGAAAATTATGATGAAGAGAAAGATGTTGTTGAACGGGATGAGCAAGTACTTGTATCCACACCATTTAGGCCCTTCCAAATACAACAAACTAGCTTAATGGAAGTTATAAATCTAACAGCTAATCTAAAGAAGCGAAAAGTGTTTTTCTTCAATAAAGCTTTCTATAAATATGAAAATCAGCAACACTAATCATGACACTTAAGCTTGGTAAATATATCTACTTGAAACACAAAACTGTAGGTCCATAACCTGACCATCTTCTATAGGGCAAATTGCAAAAAAGTATATTGTGCATGGTATAGTTTTCATTCAAGCCACTCCAATCTACAGAGCTCCGACTCGCTCGGATCGTGTTGTATATAAGGAAAAGATTCAAGCGAAGAAAATCCATTACGAACTCCCTTAGACAATCAAATTGCTTCTACGGAAGAGGAACTAGCTCCGAGCAAGAGCTGGAGGTAAAGGTGACTTTAGAATAAAGTAGGAAGCAAACCGGCTTACCAATGGGATCCGTGATCAGATATATCAACACCAGAATGAACAATGGGAGAGTGTGATGCAATGCATCCATCCTAAGAATAACGCTCTCTGGCAACTGTCTTGCTACTTTCGTGCTAAAAACAAGCGACTTATGCCACCAATTCACAGCTCACAGGGCCTAACATTTGATAAAACCAGCAAAGGTAATGTTTTTGCGATCTCCCTGGAGTTGTAGTTCGAAGAGAAATGTTCGTCAGGGGATGACCTAGACAATGAAGACCGTATCAAACGAAATTCTAGAAAATTTTTCAGTTCTGACTGAACCAATGGAGATAGAACAATTCAGATTAACTGACCTTGAGGATATGGGTTTGAATCATCGCAAATCGCCTCTGATAGACAACATCAATAGCCATTGATGCAATCATAGGATCATTTCAAAATGGCAGGAAATTTCGACTCAGAATCGAAGGTATTATCTCAACAAATTGCAGCTATAGTGCCACAAGGATCCCTGCTTTCACCTTTTTTGTATAACAGATATCAGCAAGTACTTCTAAACTGTCCGTAGCAAAAATATATTTTTTCGCTGAGGATACGTGTATCTTTCACACGTCGAGGCAACATAACTTCAACTCTGCTATCCTCTATAAGCATGCTCTTATAAGTTTTTCAAAAGTGGAAAATCGAAATAAACTTGGAAAAAAACCAGGCGATTTTCATGACGTGGAAGAAGCGACAGATACTACGCAAGCTGACAGTGAATGACCAACAAATAGAATGACAACGGACAGCTTAATACTCAGAGCTCACATTCGACAATACAAAGGTACGACTACAAGCCCTGTTCTCTCTCATAAAACCCAAAAGACTAAAAAAAAAACTAGCAGAACACTTATCAAATACTAACAAATACTGAAACCGACACTATTACCTCAAAGACGAACATACGAAAGCTTCAAACATGTCAAAATCACACACTGCGGATAATTTTCAGGAACCAATGGTGCGTTAGAAACACAAGGATCTACAGATAGAGATAACTAAGCTATACTTACGCGACAAAGCTTTGAAACTCTTCGACGAAATCGATAGACACTCCAATAGCACCATGGAAATACTAAGATTCCAGAGCAGTATCGCTTGAGCAGTATCCAAAATTGAAGAATCTCGCAAGCTAATAATAACCATAAGCATCTAAATGCATCTATTGTGTCTATAAAACATAGCTGAGCGCAAGGTCGCTCACTGATAGGAATGGAGTAGGAGTAAATTGTTCACTAGCTCCAAAGCAAAATAGTTTTTCTCCGTCGAAGAAAATGTTCAATGTAGTCAAGATGTTTGACAAAGCCGCATCAGTTCCAAATCATATCACTTATCATTTAACTAGCACTATCGTTGCTACAATAAAGAAGCTTCCCAGTCAAAATAGGCGACCATCCCTCCAGACATCGGCCAATAGACGCTGATGTTCTACAAGGTTCACAGCTCTCTCCAATGCTGTACAGCCTTTGTACTGCAGCCCTAAACATCACGGGAAATACAAAAACATCCCTATTTGCGGACGTCTAAACGTGTCTTAAGCACTCGCTTCATAGTAAACATAGTTCAGAGATTATCGAATCCTAGCAGCTTAGTAGAGTAAAAAGACTTTATCTGGCTTTTTTAACACTATCTCGAGAGCAAACATTCACTAATAATTTTTCGAATAGATCTGTTTTCTGGCCTTTACTTTGTATCGTATACGTAATAAACAGTAGTTAGTATTAAGAATACAACAAAATGTGCCAGAACCGAATCTCGCATATACCAAATTTAAAAATTTTAGTCATTGGAATCCGTACCTCGTCCATAGAAAACAAAGCATTCTGATGAATACAACACCTAATTCATTTTTGGAAACTAGGTTAGCTGCACTGGTCTCAACATCATTGTTTCCGTTCGCTGCTTGTGCCTATCTGTAACAGTCTATCGTTCAAACATGGAAATGATCTTCCGTTGCATACAATGCAAATTTGGTGAATTTGTTTGGGGACCAGTTTTTGGCATACATCTCTACACTTTTTGGCAATCTCAGACTAGAATATTCCGAAATAAATCTATAGCAACTAATTGCTAACTCTCCATGATTCCAAATTTGATGAGTGTTCTACTTAATGAATATGACAATTCAGTCTCATTAAATTACTAAACTAACCCATTTGAAGACTTTTGAGGCGAATTCATAAGGAACAAATCATTTTGCAAAAGAATTTGTTAATCATAAGTGATGTTGCTGTTAAATAACTTTGAATCAATATTTGGTTGTGATCGTTCTCCGTAAAAGACTTAGTATAAAAGCGAGCAAAATAACATGAAATAGTTCTTTTAAATGCAAAAAAAGTGTTGGTGGCTACAAAACAAACAGTAACATGTGTCAGCACGATGACGACATAGAACGTGAATTCATTTTAAATCAAACTAATTCCGTTATATGAATGCACATGAAATACGAGGCTAAAAGAAAAAGGTCTCAAACAAATGATTTAATGATTGCTTCAATTTTTTTGGATACTTTTTTGTCACATTTGGCTGACAACAAATGAACCACATTATTTCAAATTTATAAACTACTAGCAATTAAAGTAGGTAGTACTACATGGCAGCAACTGGCAAATTGTGTCATCCACCCGCTATCATTATTTTCTCAGCTGTATTTGTACACAAACTTTTTCAGAGTGTCGCTTAGATCGCTTTAATTTTAGAATTGGTTCTAAGCACAAAAAAAATCATCCTAAAACTTAATTCTAAAGCTCACTCTCGACCAACTTTCATCGCACAATTTAACATCTGATTGCTCCTATTTTAAACAACGTAAGAAATAAATCATCATTTAAAAAAATATTACTCATGCAAATTAACAAAAAATCATATTTAGCAGTACATCGCCCTATGCAAATCTTTGTAAGTTCCACACAAAAAACTATCCAAAGTCGTACGCGATAGTTTTAGAAAGCAGACTGCCAATGCCGAAAGTGATATCTGCCGTAGCTGCAACGGCAAAAAAAAGGTCAAAAGTGTGCGAATATCAATATCGCATGTCTGTTCGAACAGCTGAAAATGTAAATGAATGATGTGAGAGTGAAACTGTTTGGAGACAAAACAAATCTAAATAAAATTGCCTACAAACTATTATTTACACACAGCGACATGTCTTCCATACCTTGACCTTCGGGCCACGGCTGGGTTGAGGCGATTGCCAATATCGTTAGAATGTATAACTTGTCTATTCATCCGTGAATAAGTTATTATTTACGACACAATTAGTAGTAGTAATAATCATAGGCGTTTAGTAGTGATTATGTTTTGTTGTTGTGTAGTCGCGGAAGTAGGTAGATAATTTGGAAGTGAATTCTTTTCGAATGGAATATGCTTAAGGCAGGGAATTTTCAAAAAAATGCGTGGTCCACTTTCTATCTAACGCTCTGAGATATTTTCAAGCCTATAATCGGTGTTCTGTTTAACGATTTCCAGAAAGATATTCTGAGCTTTTGAATTTATTGTTTTTTTTTACTATAAAACAAAGGAAATCGCAATAAAAAATGGAAATAAGGCTAATAACTTACAACGATGTAAAATTATTCAGTTATGTTTTCTGATAATCATTCACAAAATATTTTATCTATTACATATTTAAATTAGCCTATTTCGTAGAAACTGGTATTCTTTTAGTTCTAGTTCTGCTTAAACTTCTACTTCTTTACGAATTTTCAGCGTTGAAAATGTTTTTGGAATTTCATCGAGTAGATAAAGTACCGTTAAATGCCGTTTTTGCTGTAATGAGGTGAAATGTTGATATTTTTACTATAAAAATCTGGTGAAATTGTTACAGAGGAATATAACGAGTAATATTTATTTATCCTTTCAAATCTCCAATTCTTTATTTTCTTTCAATTAAAATTTGGCTTACAACCACTGTTATGCCTATAACATGACTTTACAAGAAATTTGATTTTAATTAACTGACCTCCTGGTTCTATTATGCCTCCTTGGCGTTCTGCCGTTTAGGATATCTAGGCTTCTTATGGACCTGGATATATTACTTGACGGGACATTTGTTATGCTCTTGTGTGAGGATAAGAGCAGATACAAGGAGCTCTAATCTTCATCACGCTAGTGCCGGACAGTGCGCGAAAAGATGTTCTACACATCCTACCGACTCTCCACAGTATCAGCGCAGTCTTCCCGCTCCTTTTACTTGATAACTTTTGTTATTTTGTTGTGGAAGCCATGGTGTTTTTTGAGTGGTTCAAATTCTCAAGATTAAGCCATTAGCTCTCCTTTTTCTTGGTCTATGTTTTGATTTCTTTGCTCATGTCTGACTTGGTAAAGCCCCGAAGTAAATATAACCGAGTACGAAGTATATATAACCTGTGAAGGGCACTCTTGCTCTTTTTTGACCTTGGTATCAACCTCCTCGTTTCCTTGGTGCATCTCATGGCCGGGGATCCATATCAACTCGAGGCTGTTATGTGCCCCTATTTTATTTAGTGCCACCCTCACCTCTAAGAGTATAGCTGAACCGCTTAGATATCCGATAGGTTCTCATTTCTAAGCTTTTTATAGTTCCTTATCTTTCCTTATCGTTCCTTGTGTATGGCAGATAGTTCTGCTTGATAGATGGTAGTGTCTTTTGGAAGAGGAAAATGCATTTTGCACTTCGGTCCTACGATCCCTGCTCCTACTCCGCAATCCATCTTTGAGCCATCCGTATACCACATTTGCGCCCCTTTGTACGTGGGGGGGGAGCAGTCCACCCATTTGTTCTTTGATGAAATTGTGATCTTGAACTCCTTTCCGAAAGCTGCTTTAGTCTTTATTTGATCGCTGAAGTTCAAAATTGGATGTCCTCCAGGATTCTAAGGTTGCCTTTTAGGTCTTCTGATTTGTACCTGATAGCCTCTTTTGCAATTTCATGCTGAGTTTTGACGAGTAGTGGTTCCAGGTTTAGAGCCGCCCCCATTCCTGCCGCTAGGATGGAACTCCTTGCTGCTTTAATCATCTGGCAGACCATCCTTTGAAGCTTGTTGATCCTATTAGCTGCAGTTTTTTGTGTGGTTTTCTTCCACCACACTGTAGCTTCATACAGGATGATAGGTCTCACTATTTGTTTGTATAGCCAGAGTGTCCGCTTTGGAGATAGTCCCCAATTTAGTCCAAGCATTTGTTTTGCGCCCAGAGTGACTTAGTGGCCTTTCGTGTCGTTTTTTTTTCCTGGAGATATACGATTGTACCGCTAATTTTTAGGGTTCCTAGCTCAATTTTTTTGTGGTGAATGGTATTATGCAAATTCTCTGAAGATTTATGGAAAAACCCTCTTCCTTGGATAAACATTTGGATTTTTTCATTTAAGGCATTTTGCATTCTGTATCTCAAGGTGCGCGGGTATGAGCCTCTTATTATTATCATAATGTCGTCCACGTAGCTGAGACCATTTGCCTACTTACTTTGGAGGGTCTCAAGGAAGACATCAACTAGTAGAGACCAGAGCAAAAGGAACACGACCTTCTGAACGAAAAATTTTCCAGAGGTGTGGAAATCGACAGCTCTAATCATGATATCAAAGCTTAGCAAAGATCTCAATTTCGCCAAGTCTAGAAGCTTAATATCTTCCATAGAGAAAATAATGGAAGCAGGCTTACAAAAATAAAAAAATGTATTGGACAAGAGGTGCAGTTTCAAATCGCTCCACTCTACAGAGCATGAACTCATTAGGGTGATGCAGTATGCAAGGGAAAAATTCAAAGGAAAAAATTCCACAGGCCTGGTCGTGTTTGACGCAGCCAAGTAGATAGTACTCCTCCCTGAGGACATCTCCCTTTAGTGTCCACCTTTAGCCTCGCCTCCCCTACATTTGCAAACACACCTCGATATTTTAGTATTTCACGCGCCTATTTTGCTATTTCTTGATAAGCATTCCTCAGGAGAACGTGAAATAGCGAGTCTCATATTGTATTGTCAAAGGTTCCTTCTATGTCCATGAAGGCACATAGCTTTTTGACCCTATTGGATGCAGTTTTTTGCGTGGTTTTCTTCCACCAAACTGCAGCTTCATACAGGCTGATAAGCCTCACCATTTGTTTGTATAGCCAGAGTTTCCGCTTTGGAGATAGTCCCCAATTTCTTCCTTTTTGCCTTTTCCATTATTTGTACCAGCTTATGTGAAACTGATATAGGTAATTTGCCATTTTGGAAGACGAATTGAAATTTGTGAAGTGGCATCTTTGTCAGAAAATCGCTCTTTATGTATAAGTCAATCAACTTTTCCATGGCCTACAGACTAATTGGCTTTTTGTATGATTTTGGAAGATCGGCTAGTTTGTGGCTACCTTTGGGGATGAATACAACCTGCGCTAGACTCCGCGATTTTGGTATGTAGCTAATTTCCAAGCTTGGTTTAAATATGTGTGACTAAAAGGTTTTGAAGTAGTTTATTGCCAAACCATCTTTTCATAAGTGGTGATTTGTTTAATCAAAGGTGAGCGAGATGTTCGATCAGGGCCTTTCTCTTCTTCCTCAACTTCACCGCTGCTCCTAATTTTACATCCTTGAAAGTGTGTTTCAAACAGAGCTTTCAGTGTCTCCAAAGGTGGTCGTTATCTCTTTATCTAGAGTTCTAGGTAGTCCTATATACCCTTGGTGGCCTTTGGGCAGAGTTTTTTGTATACTGGCAGTCTTTGCGACACTATTGTAACTTTCGCAGCAGGCGCTTCAAGCCTTTCTTTTGAAATTCCTGAGCTCTTTGTTTTATTCTGCGAGTTTTTTATAAACTCCCCAGTTTTATGTAGTTTTGATCCAGTTGAACTCCGTTCTTGCGGCTGTTCTGAGTTTTTTTTAACTCCCTGTTCCACCGCGGCACCCTTATTGTGGGAGCACTGATTTTTTGAGGGTAGTTATGTTGGTATGATTCTTTGTATTAGTCTGGTAACCTTGCTCACAGTGTCCTTCAATTCGGTCTTCGTAGTGAAACTTGAGTGCAGGCCTTGAAGTCCCGCAGTAAGGCTATTTTGATAGCCTTCTCAGTCAATGCCCCTTGGTTGCATGTACTTTAAACTTTTTACGACATCTTTCCCTATGTCAAGGTCATACGCCTTTGATCAGAGAACGAAGCTTCTGTTAGGACATTCCACTTCTTCACTAGATGCACTGCACTGTTTGAAAGCAGCGTTGGCCTAGTATCTTTTCCTGTCAACTGTCAGGTACGTTTGGTGTCTTGCCCTTGGAGCCGACGACATCCAAGCTGAGTTGATTAAATATGGAGGGCCTGCGTTACACCAAGCAATGAATGAAATTATAGTAGGGACATGAAGACATGCCAAAAGTCTAGCGAAAAGGCATAATATACCCCATTCACAGAAAAGAAGCTGCCGTCATATGCAGCAATCAAGGGTATTTAATCTTATTGAATGCTATCCTCTATCGCACAAAAGCAAATATTCCCATATGATAACGTCATAATTGGACAATATCAATGCGGCTTCATTCCAGACAAATCAAAAATTGATGAGATTTTCACCATTAGGTAGGCGAAGGAAAAATGTCTGGTATTTAATATCCCATTGCACCATCTATTTATAGACTTTAAGATCACCTACGGCAATATAGCCAGAATAGAACTTTATAAAGCCATAAGAAATTTGGCATCTTCAAAAAATTAACACGGCTGTGTTGGCATGGTCAAAATAAGAGGCCATGTAAATATAGCAGAATTTGCTTTCCACATCAATCAACATCTTCAATAGGCTCTAAAAATGGGACTATCTAACTTGCCTCATTTTCAATCTGGCGTTCTAGCCAGATATTGGCTTATGCAGATGCCAGTCTCATCATAGATCTAGCTTTACCGGAATCCTCCATACAGAGCGGTAGACTCCGGTGAGCTGGGTTACTAGCTCGTATAAGTGAAGAGCAGCTTGCTCGGAAAATTTTATGATGGACGACAGTGGGGGACATCATGTTTGAGCTGGAAAAATGGTGTTCACCAGAACGTCTACAGCTTATAGACTCCTTACTGAATGACATCGGCACAGGATCGGCTTCGACGGATCGAATTCTTGGGAGAGGCCACGATCGGATTTCGTTTGTTACGCCGATGACAATGATGATGATAAAAACATAGGTTATTTAGCTAATAAAGGCTGCCCACCGCACATTCATCAATTTTCTTATGCTCGTCAGTGTCTCCTGTGAATTACGTAATAACTTGAGGACTCTGTGAGAAGCAATCACAATTCGAAAATTTACAAATTTTTTGGGCACAACACTCGCATGAGGTTAATAATTTTCAAAAATTTATCACAACTATGCCTAAAACATGACCAATTTTTTTTTTAATTATTTGATTCCACATAACTTATTTCTACAGAAATATAGGGTACCTGGAAATTCACTAAGATATTCGTTATCATAAGAAAAAATTTGAATATGTTTTATTGTAAATTTAAAAACCCTACAATATATATTCCCTAAGTCAGAAAACTAGCGGCATTTCAGTTTCATTCCATTTTTTTTTTAATTAAATTTAGATGGATTGAATGAAAAAGGTCAATGGATCGAATTGATTGAAATTAATTGATCGCATGAATTTCGGCCCTCTTAATGGCCTATGCATGCCAGGTAGTCGCTAAACTTAACTAAACTTAACTAAACTTTGCTAAACTTCGCTAAAATTTGTTCCATTTCGTATTATTCATGGGTGCCTATTGTGTATTTGTTTGCAGATTTTTAAATGCACATCCCCCTAATAAACATTCCCTTTAATGCAAATTTGATGCATTTACATGGCTTATTCAAACAATATCATCCGTACTTTTTTCCCTTGACCACGATAAACACAAAACTAATACTATATTAAGTAGGCCACTTAAATAGTTTACTGGGTAAATGAAAAGACAAACGAATCTTTTATGATGTTAGATTATATCTTGAAAGATATTATACATACATTCCCTTCTGCTCCAAACCAGCCGAACTTTCATGACAAACTTTTTTGAGAGTGATCTGATCAACGCTTTATTTCCGCCTCTTATCTAAATTCGGCAACATACCTACATTGTAAATTATTAGTCAGTCGTTCAGACGCCTATTTGACCGTTAGCTAATTTTACTATAAAATTAGTGAGCCATGCTGTCAGTAAAATTTAATTCGAATTCAAGCTTTCGTTTTTCTTACTCACCGTCTCTCGTTCACTATTAATCGACAAAAATTTTCTTGATTAATGACTATCATCATACTATCACCAGTTCGCCAGGTAGTTTCTCGGAAAAATAAACCTTAGTCAGATTTCAGTGTATAAAAAGCGATATTTTCTCCATGTTTGGATATTTTGCAGCTAAGGTTGTCTTTAAAATGAAGCAAAAAAATCGGCGAGAAATTTTCCCATAGTAAGTAGTGTTATTAGTGACATTTTCGAATGACTGCCGGTGAAAATGATTATTGTTGTTGCTTTCACAAAACTGACTACACATGTGACGTGTTCTGAAATGAATATGCCTTGGGGATGTTAATTTTAGTGCAAGATAATCGTGTTGTACTTTTCTTGCTAATGAAGAATGAAAGATTTGAAGAGCTTTGAATCGAACTGAAAATTGACAACTGATTATCTTTAAATGGATATGATCGCAAATTTACAATCTGTATTAAGGTTGACAGAATTGTGTATAACAAAATATTTTGATTTGATACTTGATAGCTTTTTGATGCAATGTTTTACACAGCAACTCAAATTTTGTTCTTAGAGGGTCGGTAAAAATAAATTAATTAGAACCTAGAATTTCAGTTTCTATTGACTAAAAGTCTAATTTAGTGATGGGAGAAATTGCTATTTTCAAATAGCTGCAGCAACTTCTAATGCAATTTCTAAATAACAATTTCAAATAGCAATTTCAAGAAGTAGTTTCAAGTAGCAGCTAAAAAACAGCAGCCTGTTTTTCAAGTGATTTAATATTACCTGCGTTTTTTTTTGCGCCTCTATCAAGAACTACATAGTTGGTGTAGGTAGCTTTGAAAACAACAACGGAGGTAGCACTGTTGTTGTTTTCAGTGCTACCTATCCTAACCAGCTCTCGATAGAAGCGCAAAAAAAACGCGCCTCTTCTTCGTATAAAAGGCTCATCAAATGCCACAATCAAGTCCATTGCTTACATAAAGAATGACAGTTCAGAATCTACAATTAATTTAAATTGGGGTTTAATTAATTATTGTTATATTTGAATTGATAGAATAAAATGTCCGAGTACTGAGGTATTGTGTAAATTCAGGACCGTTTTTTAAGCGAATGTAAAAATGAGTTGACAGCCAAAAACTCAAAAAAGGTTTCTTTATTCAACATAAAATTATCAAATATTCAGCGAAACGTAATAAAGCCTGCAATAAAGCATCAGAGTAAATAATGGGAACCGTATTGTCGTCCAGAGTTAGTTAAAAAAAATTAAAATCGATTAGCATCCGCGAATTTGATTGATTTTTCTAACTCCATGTTGGTGCTAAGTGCCGTAAAATATGCAATTGAATTTTGTAAAATTTGAAAATTATGTCTTCATTTTCAAATTGTTGAGCACCTAAATTTGTATTTCCCAGAACTAACAGATCATCAGATCCAAATAAAATGCACAGGATGTACAGGGTGGCCCAGAAGTTTCTCCCCACCTATTTAAGTAAACGCATTATTCATTATCCGTTACCAAAATTTATCCCCTCTCAGTTTATCAAAAACCCTAAGCGGAGGATAAATATCAATTCTTCAGGTATCGTAAAAATCATATTGTGCTTAGCTACGACAGCATTAACATCAATAATAGCTGTGCAAAGCGGTATAAAGCATTTCCAGGAAAAAAAATTAAACAGCATTTTTCCCTATAGTCAGCTACAGAGACGTATCCTTTAAAAAGCTAATTTGAGTTATCAGGGTAATTAAGGGTCTTTCTGCAAACCTACCTGTGAAATTTTATTGCTTCTGACCTCAAGGATCCTTTTTTATTGTCGTGTTTGTCGTAAGTAGTGATTTTTCTTAGAACATTTTATACGTACTACCTGAAAAATCATTATTTTTTTAAAGCCTATCCTAAAGAACTTTTGTGCTTCTTCATTATGGCTTCGAATAGGATACAAACAAGGATCCAAATCCAAACTCTTGGCGAACCAGGAAAATCCGTTTTCGAAACATCAGGGCCGCTAAGCGTGGACAAGAAGACCGTACGATTATGGCTAGAAAGAAGGAAAGGCGATGTACAGGAGGAAAGGCGATATACAGGACAAACGGCGTTCCGGTAGACCGACAACTCATTCACCTACAATAAAAATAAGGAAGATGAAGGAAAACAAGTCAGGCATTGGAATAAGGACAGCGACCAAAAGGATAAATCAATCCGAAAATTACCAACAACGGTGAAAGACAACGTCTCTATCAATGTTACATTAAATCGACGAATTGGGGAAGACATGCGTACGTGAGACGAGTAAAGCCGCTTCTTACCGCAAAGAATGTCATAGGTAGACTTAACTTCTGTAGAAGATTACAAAGCGAAGGATTCTGTGAAGATAGTGCTCTGGGAAGGTCTAAGAGAGCTAACGTACTTTTTACGGATGAATCCCGAATTGTTTTGCACCCAGCGCCGAATAGGCAAAATATGAGAGTTAGAACAAGTGATCCAAGCACTATTCAACCCACGCAAAAGCCGAAATTTGACCTCAATATAATGATTGCAGGAGGAAAGGCGAGACTTCATGTTGTTGAGCAAAACACAACTGTAGATGGATCCTATTACCGGAACAGCATTTTACTAGCTTACGCAGCATGTCAGGATGACAGAAGACAGTTTCCACATAAAAATTAGGTAGATTTTATGCAGGATGGGGCACGAGCGCATACAGCAAAGGCAACATTCACACAGGCAAAATCGATGTTTTCATCTGTTTGGGAACATTGCCCTGGAAACTCTCTTCACCTTAACCCAAACGAGCCCGTTTGGGCTAAACTTCAAGATAGTGTATTTAGACATCCGGTGCCGAAGAATAGACGACAATTAATTGCAAGAGTACAGCAAGAATGGAGCAGCTACTACGAGCACGAATTAGAAAATGCATGTGATAGTTTTGGATGACGTATTTTAGAGTGTATAGATAATAATGGTAGACATACGCATTATAAGTAATAAGAAAAAGAATCTGTATTATGCTAGAATCACAAATAAAGTTGAATTTCTAATTTACTTTTGTTGGTTTGCTTTTTATAACAAAAAGTTTGTGGGGAGTATTGAGAGTGTGGGGCTACTCTGTATTATTCTTCAGTCGGATCGGGTAGTAGATAGAAGTTTCATCAATATTATTAAATAGAAGTTCATGAATGCTGGCAACTTTTTGGCTATGATGCTATTTTGAAAAACTAGTGTTCGATAATTCAGAGTCGATTTTTTCACTGGATGTCGTTAGGTACTTAAATATGTGACTAATAGTATGTTGCGCTGCACTTTTAAATCAGGTAGATTTAGTGCTGACAACTAAATCAGGTGAGGTGTGTGCACTGGCCGAAGTGATTTAGATTTGGAGCGGGAAATGTCATTCAAATTTATATGCAAATTTACTTTGAATGAAAGTGGTTTAAAATGTTACACGAACATTATTTTCTTTTCTCTTTGTACACTTCACATTCTCCTTTTGTATTCAATTTCCACTATTTTAGAACGTAATTCGAATGACAGCTCATTCAAATCTACTCTCCCTCTCATGAATCGAATTCAGCACGCTCTGAGAAAAATGCAGTCGGGACAAAATTCATAATAGTACCTGATTTACACTAGATAATCAGGTTGCTTTCGGCTGTCAAAACCCGAGACAAGTGTATGGTAAATTAGATAAATTTGTAGTCCATTTGCCTCTAAATCGATCAGCCGATCAAAATCACGTAATTTAGTCTTAGTGCGAACGGGCTATAAGTCCAAAATAAATAATGAAAGTCAAATGCCATCCGAAAACAAACAAACAAAAAAAGTGAGAGATCTGTGAAGTGGTAATTGCCGGCTTTACCGGTTTCATTGCGACGCATGAGGGGGAGTCATTAGTTAGGTCAGTATGTAGATCAGTAATGAGGATAGTTTAATGAATCTTTATGGGTTCAGATACTGATTATCAGTATAAATAACAAGTTTTATTATAATCGAGCCATTCGTTTTCGAACTATCATCGAACAAGTAATTCAATCTGGAAGAAAGTGTAAAATATGGAAAACATCGAGTACCGCGCTGCTATAAAGCTACTAATCAAACAAGAAAACTCAGTTTATACCATAATAGAAGACATGGCATCCGTTTACGGGGGCTCTTATCGACAATGGCCAACCGAAATGATCGCTCCAGAAATTGTTTAAAAAGTTGAAAAATTGATATTGCAAGATGCTGGCCTAAAGAAAGAGCACTACGGAGAAATGTTTTGAAATATCAAATACAACCATTTTCTATATTTTTCACAATTTTTAATCTTATTATAAGTAGGCTCAGCTAATTGTATTTAGACTTAAGTTAGATTTAGTTTAGTAAATTAAGTTAGTATTTAAGTATTATATTGCTAAGTCAACCCCAGGTATTGTACTACCTGAGTAATAGTTAATAAGTGAAAATAAAAAAATAAATTAATGATGAAAAACAATTAAAATAAAAACCCAATAAGAGCCAGCAGGCCAAAATAGGATAGCCGCTAAGTATAAGTTCCTTTATGTTAAACACCTCTTTAGTTAAGTTATATATGTAAAATGTAATGAATAAAATTTCTATTATTATTATATTAGGTGCGTTTTTTTGCACACTCGAGCAGATCAAATTTTGTTAAGCATATTGAATATAACAACAAAAATCCTGCACTTGTGGCGTCACTGAATCAAAAAATGTTAAGCAGTAGTAGTTTATGGGTTTACATGTAGAGTGTGCTGATAACAGTAAGAGTGTTCTAAACGGTTCGTACCACTGCTGAAATCGGCAGTTTGAATTGAATGAATTTGCATAGCACTCTGCCATTTTCAATTATTTTACATCAAATCTTGTAGTGTGCTGACTGGTTGTGAGGTTTTCGATGCACATATCATTGTAGATTGTTTCATATGCAAGTTTCATGTCTGATTTCGATTAAAATCTATATAAGATTTCATTCAGGTTTTTTCTATGGATTTTTCTAATTTAACAACCAATCTAAGCAAAAGCTCAGCGAATGCAACAACATTTTCGAACAATGCGATTTTCTGCTCTGGATCGTTTTTTTGCAACCTTACATTAACCTGCTCTGCTAGGTTGCAAAAAAACGCACCTATTATGATTGATATTCTACAGTGAAAAATATTTTCTAATTTCTTTAAGTTCGAAACTCATGTGAGAACAGAGCTTTGGACAGAGCTTGTAACTAGATTAAAAACTATTTTCCGTCTTTGCCCTAAAAATGATCGTTAACGGCTACTTTCAGTTCCTCTTCACCCTCAAATCTTTGCCCCCGCATGTCATTTTTCAAATTGCTAAAGAGGAAGTAGTCGCTGGGAGCCAGGTCTGGGCTATATTTATTTATTCATTTGTTTTTTTTTATTTATTTATTTGTTGAATAAATACATATAAGGAAAAGAAAATAACATGAAAACTAATAAATAAATTCAGGATGGAATAATAATCCAAACAAAAGAATAAAAAACGAATCGACCGAAATAGAAACAAACAAATTGAGTAAATTAGGACATATTCCGAGTATATGAAAGAACGTTATTTTTTAAAGCATTTTTAAACACAGATAACGTTCGAGGCAGAGGACCAAGGTTAAGGCTATTGTGCTGACGAGGAAAACGTAAGAGAGGGGGAAAAGAAATAGATGTCGGTACGGGCAAATGTAACATTAAAGTTAAATAATGTTCTATTGAAACGGGCCGATTCTCTAACAGAATGTTGATTGCGGGGGTCAACCAATGTACTGCCGTTAAAAAGTTTAAAAAGGAGGCACTCGTCAAGGAACACTCTACGGGACACAAGGGAAGGAATTTGAAGGATGGAGAGGCGCATACTGTAATCACAATACGGAATACTGTACTTATAGAACGAGCGGGTGAATCGGCGTTGCACGGATTCAACCGCATCGATCAAGTATCCGTAATGTGGACACCAAATTTGGCAACAGTATTCAAGAACACTACGGACGAAGGAAAAAAATGGATACAGAGAAGTGGAAAGATGAACAAAACGTTTAGAGGTTCTGATAATGAAGCCGGAAAAACGAGAAGCCTTGGCAGTGATGTGTAGAATATGCAAGTTGAACTTCAATTTAGAATCAAAAATCACGCCAAGGTCCTTGATACTAGTGGGTGATTAATTTTTTCGAACTCAGTCTCCCTTAAGGCCAGCTTCGAAAGTCGCACTGTGTGAACAGGCGTGTTGTTTTGGAGAAATAAAATTCCTTTACCAAGTTCATCTCATCTTTCTTCGACAACTACTTGGCGTACTTTTTTCAAAAACCCAGCGTAGTAATTGGCGTTTTTTTTACTATTTTTCGAAAGGTCGTCAATGTAGAAAATTCCTTCGGAGTCCCAAAAAATGGTGGCTATTAACTCGGTAGCCAAATTTTCCACTTTAAATTTTCTTTTTGGCGTCTTTTCTCCTTTTTCAATCCATTCTACATTCTACATTGTCCTTTCCAATTTCTTCTCTATAAAAACTCCTGTGAAAATTGAACTCACCGCTGCTTGTTAAGCGGCATAAGCATTTTGGGATCCCAATGCGCACTTGCTTTTGTGCAAAATGTCACTAATTCGTGCCTTGCTCCTGAACTATCTGACACATTTTTATTTTGTGATCATGCTATACTAATTTCTTGACTTTAACGATATTTTCGTCCGCGACTGCCGTGCTCGGGCGTTCTGACCGGGAGTCGTTAGAACAAACGTGTCTAACGTTTGACCATGGCAGATGAAGGTCCAGATTCCCCATATACCTCAGATATTTCTCAAAAATTTCCTTAGCTTCTTTCTCCTTTTTCACATAGAACTTTATGACGGCGCAGTGCTCCAATTTCGTTAGATGTAACGGTGATTCAGATATCGTGATGTTTACGGTTTAGCGTAATGAAGCTTTTAACTTAAAACTTATGGGTGTGCCGACCGCATCTTCACGTGCCATTATTCGAAAGTGGGTAGATGATGCTCACAAAGATAGATGGACGGCTGCCGGTGTGGCCAGGCACACGAAGGTATTCCTTTCAGAACCCAACCATGTTGGACACAACTGCCGAGGAGGACATATGTACCGAATAGGTGTTGCACAGGATGACCTCTGTTCATCCTGTCTAGAAGAGGCTGACTCTGCGGAGCATTTGCTCTGTGAATGCCCAGCGTTTGCGCGTCTCAGATATCAATGCTTTGGCTGGGATGTTGCACGCATGCAGACGATAGCCTCTTTTCCCCTATCAGTGATCCTAGACTTTATCAAGAAGTCTGGGAAACTATGGTAGGCAGGGGGAAATAAGTACAATGGGTCCTTTGACCTGAGTGCTTAGAGGTGCCAATGCGCCTCTCCCCCAACTCACACACACACACACACGCACACACACACACACACACACACACACACACACACACACACACTTAAAACTTAGCTAATAAACTAATTCGTTTTCTCGCAATAAGTGACCCATCGCGGAAGTGGCTAGCGTTAGTGCAAGTACACTAGGCTCAGAGCTATTCAGGCGCTCCTCGTATATAATCATCATTTAACCCATCGACAACAAATTTTCAGTTCTCCCTAGCATTCATGACATTCGACTTTTTCCATTTCATTTCAGACGGTTCTGTTTGGAAAGCCAAAGATGATTACGTTGACATATTCCTTGAGCATTCTCGAATCGATGAAGCACGTCGAGCACTCAGAGACTTCGATTTGCCATATGAAGTTGCCATTAACAACGTACAAGCGATGATCGATCATGAGCGAAGGAGGAGCAATCGAAAACACAAGAAACGAAGTATTTACACATTTATCTAGAAACCGTAATCGAAGCTCATGCCATACTCTTGATTATTTAATTTGCAGCAAAAAGACAAGCATCACGACAGCAATACACTTGGGATAACTATTACGATTTAGCTGAAATTTACGGATATATGCGAACGCTAGCTCAAAAATACCCAACAATTTGTAAGATTATGAATATTGGGAAGACAGTCGAAGGACGAGGAATACTTGTTATGAAGTAAGTTATTTTCAAATAAGTACTAAAAAATGTAAAAGCCTGTCTAAAATATTCACGTTACAATCCAATAAAACTATTTGTTTTCATTCATAGAGTGGCTGGGCCACAAAGTCAACGAGTCATTTGGGTCGATGGTGGCATTCATGCTCGCGAATGGATCAGTCCATCAACAGTCATGTACATTATGGATCAATTTGTCAGATATTGGGCCAAACAACCAGCTCATATTCGATCAGCTGCATGGTAACACAGCCAAATATCTTCTAATGCAATCATTTGCTTTACACCACCTTTTAGGTACTTCCTGCCAGTTATGAACCCGGACGGGTATCAGTACTCACGGACCACCGATCGTCTTTGGCGGAAAAACCGCCGCAATTTCGGCGCATGCCAAGGAGTCGACTTGAATCGAAACTTTGACTTCAAATGGACTGGCGTTGGGGCATCGAATGACCCGTGCGATATGACCTACAGAGGAGCAAAAGGATTATCCGAACCAGAATCTAGAGCTGTTGCACAATTCCTGCAAAACTTGGGTCGCAGACCTGTCGCCTACATTACACTCCACAGCTACGGACAATACATTCTCTACCCATGGGGATTTGCATCAGCCATACCATCTGATCATAGGGTTCTGAAGAAAACTGGTATTGATGCTGCTGAGGTAAGTTTCGATCGAGTTTTCCCGCAATGTAAAGTATCATCTGATATTTTAATAATACAACTTTCAGAGTGCCAGATTGATCGATGGTGCATTGTACACTGTAGCACCTGCCTTCCAGCCGTTCGGTGCTGCGGCGGGTGGATCGGATGACTGGGCGAAAGGACACCTAAAAGTCAAATATGTTTATACTGTTGAGTTACGGGACAAAGGGCGATTCGGTTTCTTATTGCCAACCGATATGATACGAGTTACGTGTCGAGAAGCATTGACAATAGTGGGTGTGATATCAAAAGCATCAGTTAGTGTATTACAATAGGTCAAAATAAATGTATTATTAGGAATCCAAAGAATTTTTTTATTCCTTTTTTAAATGGATGTCTAAATGAATGTTCTCTGAATAGAACCAAAGCCTCGTAACGCTCCGAAAAAAATTGTTCATTGATGGCGATAGCAACGCCTGCGCTAGGGGGCGGACAAGCCGGACATTTGTCCGGGTCTAAAGTTGCGGCATTTTGGTTATTAACGTGACAAAATATTGACAAGCTAAATACCCAAATATTCGAAAATTTATTCTTATAGAATTTTTTTTTGGCGAAAATTAACATTCAGCATTGTGGTCAGAAGTTTAGGAGATGCCGAAAGAACTTTTTAGTAAGGCAAGACACACTGGTCAAACATTTTACCCAAATTATTATAAACGAATTTTAAGCAACCAAGAGCCAGTTGTAAGAGACTGACCAGTGAACTCTATTTTGAAAAACTGCGTTTATATGGTTGATCAGTTCGTTGAAACTTTAAAAGACCACGAAATTTCTAAAAATCATATTCAGGACCAAAAATCATGGCTAGAACTGAGTCAAAGATTAAAGAGTTGTATGACTATAGATGCAGCTGCTCAAAGAATTATTAATGCTTTCGTACGAAGATGCTTTTGAGAATCGTAACAATCACTTATGTATATACTTTCAAGGTAAACGGTTTTTCATTAGGGCAGCCCCAATTTTCTGCTAAAATTTCCCTGCCATGCGATGTTACATCTGACCAATTTTTTTGACGTTTGAACAGTTGAAAGTTTTCCATTTGCATTCATGGATAGATATACGCTTCAGCAACGTCAAAAGATAATGAAAATTTATTATCGAAATTCGCGTTCGGTTTTAATTACTGAGCGACGAAGCGCATTTTTGGCTTAACCGATTCGTCAATAAGCAAAATTGTCGAATTTGGTCAAGTGAGCATCGCGAAGCAATTCTTGAAATACCATTACATCCGCATTGACTGCGTTTTGCGGTCTTCATGCTGTTGGTGTCATTGGTCCATACTCTTTTTTAATGATCTTAGCAGCCCCGTCACGGTCGATGGTGAGCACTATCGTACCATATTAACCGGTTAATTTTCACGTAAATTAGAAGAAAATAACCTTGTTGGCTTGTGGTTTGAATAAGACGGCGCCACTTGTCACACAGCTGTCCAAACAATCGACTCATTGAAGTCGAAATTCGAGAATTGAATAATTTCAAGAAATGGTCCTGTCAGCTGGCCGCCTCGCTCGTGTGTCTTGACCCCATTAGATTTTTTTTTTTGGAGCTACACCATCTAAACATCCACAAACTTTAGAGATGTTCAGATCTAATGTCGAACGTGCAATCACTGAAACTACGTCCACACTGTGCGGAAAAGTAATGGAAAATTGGATTCAGCGGATCCAAGGTTGCAAGCGCTTCCGGGCGGTCATTTGAATGATGTTGTGTTTCATACATAATGGCGTTGATTGTACATTAGCCTACAATAAAAATTTCGCTCACATCTGAAATCGTTGTTTGTTTTGTATAAAAATATAAATGGGGCGCTCTTAATGGAAAACCCTATAGAAGCGACAAGTTGTTTGAACGCAATAACGGTAACTTTTTCAAAATATTTTAGCTGCTATTTGAATTTCATCTTATTATGCGTAGAGTGCTCGAAAAAGAGGAGACTAAGGCCCATTGTCTCGGGAAAAATATACAAAACGAGATAATAGACCTTTTGCATCAAAGTGTCAAATCCCATATTATTAATGAAATTAAAAAGGTCAAATACTAGTCAATAATTTTAACTTGGACTCCAGACGTTTGTAAGGTGGAGTAAATGAATTTTGTTACTATATAGATATGTTTCAATCAATAAATCTGATTCCGATGAGGTTGAAATAAAATTTTATGAAAGCGTTTTGGGTGCCCTTCCAGTTGAAAGGTCCACTGGGAAACAAACGTCTGAAATTATAATTGGAGACCTTTATGATTTGGGCTTAAATTTAAGCAGGAGTGCAATCTAGATAAAAAAATTTATTTTCGTGAGCATTTTAAGCCCTATGCAATTCAAGCCTTCTGGTGGTAAATGATATGGCAAAAGCATTCTTGGAAGCCGTGAATTTCTTCAGTGTTGTTGCATGCACACCATGTAGCCCATATTTCGCCACATCAGCGCCAGATGTAACGAAAAACGTCGAGAAATATATTCTCGAACTATTTCATACATGTATTTCATAGAACGGAAACATTCTACATATAAACATAGTTAATAACCTTCTAGAAGCAAAGACATAAATAGATTTTTATAGGAGAGAGAAATCAAGAACAACAGAGAAGCATGCAATAACAAAAACAAAACAATACGAAGCATAAATATCGTCCGCCAGATGTCTTAGAAGTCAGTCTTTTATAGCAATTATTGCATTTCGAAACTGAGTGAATTGTAACGCGAGTGATATTTTGATAATATTGCGATAAGTAAAGTGTACGCGATTTAGTGATTAGAGTTATTGTTTAAATAAAGGTGTGATTTGCTGCATAAAACGAAACTGTTTTATTTCGCAAACGCGGAGAATATAGAATCCATGAAACGTGTCTTAAGGGGTAAAACACAACAATTGGTGTCAGAAGTGGGATTCTTTCGTGTTCGCGTTTTGAAAAGTGACTTTTAATTTAGTTGCGGACAGTGAATTTTTATACAATTTGAAAATTCGTAGTGCGCGAACTAAATAAAGAATAAAAAGTTTACGACAGTGATATTTGTGACAAATTGTGTAGACTAAATGAAGAACAATGCCAAAGCTGGTGAGTGAATTGACATTGGCAAAGCTAAAAGTAGAGTGCCGAAAACGAGATCTTTCGACAACTGGAAAAAAGACAGCTTTACTATCACAGCTCGGAAGCCAACGTTCCGGAAACGTTTGATTTCTCGGACCAGGTAATCAGTCAAGAGTGTGTTAAGGAATGGCAAAGTAGTAAGGAAAAAAATCCGATGATGGATCTACGTCTGAAAAGGTGCCAGAACATCAGTCAAAAATTCGAACAACAAACCATGAATCTAGATCAGCCGCTCAAGCAGCAAACCGTGCACATCGGTCGGAAACGTGAACAGCAGGCTGAAGACAGTAAACATCAAGCCATGAAACTAGAGCAGCAGGCTATGAAACTGAACCAGAAACTCGACCAACAAGCTGTAGACATCAAAGAGCAACTGAAACAAAAAGCTGATCAGCAAACCACGAACCTGAATCAGAAACTTGACCAACAGGCCCAGAAACTAGACCAGCAAGACCTCAACATTAAAAAGCTGTTGGAGCAGCAGGCCAGAAAAAGCGAGCAGTAGCTGATGGAAGTCAAACATCAGTTTCAACAGCAATTGGAAACTCAACCTGTTGAGGTGAAACAGCAATTCGACAAGCAAGAAAATCAAACTTTGAACCAACGTTTGTTGGAGCAGAAACAGCGAGGTCGACCAAAAACTGTATTACGCAGTAAAAATGAAAGATAATGGAATACTGCTGAGCGAACAAGAACATCTAGTAAGCACGTGCTCCACCTTTTATGTATACACATTTATAACAGAGATGGTATTATTTTATAATAATACAAAAGGAAGCACCGACGTTTTTGATCAACTTTGTCATGCGTACAAAACTGCCCGAGCAACAAACCGTTGGCCTATGCGTTTTTTCTTCGGCATGTTTGATCAAGCGCAAGTAAATGCAACAGTTTTATATTTATGTAAAAATATTCAAGCTAACAGTCGTAAGAATGAATTCTCTGCTACAACTGCTATAAAGCAACTTGTGATGCATTTGGTTACTCCGTATCTACAAGAAGAGTTGAAAATTGCAACCTTGTGTAGAGAAATACGTAGAAGTATAGAGCTATATGTACAATTCTATATGTACAATGTCCAGCAAATCCGGAAGGTAGACCTCAATTAGCTAAGAGAGCGAGATGTTCACTTTGCCCTTACAAAAAGGTAGGAAAACAAAAATGCAGTGTCTCAGTTGTCAATCATCGCTTTTATATGTGCAACGACTGTGCTGGAGATTCATAAAAATATAGTTTTTATAAAATATAATATAATAATTTAAACATTTAAATGCATACTTAATACACCTATTTAAATGCATAATTAAAAATCACCGATTTTTGTTGTTTGAAAAAACTCCTTCCATCGCCTTGCGAAATAAATACCTTTTTTAATGCTTTCTATTCAAATTTTTTTCCCCAATTTTGTTGCTATTCAGGAAGATAATTATAAATTTTCATGCACAAATATTAAAATTTAAAAATAAATAAATTTTTTGTAAAATGCGCTAAAAAGAAAAAACAATTTTTTTACGAGATTCTGAAAATTTTTTGCGAGTTATATTCAACTTTTTATTTGCAAAATTTGATTTAAAAACGCTAAAACTATATTTGGGTAAATTTTCGAGATGATTGGTTGATATGGAGCCAAATGGCGAAAAACAAAAGTTGATGCAGTGTCAAATTGACCCAGAGTGACCTCCTTGATCGAAAAAATAGGTGTGACCTTCGAGGGTTAACAGATTTTTTTCTTGAGACAAATGATGCAAAAAAGTTTTCTTTTTGATATATGTATTTTCTAATTTGTTTCCCAAACAAATTTTAGTACTAGCATAATCCGCAATATATTATTCGATATCGGACATATGTCAACATGATCACTCAATTCATGATAGGTACATAGAAAACATCATCTGGAATTTGTCAATTTGCAAAATGTGATGCCATGCAAATTTGCAAGTATAATTAAGCAAAACAAACGAAAGTTTTTCCAAACCAGAAGTATGTTTATGATAAGAAAACCAATATGCAGAAAGTGAAAACCGAAAGAAAGAAAAAGTGATATGAGCATAAATCATGAATTTTTGGAATTTATGCGAAGAGAATTGGTAATATGAGAAAAGATGATTTTACTCATATGCGTGATATATTTGTGCTGTCTTATTTAAATATATTTATGCGAACGGCTCAAAGCCTTCAAGTTTCAGAGCGATTGATTGATTACGCACTTTCTATACAACAAAAATATGTTTACCATCTTTTAAAGAATAGATTCATCCAAAATGGCTAAGAATCGTTGAATTAGCATAAAAAGGCTAAATACCAAAAGTTTATCGATATGAAATACAGTAGCATATTTTCAATGTTTGTAACAAAATCTGTAACATTGAAATCCATTTCAATTCTTATCGATATAATAATGTATTTGTTCGAATGGGAAATGACCCGGCAGTCCTAAAACATTTTTTCCTGTCTAAAGGCTGGTATTGACTTAATTGTGAAGATACATTTTGACAAGTCCCAATTACTGGTTAGGTAATTATTAATTAGATGTTCAGTAATTATTTCGAGTGAACATTTTGACTATGGAGAAAAGCGAAAACTCTGCTGATTTATGACACATAAAATGTCAACTACTTCAATTTTCGATCGCTTTTTTTAATGAGAAGATATCGGCACAATTCAGTTTTCATATTCAAACACTTATTGACATCGAATGTCACTTTTTAGCTCAAAAGAATAAACTACACATACTAAATTAGCGTGAAATGAGTGGAGACATGTGTCAATACTATCTGTATTTGCATAACGAAAGCAACTTTTCACGCAGAGAAGTGAGTACTACTTTTGCTAAATTTCAAGCTCAGTTTTCACCGAAAACTATAGTTAATACTAAGCTTAAGCAAAAAATTCAAAGAGCTCGCCTTGCTTATAATTTGACTCGAGTACCTAGTCGCAGCCATGTAAACTCAAAGCTTGGGACGCAATCAGGATTAATCACCCATACCCGAGTCTAACTGCGTGAGTAGCGGCTGGTGTACGCACTAAACTAAACAAGCTTAGTTGGATATTTACTTAACTGTTTGAACTCAATGAGTTACTTGTTTTAATACCAAACTCGTCAGATGAAAGCCAAGAAAAAATACTATAATTTCCTTTAAGGGGTTACCCCCACTTGTAACTTTTAAGTTTTTCGTTTTTTTTTTTGTTGCAATTTTTTTAAGTATAACTATCTAAAAATACGTCCTTCAAATTTCAAGTCGATCCAAACATAATTAACCGAGATATGAGCGTTGAAAGAGAAGAAACTGTTGCTTATACAACCGTTACTTATACTTATAAACGCGTTTTTCTCGAAATGACATCTTTGAAGTCGGTGACCAAAATTACTCGAAAACTACTGAGCCGATCTTTTTGAAACTTAGCAGGCTTATTTAATACATAAAAATGTAGTGTTTGATCGTTCGATTTAGTTTTTTAATGAAAAATGGCCGTTTTATAGCAAAAAGACGACCATTTTTTTAAGTGAAAATCGAAACATTAACTTTGACTGTGCGCCATTTTGCGAAAAATAGATACTGTTTTAAATCCTTCGATCAAACACTAGTTTATACTGTTATTTAACTAAGTCCATCGCTATTTGTTGTTTCAGATGATTCAGTTCGACACAATTTTGGTCACCGCAAAAGGTGAAAATTAAAATTCCATTGTTTTGACGGCCATTTGTCATTAAATCATGTAATATTTTTCAATAAAAAAATTACTGAAAGGTGTTCAAAGTATGTTCTTTAAGAAAATATAACAGTCGTTTAAAAACATTTCATAGTTTTGTCAAAATAAATTCATGAAAATGACCTATTTGATTGCGCTACAAGTGGGGGTAACCCCTTAATGTTAAGAGGCAGACTAGAGCGGTTTTACCATCGTCTATTGAACCAGCTTCGCAGACTACTGGCAGAACCATTGATAACTTGGTTGCAGAGAGCTTGCATCAATCCATATTTCGAGTGATACCGGGACTTTGGTTCTCGTTCGTGTTTAAAGTAGCAAACAGGTGACGGCAAACGAGCTAGCCAGACCGTTAACTAATCCTACTTCCCGTGACTGCCCTTATCCGCCAACTTCTCTCGGACTTTTGGCGACTCGAAAAAGTAGAAAGCTCTGGCGACCACTCCAGCGTTAACTTGGCCTTTTAATAAAATGACCGAAGAGTGCCTCATTTGGGCTGTTATTCAGAAAGCATAGGAATTTGAGTCAACTCCTCAGAAAATTAGCGAAGTATAAGACAGACTATTTTTAATGTCTGCTGTAAAATACCTCCTCTGCTGTTTCAGTAAAATCCTTGAACGCCTTGTCTACAATATAATTTATCCCTCTCTAAGGCCTTTACTTGGTTTCATGGTTTTATCAAGAGTAGCTTTATATCGACCAACCTTATGGAGTTCACTAATTTTGTCAACCTTTGCCTTCGATTGTCAACGTCAAGTTAATGTAATTTACACAGACTTTTCGAAGGCTTTTGATTCTATGAACCATAACCTGCTGCTACTTAAACTTAATGGGTTCGGTGTTTTTGGTGGCCTCCTCTCCTGGCTTTCCTCCTTTCTTCATAGTCGTCACTACAGAGTCACTTTAAATGGTTCCATTTTCTTTCCTATATTTCCAATATCCGGAGTTCTTCAAGGTTCTATCCCAGGTCCCTCACTTTTTATCTTGTTTGTCAATGATCGTTCTGTTATCAATTCTTCCTGTCTTTTATATGCGGATGACTTAAAATTTTACAGAACAATTAAATCTGCAAACGATTTTCACCAATTGCAAGCTGACTTGTTTGCTCTTGATCTCTGGTTTCAAAACATCTTCTTGCCACTGAACATTTTGAAGTACCATCAGATGCCTTTCGCATATAAAAATACTCCACATGTGTTCTTTTATTCTGTGTCCGGTATTTCCCTGTAAGTTGTCCAGCATTTTAGAGACCTGGGCGTGGTGATTGATTCTAAATTAAAATTTGATGTTCATGTCATGAATATAAAGTCCAGGGTCTCTAAGATTGCTGGCTTTGTCTTGCGTTCTTTGTATATGTTTACCAACATTTCCTCCTGTATTCATTTATTTATCTCCTTAGTTCGCAGTATTTTAAAATATGCGTGCCAAATCTGGTCTCCGCGCTTTCAGTATTTATCTGACGCCATTGAATCTGTTCAGCGTAGGTTCACTCGCTCGCTGCCTTTTAAACTCAATACTCCCTATTGTCCTTACTCCTCTCGTCTTTCCATCCTTCGTATGGCCTCGTGAGAATCACGGAGATTGTTCCTCGATGAGTGTTTTCTTTTCAAACTTTGCCAAGGTATTTTTTGGCCAGATCTTGGCTCCTAGATAACCAGACGCGAATCTAGTCGCCCAAGTCGCTCATCAGAGGTTTTCTCTGTTCCATTTGCACGTACGGAAGTCTATTTCGATTCGCTTTTGTTGCGTCTACCCAGAGCGCACAATACCCTTAAGCTTGGTCCTCTTCCGTAATCTTTTTTACAATTCAAGCATGTATTGAGAATGTTACCTTGAATTGCTATTTAGCTTAGTTCTAATTTCAGTTTTCAAATTATTAAATTATTTGTATTATTTATTTATTTTTATGTTTTTTTTTTGTGTTTTTTGCTTTCTTGACGTTGTAATTGGAGTTATGTATGTAGTGCAAGGGATACATAAATAAATAAATAAACAAATAGAAGCCTGCTGAGACCCTCTACTTATTGCAAATGAGGCGGACTAGCTTACGGACTGGCGGAGGCCTACATGTAGGGCATGGATTCCCTCTCTTCACTCTGACCCAGAAGAAGTTCTGTAAGCTAAGGACAACTTACCTTTGGCTTGACCTCTGAAGATCCTAAGGTTTAAGAAATATCCATAAGAAGATCGGAGTTTTGTCAAAATTAGCGACACTTTCGATAATCGATGGGACACAATCTTCATCCTAAATGAAGGGGCACTGCTGTCTTTAAAGGACTGGGAAGGCATCAGCAAGTACGTGGTGAAGAAATTTGGTATTACGAATCTATCCTAGGGTCTGGCCTTTGAGTAGAGCTTTAGGTTGAAGGATCCTGAAAATACAGAGTCACACGGCCAAAATGCCTGTCGAGAGCTTACATCTGGGGTAGAAACAGATATGAATTTCTCTTCGCTGATGGGGTCAGTGTTAGAAGTACTTGATTTGGTTGACTATCTTACTTAATTACTTTTATAAGAATCGCTTTAACAGATACACCTACAATTACAAAATGGAGAAGACCATTTAAGACCATGCTTGGTAAAAATATTCCAGTATGCTGATGTCAATATACGGAAACAAGTGGAGAAATTAAGCGTAAAACGAAACCCATATCATGCTATCCTTGACTCTTTCGATAAGGTGAATTGTGCATGTAGATCAAATTTCAGTCGAGGCTCAAAGATAACACCAAGGTCTTTATATTGGTCTACATAGGACAACAGACTACCGGAAAGTGTAAAGTCAAAGTGGATGCCAAAATTGTCTGGAATTATTAGTTAAGAAGGAAGTCTCTATGTACGCAAAGAATCTCCGCTTTGCCGCTTCAACCACTTTTTTCGCTTTTGTACGAGATCTGCGGAAATTTCGAAGCGATTTGTCTGACAAATTTAGTAAGTATTCCAAGCGTGCTAGATATTTGCTATGATTGCTGTCACCCTTCACAGTGTAAAAAGATATCCAGTTGAAAATTAGAGTGTAGTAAGATGAAAGGCTTGCATCAATGTCCAGCTCATGAGAAAAGTATACCAGCTCATGGCGTCGAGTTCAGATGCAAAACGAACGAAATCAGTTTCGAAAAATTTGAAACGCGGAGAGACAACACTTTTTCTTAGAAGTGGTTGAGCAATGTTGATACTTATGGTGAATGGAGAGTAATGAGGACCAGTATCAACGTAAAGACTAGGCGAAAAGGAGACATACGTATAGATACATTGAAGGGAATGTTGCATAAGGCAAGGTCCACAAGACGATTGTTAGCATTCGAAATGAAGTTAAGTTTACCCATGGAACAGTAGGAAACGAAACACACGAGAGAGAAAGAGCCATTAGGAAATTTTACCGATGTTACTAATGTTCGAAGAACATTATATATATATATATATATATATATATATATATATATATATATATATATATATATATATATATATATATATATATATATATATATATATATATATATATATATATATATATATATATATATATTTCTCGGGCACGCGCCATCTGATTAAGCTGAAATTTTCAGGATGCATTTGTGAATATGCAGAATCGGCCCAGGTATCATCAAATGTTAATTATTTTTAACCCTTTTATGCCGGCGGTCGTTTTAATGATATTTTTGATATGCCTATTATTCTATCAAAAAATAGAACGGCAGCCCTTCTCCAATTTACCTATATTTTTAGCATCAAAAACTTATGTTCACGTGAACTCACTACCTGATAATCAGATACAGTTGAAATTGACAGAATGTATTGGTCTTAAGTAGGACCAGGTCTGATAGAAGTTATTTTGAAATTTGGGCGATTCTGTGCCAGTGGTGCCATCTTGAAAAATCACTAAGAAAAATAACTGCTTTTGGCCCTATTAATTCTGGTTCAGTCACCAGATTTTGACGAAATTCACACAATAGCTGAATCTTACTCTAAGCCACGTTTGATAGAAATTTGGTTGAAATATTAGGTTGTAGCTGCCAGCTATAGTAATTCGCTCTGGAAAATAAAGCTCTTTGCTCTATGGATTCCAGTGCAGTCATGGAATCATAACGAAATTCATATGACAAATTAAACATTCTAGACAATACTCAGCAGAAATCTAATTGGAAAAACAATGATAGGATTGGCAGCTATGGTTGGTTTTGTATTTTTTTGCATATCTTTATTAAGCGATTTTATCATAAAATATAAAAATATCAATAAGTAAACAATGTTTAAATTTTCAATATCTGTACATTTTACGGATGGCAACCCCAAACAACTTTCTATCGCTGTAACTTTCGATTAAGTCATCGAAATTAAATTGGCTTAGGGTCTATTATTACTTAAGGTGTATTGGTCTTAAGTAGGAGAAGAAGCTAGTGGTAGTGGCCTTAAGTCGCTAATGGTAGAATACACACTCAAAATCTGCACAAATTCTCTACTGTTCTTCGAACAATATTGTTTCTAACGGTTCTGATGCGCTAGTGGTTTTTTGTTTGTTTGTTTATCTTCAGTGTATTCTCGTGTGTTTTTTGCACGTTTTTGTTCGTTATTTCTCAATTTGTTATTTCTCTGCTCGTTTTCTGGTGGTAGCAACGGCAAAAACTTGAAGAAAAATGCTCAAAAACATACAGAAACTAGACGAGAAGACAACGATGATAAACAAGCAAACAAACAAAAAACTCCATCAAAAACGAACACACAACCACAAAAACACAAACATATCAACCAAACATCTGTCGGAGACGGCTATAGGGGCACGTAGTCGAATATAGCCCTAATGAGAGGATAAGAATGTAACATGGAATATACACAGTTACAAGTTAAACATTTATTCATCCCCAATATCCATGGTGGAATGTTGAAATAACCCCTCTAGAAGGAGGGAGCTTAAAATATATAATGGTAAGTCGATGTATGTATAAAAGAAGTTATAGGCGTTTAACCCTGGAATGGTACGGTACATTTTTGGATGATTTTAGGTACATGTTTTTACTAAAATGATGGCAACAATAGTATTATGTACATTTTTTATTTGATAATTAAACAGAAAAAGATTATATAACTTCTAACCTCATGGCAGTCGGAGTGGCCAACTGGCTGGTGCGCGACGAAATGTATACCCTATGTGAGTAAAATTTACTCATCGGTACCATTCTAGGGTTAAGTATGCCACGCGTTAGTCAAACACAGCCTCATGGAGATTGTTTTGTGGAACCGCATTCTATTTAGTGCAACTAGAACCCTGACTGTATTCGAACTAGTCCGAGTATCACTAGTTTAACACTCCTAATGGAGTCACATTTTCCAATCATAGTCCCCCTTTAGAAGCGACACAATGTCGCCTTTTAGGATTTCTCAATTCCATCTACTTAGGCATTGAGGGCGTGTTTAACAACATCAAGTCTGATGCAATTGTTGAAGTACTTCCGGGGCTGGATGTTGATATGCAGCTGGTAGCTTTCATAGAGCAGCTTCTCAGGAATAGAGTGGTATCCATGGAGACTAACTGGCAACGAGGGGTCAATACGGACACAACTCAAGCTGGATTCCATTCTACTCTTTTATAGAGCATTACGATAAATACTCTTGTGATGGGGCTAGACATGCTAGCTCCAAAGATGTTGATGTTCTGTCTGGTAGCAGGTTGTTCTCAAAGGTTCTTGCTTGTAGTGCTACTAATTATGGACAGCGGAATTTATAGGAGATACATTATTTCCTTTGCAATTTTCTCCAGATGATTTTTTAATACCTGCTTTGTGCTTTCTTTTATAAAGAGCGTAGTTTTTATATTCTGGCGCTTTGGTTGTTTTGTTCGCTAGATGGCTTTGGACACCTATGTATATTTGGGATGTTGTTTGTAGGTTTAATTTATGTAATGATTTCTCAGGGATTTATAGTTGTATGTAAATTGAAATTGTTATGGCTTTTTGACTTCTTTTGAAAGTACCTGCAGTTTTGCAGCTTCATACATATGAGTAGTAATTCTAAAGATATTACTTTAAAATTAACTAAACTGCCGACCTTCCTTACCTCAAACCGTAGGGAGGTGCTTGACGTTACCTTGATTAGTGGGCGGCACTCGCAACTTCTCCGTGACTGGAGGGTTCTACAGGAGTGTTCTTACTCGGATCACAGGTACATATCGTACAACGTGGCTGGCCGCAGCTCTGCCGAGCAGGTAGCCTTTATTAACAGAAAGAGGACGGACTGGAAGCTATTTAATTCTCTAGTTCGATCCTCACTCGAAACTGTTCCTAAGAGCATTGACTGCTACCATGAACTGGATAAGGCAGTTGACACCCTTACTAGTTCTCTCAAGTTCGCGTCTAGGGAAGCATGTAAGCCACCCACGGGCAGGGGAAATCCTAAGCCCCTCTGGTGAAATAAGGAGATCAGTACCTTGCGAAGAGAATGTAGGAGGGAATTCAATTGCTCAAAAAGGTCGAATGACTGGTCGATGTATAAAACGAAGCTTAAGGCTTTTAAGTATGCCGTACGTAAGGCAAAGAGGTCCTCATGGAGATCTTTCTGTGGTAACGTGGAGAGTCTCAGCGAGGCAAATCGCCTTCGTAAGGTCTTAAGCACGACACCGATGGCTATGGGGTGCATCATGAATTCTGAGGGCATTTGGACTAGTTCGAGCGCAGATTCTCTCAACGTACTGATAGACGCACACTTTCCGGGCAATCATTGCCCTCTAGAAGTGGCGTGTCAGACGGAACAAAATTACAGTTCAATGCCGCCGTTCAGAATATCAAATTCTCAACTGAGGTGTTCTATTAACTCCTTTGAGCCGTTTAAGTCCCCGGGCCCTGATGGCGTCCTTGCGGCTGACATCCAGAAGTCCATGGAAGTATCGCTGCCTTGGCTCAGAGAGATTTATAACGCTTGTCTACGCTTCTCGTATGTCCCTACCAGCTGGCGGTAATCCAGAGTGGTGTTTATTCCTAAAGCAGGAAAGTTACACACGTTAAGCCGAAGGACTATCGTCCAATAAGTCTTAACTCCGTCCTGCTTAAGATTTTGGAAAGGATAATTGATTACCATATTAAAAGATCAATCGATCCTATGCTGATCTCGCAGTCGCAGCATGCTTATACCAAAGGTAAGTCTGTTGAGACCGCTCTTCACGTCCTTATTGAGCAAGTTGAGAAATGTCTTGCTCTAAAGGAATATACGCTTGTTGTCTTCCTGGACATCGAGGGGGCCTTCAACAACGTTAACTCTAACGCAATTGTTGAGGCTCTCTCGGTGATGCATGTGGATGAATTGCTTTTATTGTGCAGCTTCTCAAAAGTAGAGTTGTAATCTCTACGCTGGGTAATGCCAGCGTAAGACGAGGAGTCAGCACGGGCACACCTCAGGGTGGAGTTCTCTCTCCCCTGCTGTGGAACATCACGGTGAATACTCTTCTAAGGAAGCTGGACCGTGCCGGCTGCAAAGTGATTGCTTATGCAGACGACATAGCTGTTTCAGTGTCGGGAAAGTATTTATCTGCGCTATCGGAGAGGTTAAATCACTCTCTTGATATACTTTCGCGTTGGAGTCGTGAGTGCGGCTTGAATGAGAATCCTAATAAAACGGAACTAGTGCTGTTTACAAGGAGGTACAAAGTTCTGGTTTTGAGTTACCCAAATTGAATCGGGTCTCCATTAACTTGAGCCAGAAGGTCAAATACTTAAGGCTGATCCTTGACTCGAAGTTACTATGGACGTACAATGTGGCAGAAAGAGCTCGGAAGGCTTTCAATGCACTTTACTGCTACAAAAGGGCCATAGGGGCGAGTTGGGGATTGCAGCCTCGTACTGTTGCTTGGCTTTACACTGCTGTGGTTGAACCAATTCTGTTGTTTGGGGTGGCGTTCTTGCTGGTCCTTGTACAATGTCCAAGATTGTTGCTGAATGCCGTGCATCTCTTAGGGAGATGTGGAGACATTCGGTTGTTCAATTGATTTGGGTACCTGGACATAGGGGTTTTCAGGGCAATTGTGAGGCCGATGAGCTAGCAAGGCTTGGAACTTTGCTACCTGAGGTCTCTTGCTCCTTTTCAATAGGTATACCGATGACATCGGTCAAACTGGCCATAAGGCAAAAATATCTTGAGGACGCTAAGAAGTCCTGGGCAGATGAATCTTTCTGTGTGATAACAAGGCAGTCCTGGGTATCCATGGATGCGCATCGCACAAGGCAGCTTTTAGGCTTAACTCGAAGCGCCCTTCGTTGCACTGTGGACGTTCTAACGGGCCAGTACCTTATAGGACGGCATGCACAACGTTTGGGCATAGAGTTTAATGACTTCTGTCGGAGCTGTGCCTCTGACGATGAGGAGGAATCCGTCCTTCACCTCATGTGCCAGTGTCCGGCTTTGGCAAGGAGAAGACTGGCGGCACTTGGTGCACCCTTTCTCTCAAACCTGACGGAACTGTCCCTGGTAAAGCTAAAGAGGATAGTCCGGTTTGTCAAAGGAAGCAAATGGTTTCCTGACTTTAGTGAGTAGAAGAGAGTCACTAAAATATTGTGGTATCACAACGGGCCTCTCCTGTGCCTATGTGTGCTGGTCGCCAGGCCTCTGAAAATCGGCAGCCACGTTAACCTAACCTAAGCTGCCGTAATGTCTTTAAACGAAACTGAGAAATTCTTTACTGTCGCAGTTTTTTTGTAAAGGAAAAAAACTATGACAAAAGACTTTAAAGCCTATAAATTAGGTTAACTGATTTTATGCGAATGAGGGCTTATAATTCTTTTTCTCTTGATGTCGCTGTCATTAATTTTTATCCTTCTAAGAGGATCGTAATCCGGAACATATATTTCAGTGTCGCAAGGATCGTAATTTATGATTTGTGCTTCAAATGGTTTTTTCATTCGCTATATTCTCCAAAATCAGGTCCTGCAACGCAACTAATAGTTATTTCTTTAAGATTTTTTGACAACGTATCAAGATAAAATGTGTAATGCTATTAGGGTTTGGAATCTAGGGTAAGTGCACTAGAAGTCGGCCATGCGTCAGAAGTCGGCCACTTTGTCTATAGACTTTGAAAATAAGAAAACAAACGTCTAAAAAAAGGAAAAAAATACTCTAACGGATTGGTAGAAACATAGTCTCGAAGTGGCGTAAAATCTAGCGCTGTGTGTTAAGTTTGATGAACGCAATTATTCATTCAGTTTGTGGCATCGTCAACTGCACTCAAAAACTTCATGTGAATGTCATATTTTCTTAAGAAGTGATATAAAATTATCCTTAAATATTTACTGTTTTTATGTGTGATCGGTGTTGAAAATCAACTGGTGTGTAAGTTGTTCACGCTAGAATCTTAACTTTATTGAAATTAATTGATTTAATACTGTTAAATTCAAAAATATGAGGAGGCCGAATACTGAATCATATATTTTACGATATGTTCAGTTGCCGGCCACGGTGGCCGAGCATTAAAATTTCACTAGAAATGTTCTTTTGGTAATATTTCCAACGAAATGACGTCATATGTTGACTATAAGGGAGAATTATTAAAAAATACAGTATTGCTCAAAAATATTCAGTATTCGGCCCCATATAAATCATGAAAATTCACCTTGGCCGAAAACTGATGCAGAGTATTTTAGTAATCGGCCTCATCTAACGTTTTTCTATAGTTGTTCTTTATTTCCAAGGATATGAATAACGAAACGGAGAAAGACGGGACTGGCCGTATATTACCAACTCTAGAATCTTACAGAAAAGATAGAATTATAATGGCACTTAATGATATCCGCAATAGTAAGCTAAGCATACGTAAAGCTGCAGCTAAATATTGCATCCCATGAGCAACATTACAAGATCATTTGCATGGAAGAATACCTGACGAGTGCGACAAAAAAGATCCAAGCTCCATATAATCTACTGAGGAGGAAACAGCCATTACTGAATGGTGCACCAGGCTATCTAAATGTGGCTTTCCTTTAAAGCATGTTAATTTATTGAACACTGTTCAAATTTTTTTGAAGGATGATGCCAGGGTGAATCCGTTTAGAAATAATCGTCCTGGAGGAACCTGGTTAAAATCATTCTTTAGAAGAAATCCTTCTTTAAGTTTAAGAGAAGCAGAAACACTACATAAAGGCAGAGCAGCTGTTACTTCGCAGCATATTAAGAACTGGTTCAATAAACTCAAAGAATTTCTTCGATCAGTTAATTTATTGAACACTGTTCAAATTTTTTTGAAGGATGATGCCAGGGTGAATCCGTTTAGAAATAATCGTCCTGGAGGAACCTGGTTAAAATCATTCTTTAGAAGAAATCCTTCTTTAAGTTTAAGCGAAGCAGAAACACTACATAAAGGCAGAGCAGCTGTTACTTCGCAGCATATTAAGAACTGGTTCAATAAACTCAAAGAATTTCTTCGATCAGCCAACCAAGAAAATTTGCTGCTCGATCCCAGGCGAATCATTGTTGGCGACAAAACTAGCTTCTGCCTTTGTCCCAAAAATCGCAAAGTTATTGCTCCTAGGGGCTACAAAAATATCTATCAAGTGGAAGCAGTTGAAGAAAAGGATACAATCACAACATTGTTAGCCTTTTCGGCTGATGGCTAAAAATACCACCCTGAGTAGTTTTTCCATACAAACGCCTTCCTTAAGATATTGTGGACAGCGTACTAAATGGTTGAATCCTTGCTAATACGGACTCTGGGTGGATGCGGAGCGAAACATTCTATAAATATGTGGCAAACTGTGTCAGTAGCTGGCTGGTTGAACAACAAGTACCAATGCCTGTTTTGCTGCTGGTTGATGGCCATAAATCCCATTTGTCTATGCAATTAAGTGAGTATTGTGATAAAGCAGGCATTTTGCTATATGCGCTGCCGCCAAATGCAACAAATATTCTGCAGCCTGCCAATGTCAGCATATTCAAGCTTCTCAAGCAGGTTTGGAAGAAGACAGTTCGCGGATATAGTCTGGGAAAAACACTTACCAGAAAGGAATTTAGACCATTATTAGAGAGCGTATTGACAAAATTTATTAATCTTCCTGAAACTATAAAAAAATGGTTTTAGAAAATGCGGAATTTTTCCATTCAATTCTGAAGCAGTGGACTATTCAAAATGTGTGCAAAATGTATTGGATGATGCAAATGAAGAGGCAACTGACAACAAATATCCTTCAAATTTATCTAATGAAAGACTTGTGATTGCTTCATCTGTAATCAAAGAAGTGTCAGAACATCTTGCCATATAAGGAATCAATGTTGATATAGTTTTGAAGGTTTTCGAGGAGTCATCGAAATCTCAGAGCGAAGAGGACACTAATAAGTCAACAGTCACTATGACTGTTTCGTCACTTCGTTGCCGAGTGTTATTCGATATTAACGACTATGGAAAGTTGCGAGTGTCAATTTTAATAATGCTGAAGTCCTGATTCATCTAACAATATGCTCAAACCTCTCGCCGAAAACATGATCTGCTTAAGCTCAACTCCAAGGTCAAGTTGCAAAGATGATCAAAAACTGAACTTTGAATAAGTTGGAGAAATATATGTAAGATAAAAGATGTGGAAAAAATAGAAAAGATCAGACAATTAGAAAAAAGAAAAGAGGATCGTATCAAAAAAAAAAAGAAATTCGAAAGACTCACAGACAACTGAAAGGAAAAAGAAAAAACGAACGTGGAAAAACAGAAGAAAGTGATTAATTGTCAGGAATGTGACAACGTTCTAATAAGCGACACCGAAGTGGCTGACCTAAAAAATATTGGGTGCGAGAGCTGCCCTAGATGGTATAATCTAAAATGTTGTTCTCTATATCCTCTAAGTTATGAGAAAGCATCTGATGAGACATTTTCTTGCAAGATATGTGAGACCCAATAGGAAAAGAAGTGAACTTTGTCTGTAACAACTTATGAAAAGTCGAAAAGTAGAATCAGCAAGTCAATATTAGAATTAAAAATACTTTGAAAGAAAGATGCTTGATTTATGTTAAATTAATTGTTTTTATTTACAATTCGCCATAATATATAATTTGATTGAAGAATAAATACAAAATGCTTCAAGCATAATATGTTTTATTTATGTTTCATTGATATTTCTTTGTAAAATAATGAAATATGCAACATGGCCGGACACTGATACAAAAGAGGCCGATAACTAAATTTCAGGGGCCGACTACTGATGCAAAAGCGTAGTTTTTATAAAATTAATTATTAAGAAAAAAGTTGATTCGTTACAATGAATATTAAATATCAATTCTACGAGGAACAGCACAGGTTTACTTTTAGTTAAAAAATTTATTCCGTAACTGTTTTCTCTCCGTAGTTATATTGAGCGAAAGTGATGAAAATTCTTAAGTGGCCGACTACTAGTGCACTTACCCTAATTACCCTCTCAATTCGTAGAAAAATTCAGTGCTGAATCCTCGTCAATAGCCAAATCTTTCATTACCAATGTATAGATTGGAGGTTTTGCGCAATATCAAAAGAATTATAAATAGATATTTCCGTATTTTGCGCTTTACAGAAATGATAAGCGAGTTCATTAATTAGAGCTAATGGGTCAGAAATGGTCAGGTGCCCAGAATCAAAACAGGGATATTTATATGAACTAACTGAGAGACCACAAAAAAAACTGAGACTATTTTTGAATTAAATAAGATCAAGTTCTGATTCTCGCCAATACAAATTTGTCAAATATATATTTTTCTGTGAAACTTAGAAATTAGCATGTGAAATTTGCAGATATTCTGTCAGCATTTTCCCCTTATTATCGAATGAAAAGGGAACACGGAAATGGAAAGAATCAATTCAAAACGATACTTTTTCCCTATGTTTTCATATACATTTAATTCTACCTAATTTATTTAATAGTATTTTGTCTTTGTATGTATTAAATATAAATTTGTTCACTAAAGCAGATATATCAATCATATTATTGGAAAATAAATATAATTTGATTTGTATTCTTTCACTGAATCTCATGGTAGTGTTCGACTCTGACTGAAGGGCAAGATATCATATCTTGAAATTAAATCTTTTAACCCGCATGTAGTATTATTTTATGGTATATCCAGGGGATGGATAATGCGCATGGCTAACTAACTACCATACCTCAACTAATTATTCAATCATATTTCACTCTCTATATTCCCTTAATTTTATTTCATTTAAGACAAAGAAGGATTCGCATTAAGAGTGTCGTTTCAGAATCCCATTCTTACATATACATATCTTTCTACCTTCCCGGGGGATGATAATATTTTATCAAATTGCTGAATTCACTAAGAACATAAGTATACTAAGAATTTAAATATATGTAAGCATGTAGTTTTATTTTTATGATCTTTTCTCTGATTTTTTTGCCATTAATATCTCACATGAAAAAATAGCAACGCCTAGGATTCCTTCTAAACATTTTGTTCATCTTGGACTTACCGGTGAATCATCATCGTCGCTTCTCATACCCTTGGGGGTAGATTCCTCTGAAATCACTGAGTCTGGGCAAACTGCATCCACGACCTTCTTAAAGCCCGTTTCCGTCCGATCCGGTACAATAGCCAACGGCATAGCCGCAATGTGTTGCTTCAGAGCGGCTCTAGAAGCCTCCTTCGTTTGTTTTTCATCGATGCCGCGTTCGTCTGTTTTCTTCACTTCACCATCATCGGCACCAGGACTGTCACACTTGACCGCACATGCAGGTGCAGGTTCGGCTGCACCTGAAACTACACCAGAAGCCCGACCTCGTACACTATTATTCTTATTATTCATTACATTCGGCTCATGTTCTATCATATGGGGCTGTGGATCAGCAAGCAACATTTCAGCTTCACGAATAATCTCATCAATACTACGGTCATCGGTATTATCCGACAACCGATTAATTTCCTCGAACAAACTCTCAACATCCAATTCACTACCGTCATCGTCGGCGTTATAACAATCTCGTTCTTTGTTCAAAAACTCGAAGATCGAACTAGTCGTAAAGTCGTCCATGTCAGCATTGCAATTATCTTCGAGGAGTTTATCCTTTTTGGACGGCGATGCTACCGCGGCTACGGTAATTGTTGACATTTTAAAATATCGTTAACACAACAAGAATAAGCTATATGAAATGAAGCACATCAATTATTATAAAGGGAGAATAGTTTTGAACATTATATCATCGAAAACAAATTGACGATTACAGGAAAACACAACCGCACGACTCGTCCGGAAAGAAGGATTTGTGTTCGTTCGACGATACGTCAAAATCAGCGGACGATAAACGCATCCGCGCAATAGAAAAACAAAACATTCACTTTTCCTTGTATCGACTTCAATGCCTCTAGCGGTGCGTTGCATTTAGTCTAATTGGACGTTTTAATGGGTAAGTTCATTTGCCCCATATCTTATTAAACGCATATGTTTTCGAAGCATAGCAGATTCTCTACCGATTTGTTCATTTACTATCATATTTTCATCAAAGAAGGCCCATAACAAGAGTCCGAATCGATTTTTTGACACTGTTGTTAATTGGACATCCCATTATCCCCATTATCAAGAGCGCTAGCCCACCCTTATATCATTCCTATTGGCATTGCCATATACCACTATTGAATTGTCAACATGCAAATGACACTTCGTTTTGGTAGCTTTAGCGCGCGCCCGGGTTTCGCAATAGTTGCAATGAGCAACTTTGGTGGATTATTTGATGAAATTCACGGAATATCTGCCGATCGTTTCGATGGCAAAAATCTTCAATCAAAAGTATTCTTTCTATCTCATTGTCATACGGATCATATGGTTGGATTAGATCATCCAAATGGTTTACCGGGACCACTTTATACTAGCGCTGTTTCTAAGGTGTTACTGCAAAGATGGAAATCCAACTTGAAAGATATTCGAGTTCTAGAAATTGAATGTAAGTTAGCTCTTAATGTTGTTTGTTAATATTTATAGATATTTGAGTTGCTATTTTCCAGGTCCGGAAGAGATATGCTATGAAATCGATGGAAAGAAGCTCAAAATAGTTGTCACTGCTCTACCGGCTAGGCATTGTCCTGGCTCTGTCATGTTATTGATACAATCTTTTGAAGAGAATATTTTATATACAGGTGATTTTCGGTAAGCTGTATTATCGTCAAGTACTAGATTAATTTACAACTAATTTTACCTCGACTTATTAACAGACTAACGAAACAGGAACTAGAAAAAGAATCAGCATTCTCCATACTTCGAACATTTCCACCAAAAGCTGTTTATTTGGATACTACCTTTCTGGACAAATCATACATGGATTTTCCAAGTCAAATCGAAAGTATTAAAACCATATGCAACTTAATATCAGAATGGATCACAGACAATCCAAAAAAGAGAGTCATCATCAAAACACCAGCAGATTACGGTTCCGAATTTCTCTTCATGGAAATCTATCGAAAGCTAAAACAACAAATCTACGTTCAGGAACGTAAAAGCAACAATTACGTCTATTTCCCGGATATGGACCAATGTATTTCATTCGATCGGGATAAATGTCGAATTGAACATTATTTGAAAAATAGCAGCTCATCAAAGCAAAATACAGAAGTCCTAGTCGTCGTCGTGACAGCGATGATTTGGAAAAATTGGAAAAAAAGTGATAGTATTTGTCGCGACCATCGAAATGTCAAACGTGTTGCCTATTCCGCACATAGTAGCTATCGGGAAATTAAGGAATTTATTGAATTTCTGAAACCAAAAAAAGTAAAAGGAAATGTTATTCCGCATGGAAAAGACATGGAATATGTGCAAGATAGTTTAGATCAGATTTTGAGAGAATTCGAAGATCCAAAAGAAATCGAAAAGGAGTCGATAATAGGATGTCGATTCAATAATATATTTCGTATACCGAGATGTGATATTAAAAGTCAAAATGAGGAAGAAGTTTCTATGAGAATGCCTATAAAAAGAATTAAAATGTGACATATTATTGATTTATTTATTTTATAATATTCATATTATCAATACAATACGCTATAGTATAAATTTTTATTGTTGATTGTAAATATTTTTATAAGCTCGACTATAATTGTTCTGAATGACATTTTACAATTCTAAAACCAAAGTGCTAAAGTCTATAAATTTAGATCTTTTGTTTTTATCATAGGTAGTCTTTTTATATTAATTAAATATATTTGTATGCACAAGAACCAGCTTGTATTATTATTTTCTTGTTTGGACAATAGTTTAATTTGAAGATACACTACACTGCTGATGGATTAAAATGAAAACTGAATGCCTAATGGGGTTGTGTATAAATATGTAAATGTCCTAATGTGCTAAAACAAGCAAAAAAGTTTTCATTAAATGAAATTATATAATAGTAGGTATGTTCGCGTACTTTCAGTCACTGAATTTTACTGAATTTTCCTGATTCATGTGGTGGGGGAAATTCAGGAAAAGTACGAAAACGTTCTTATTGCATTTCCTGAAAATTGACAAACAAAAGTGTCAGTTGTTGATTTTTGGGAGAATAATAGTGATTATAAGTTTCCAGTATTTTTCAGTAGCTCTGACTCTACTGAAATTTACTGAAAGAGGGGAAATTTTCAGTTTTCAGTAAAACGGAGTACAAAAACGGCTTCAGTGCAATTAATTGCAATTAATCGTAGTACGCGAACAGATCTAGTGTAACAGAAAAAAGTACAAAACTCTACGACAAAAACCTACGCACTTTAGCGAAAAAGGGGGACAGTTTACCGTTATTTTTCCGTAATTAAATGGCTTTAGTCGATAAATATTCATTCTAAGTGTGGAAACCAACTGGATTTGTCATTTTTATAAGTTGCATGTTTATAAATTGTGCATTATTGATCAAATGTATTCGAAACGGAAGGAAAGATGGCCAGAAATAATAAGACTAATAATTTAGAAAACTAGTAAGGATACTAATCACTAAGAGAAATTGGAAATTTTGTTGACAAAAGTCGCGCTGTAGTCTAGACCACAATAAGAAATAACAAAGAAACAGAATCTTTCATTTTCCAGCCTCGAACACGTTGACCAAGAGTTGTTCAGCTATTGAGACGAATCGCATACAGCGCGCAAAGTAAAAGCCCCCGCTTCCGTACAACTGAAATTACTACCGAGATTTTAAAAGAAACTGAAAAATCTAGCGATTCCGTTACTATTCACAGAGTACTAAATATGAAGGGGTTTAGAAGTAGAAAAGCCCAGAAATCGAAAAAATATTCGGAAATTTGCGATATCACATAAGAATCATGAAAATAACTTCTGAGCGAAGGTTATATATGGTTACGAAAGTAAATATAATATCTTTAGCAACGATGGTTCTAAGACGACTTATGAGAAACGACATCGAAAGAGTAGAGTGGGTAATCTGGTGTTTATTGAATCAAAAATGGATCAGCATCTGTATTTAAATATCGTTAAGCACAATTGTGCTGCAAAGTGTTGCAAAACTAGACCGAAGTGCTGCAAAACTAGACCGAAGCAAATCTTCGGGTTCTTCATTCCTGGTTCTCCTATATTGTTAACAATACTTGTCGTGTTGTCTTCAATTGCTGTTTTTGTCCTGTTCACCCTACTTCTGGTGTTCTCCAAGATTCCATCCTCGTACCACTTCTGTTGGTATTGCTCATCAATTACCTTTCCAGTTGTTTCAATTACGTTTCACTTATTTATGCGGATGACCTTAAGCTCCTACGTACTATTTCTTCTTTTCATGTCAGCCTGCCTCTTCAATCAGATCTTGCTACTTTGAGCGATTGGTGCACTTTTAACTCTCTTTCCTTAAATATTCCTGAAAGTCTTATTGTGTCCTTTACTAGCAAACCAATTCCTATCCGCTTTGACTATACACTTTCCTGTAGTTTGTTGTTGCATTTAGACCAACATAAGGCGTTATCTTAGCATCTCGTCCGAAATTTGATCTGCATGCTCAATTTATCTCATCGAAAGCGTCAAGAGTGGCAGCATTCGTTGTTGTGTTTATACTCTCACTTGTGTTCGTCTGTTTATATTTAATCAAAAAAATTATATTGGCCTTTATTCTATCAATATTTCTATATCCGAATTTATGCGAACCGACCTATCAGATCCGAGTATTTGTGACCACCCCTTTGTCGAGTTCAGAAGTCTTTCATCATTCAATCGTTAGTTAGAATGGTAAGCAATCATAATGAGCCTCTGATTAGTTATTTTTCCGTACCTATCCTTAATTTTAAGTATCTGTTGTTAAGCCTCGATTACATTGAGCGAGTTTACAAGCTACTAGTCGGCGAGTTTAGAAAAGGGTGTGTCAGCTTGTCCGAGAGTGATGATGACACATAAAACCTTCCACTCGCTCAGTAGCCAACTAGCTAGCGAGTTTGAAACACGTATTTTGAATACGTTTTTATTAGTTTTCTTTCATTGGCGAACTTTTTTGAGTATTAGAGCGTTACAAAATGAAATGGAACTCATTTTATACAAAATAGTCGATATTTTATGCAAACTGAAACCAAAAACCACCGAGATACTCGTAGCGAGTTCACTAGCAACTCTGATTACACGAAGCTAGTTTATTAGCTAACAAGCCCACACAGAAGCGAGTAGCGAGTTAAGTAGCCCGGCTTTCAACTATTCTCGCAGCTTGTCTACAATCTGCTAGTTAGCTAGTGAACATGATTACATTGGGCGAGTTTACAAGCGGCTAGTAGCTTGTAAACTCGCTCAATGTAATCGAGGCTTTAGAACCTGTTCGCCTATAATGCTTTCATTTCAATTTGTTACTACTATTTTTCATTTTGACTAATTTAAGTGGAGCGGGGTGCACTGTGACGGGTAAAAAAAATTTTTTTGTTTGCTCTAAATTAAAGTTTATACGTTCAAAAATATGTGTATGAAATTCTAGATAGAAATTCCGAAAAATTTCGGAATTATAGTCACTTTAGTGAGAGAAGGTATTTCATGAGTACGAAAATAGATTAAAAATTTCAAACGCATTTTTCTCAAAACGACTTTTTTCAAACTGGTCGCATCAATAACTCAAACAAATATCAGCCGATTTTCAATTTTTTTTTTGTTTTAATCGACTTTATAGTGGTTAAGGTTGCACGTAGCCGATTTTGAAAATTTTAATTTTTAAGATTTTTTAAGGCTGTTTGAATATAAAAAAAGGCAAACAAGGACAAAAAATTCAATCGGTCGTCAGTTTATTGAAACGAAAAAAATCGGCTACATGCAACGATAGCTACATTTATGCAGATCACAATGCAATTTGAATTTTTTTCTTTAAATGATCCGTTTATAAAGATTATAACGTGCACATAAGAAGTGTCGATCTTAACGACAACGCATTGATCAACTAGTGTATTGAAGCTCGTTGATAGGAATGGTGGTGCCCTAATTTTGCTAAGCTGATTCCGAACATGATAGTCAACGCCTGCAAAATCCATGTTTTGATTTCAAAACATGAAAGCGCTAAAACTATACCTCAACTGGAATTTATATGTACTAGAACTCGTGCATTGCTCTTAACAAATGTTCCGGAAAATATGAGTGGTCAGCACGACTCAAGTTTTGCGCCCGACACTCTAACTCTAAATAAACTAAGCGACGCTTCAATGGTTATTAGTGGTTTAATGAGCACTAGCCAACTAACGAACTATGAATAAAAGTCTCGAGCCACTATTACTTCTCGAAAAATTATATATTCGATCAAAACAAATTTTATATCCCTACATAGTTCCTTTAAACCACATTTAAGTCTTTTCTGTCGATTCTACCTCTTTTGTTTTCAAACGTTTTTCCAATTTACCAAATTCATTTATAGCCACTTTGTCCGCTTCATCGTAAACTTGCTCTACCGACACAACTTCGGGAATATAAAACTGAAGCATATTCTGAATTCCATTCTTAAGCGTAACTATCGAACTAGGGCAAGATGAGCACGAGCCCTGTTAATAAAAATCGAATATGATTTATAGTTTGACGTTCAATCCCCGTAGATATTTACACCTACCTGCATTTTCAACTTGACGATACCATTTTCGTAGCCCATGTATACAATATCACCTCCGTCTTCTTGAACGGTCGGCCGAATTCTTGAATCGAGTAATTCTTTAATCATCATAACTGTTTCATCGTCGTCTTCCATGATTTCTATGGAGGAATAACAAAGTGCATGGAACTGATTAAGCTATTTCATTCAAGTAGTACGTACCAGTGTCAGCGTTTGGTTTTGATTCTGTTACAATAGGAAGTCCACTCGCGAAAAAGTCCATTATCACGGCAAATAATTCAGGTTTTAAAATGCCCCATTCAGCATCTTCCTGTTTTGTAATCGTAATAAAATCATGACCGAAGAAAACAGAACGGACACCTTCGATACGGTAAAGTAGTTTGGCTAGAAATTATAAACAACGATCATAAGCACAAATGTAGTAAAAATTGGCATGATTTTGGAGTTTAAAGATACAAGGATCCCATCCTCCCGAAATTTAGGCATCAGGATTATTATCGAAATTTTGTATTAATTAAGGAAATGTACATATAGTATTTAAGGCACGAAAGGAAGAATAAAATATAAAGGACATAATAACAAAAATCAGGACTGGAAACGAGTTACCAATCTGAGAAATAAGCTCCTTCTCCGTTAATATCTATGTAGACATCATGCGCTAGCGCATATATTTCAGTTTTCTTAAAGTCCAATTTTTGATATTAGAACATTATCTATAAAATTAATAGATCCCAGTAACTTACCTAACGGACTACAGTATGCGCTACTCGGTGTTGGAAAATCCATTGTGTTCCCTTTCTCTAAAACACTGACACCAGGCAGAAACTTCAAACTATCTGGATTAGGAGTGTCTTGAGTCTGAATAAACATATTCCGAACGGAAGTAATAACAATTTGAGGCTGTAATTGTAAAATATTCCGGCGAACGGGTGCAGCATGATGGTAATTTGTGGTGCAATCCAATCTAAAACCCAATAAATACATAGAAGATCTGATAAAGACCAATGAATAAAATATAGTTACCGATGTTTTGAGATATTTCGTACTCGCTGCAGGCATCGGTATTCACGCAAAAATTTCGAAAATATACGCGACATCTCCTTTAGCTAACCTTTTTTTTTTTTTTTCCTCCGGTTTATTTCTGCACTCCGCAGAAAAAAGTCCTGGCTTCCTGACTAGCAGGCATCAGCCAACGTTGACACGATTCGTTGAATTTAATTTAATTCTTTAAAATTCGTAAAAACATTTTAATTTTAGCAGCGATCTGATATATTGCTATAAATGTTGAGTTTTATTGGGATTACAGGAGATTTGGGAGGGAAGAGGATTCCAAGAAATCTGGTTCCATCAAATCTACACATAATTTAAATTTAAATTTTTGTCAAATTTTAATATCACATCTGATTAAGAACTCACCTAGTTGCTTCAGGTGATTTCTGTTGTGTTTAACTATTAATTCGTTAACCGATCTATATGCTTTAAAAAAATCAAAAGTCAATCTGTCCCTTTCGTATTCGGTGCACTTAAATATCCTGTGATCTATATCGTCAATTTCTCCGCATAATTCGCAATTTATGTCTTCATAAATTCTCATCCTAACTCTATTTTTATTATTTAGGGCATTGTTCACCATTAGTCTATTTATTATTTTTACAGCCTTATTTCCCAAATTTAGATCCTTAAACCAAACTTTATTTCTAAAAATTAAATCTGTGTTAGCCCATGCACACGGTTTTAAATTTCTAACTTGACTTAAGAATTCAGATTTCCATTCATCCAGAATTCTCTTATTTATACTATCAAGGATTTCATCAGCTTCATACTCATATAGTTCTTCATTGTCACATAAAAAGGCACATTTTGCTAACTCATCGATAGCTTTCGTTTTGCTGTGGCCTGAGTGTCCTGGTACCCATATGACTTTGACTGTCAAGTCCTGTATTTCCATAATATACTCATAAATTTTACTAGTGATATTTTTCTTACTAAGATTACTATCTAACTCCATGCACGCAACATTAGAGTCCGTTAATACTACTATATTTTTAAAGCCTAAATTTACTCCTAATTTAATAGCTACCATAATACTTAGCAGTTCGCAATTAGCAATTGATGCTGTGTTTCTTAAATTAAACTGGACTATTGAGTCCATGTTCCAGGTGCTTGCGGCACCTCCTACACCCAAAATATTCTTTGCACCATCGCATAACATTACTGTGCTATTTTCGCACACACTTCTGTTAAAAATGTTGTCTATTTCTAAATTTATTGCCTCAGAACTGTTAGCTAAATTACCAAAACTACCTTCACATTTGGATATAATTTTAAGTTTATTAGGTTTGACTACCGGCGTAATGGTCCTCAAATGATCAAATAAATCCTTGAATTTATTGTAAACTATACTATAATTCGATTTTGAAATGCTATTTGTTATATTAATATACCTCATCAAATTTGTTGTTCTTAGTTTCAAAACTTCTTTTGCTGTCAGTTGTAGAACCCTGAGATGGCTTGGTAGTTCATTTGCTAATGAAAAAGTGATTATATTCGCCGTGTTCTGCGGCACTCCCAAGCATCTTTTCAGTACTTTGCATTTCATTGAGTCCATTTTATTGAAAAAGTATTTTGGCGCTCCACAATAGCTAGTTAACTGCGATTCTACCTTAGACCTGTAGAATGCCTTATATGCCAGCAAGCTCCTTTCAACATCCAACCCTCTATTTAAGCCAGCTAAAATCTTAAAAGGTCTTGCATACATATCATTCTTATCTACTTTGGTAGTTAGACCATCTATAACTGTGAGATTCTTATTGTATATATAACCTAAGAATTTTATCCTATTTGTCCATTGGACTGGGTTATTATTTATTTTTATGTTTTGTTGCAAATTCCTATTCCTACCGAAACAAATAGCACTACATTTGCTGTCATTAATAGTAAGATTACGATTATTGCATTTGTTTATAAATTCATCCATGGCAGACTGAAGGTCCTCAAAGCAGTTTATCCAATTTTTATTGTGAGAGATGATGAAAAAATCATCCGCATATTGGAACATCCTTATGTTCTCGCTGTTTCTGCAGTGTAACTCAGCAGTATAAATGTTAAACAGAAGGGGACTCAATACATCCCCTTGCGGTAAACCATTCCTCACATTATAGTGACGCTCACCCAAAACCAGCATCCTATTATTTAGGAAGAAGGTAATCCAATTAATGAATTCCGGAGGTGTGTCCAATGCAATTAAAATTCCCATTAGTTTTTCAGCATCAACTCTCTCGTACGCATTTGAGATGTCGACACTTACAGCCATTACTTTTTCGTGTTTTGCGCCTTTCTCCCTGAGAAAATGGTCAATTTGGTTATTACAGGTCTGAGTGGACCTTCCACCCATGTACGCATGGCTGTCTCTGGGTATGAAATTATATAATGAATTATTCTTAAGAATCCTGTCTTTGATTAAATTATTTAGCACCTTAATGAAAATATTTATTAGTGAAATAGGTCTATAGCTATCTAAACTGTTTGGGTCCTTCCCAGGTTTTAAAATTGGCGAAATTCTAATTTTTAGAAGGTTTTTATCCGGATAAAATCCCTGAATGACTTTGTTAAGTGCAAAAGTTAAATTTTCCAGACTTCCCTCATTGAGAGCTTTAATCATCTCATACGTGATATTGTCTACTCCCGGAGCAGACTTCTTGTTGTGTCTTTCCAATACACTTTTTAATTGGTTTACGCTAAATTCTTCTGTTCTACCATTTACTTCTAATCTTGATAAAATATTACTATTATTGCTTATTTTTTTCCCCAACATTTCCAAATAGCTTTTACTATTAGCTTCATCCCAGCTCGAAGGATTTGTTGGCGTATAACTCTTTTTGAGTCTCTTGTTGAAGTCCCAGAACTCCTTAATGTTCCCCTTTCTAGTTATCTCCAACATTTTCTTCTCCCAGGCCTCACACTTCGCTGCTCGCACTTCAGTCTTCCACTTCTCACATACCTTCAACCACAGCCTACAATTTTTGGGAGTTTTCCTTTTATTAAATTGCTTTTTCCTGACCATTTTTTCCGACCAAATTCTTCTCAGTGATTCATTCCACCAGTACACCTCCTTAAATTTCCTATTCCTATTAGTCTGTGTATTGTTATTTACCAATACATCAAAGTCCTTCATAATTTCTTCCAAATTATCTGATAAACATACCTCCTTGATATCACTCATCAATTTCGCTTGGTTTATTTTTCTTGTATAAATTATTTTGCTACAAACTATTTCTATAGTTATTAGTTTATGACCACTATTACTAAGATTATTAGACTCACACCTCCAGTTCATTCTATCCGACATGTTAGTCATAGTGATATCTGGTACCGATTTTCCTTTCATCCCATTAATGTTGCAACTATATGTAAAGGTACCATTATTTAACACTCTTAGTTCAAAATCATTTATAATTTTTTGTAGTCTACGACCTCTTGCATTTTGCATATGGTCCCCCCATTTCTTATTCCTTGCATTGCAGTCTCCACCGATGATAAATTCTTCATTACCTACTAGCCTACTTAAAAAATTTCTAAAATTATTCTCAAAGATATCATTGTTAAAGTTCGGTGGGATATAAACTGATCCAATCATAATGTTTCTGGTTAAATTTAGAGTTTTAATACATATAAATTCTATTTCATAGTCTACAACTATTTCTTTAAACTTAATGTCGTCTTTAATGAACATAGCGACACCTCCTCCTAGTCTATTGTATCTGTTCTTGTATATTCCCTTGTAACCATTTATTAAATTTACTTTGTTAAAGTCATACGGTAGCAAAGTTTCAGCAATCAAAGCAATGTCAATCTGGTTAGTATTTAGAAAGATTGTTAGATTATCCAGATTCTTTCTCAAACCTTGTATATTGGATTGAAATATTTTCATTGATTATCTTTAAAGTTGGAGAAAATTACAATATAAGATTTATATTTGACTAATTTGATTTCTATTTGCTATATAATGTACCTTCTCATCTACTGGAATACCACATTCCTGGTTAATTTTTCCAAGGTTGTTTTTTGAAATTTCATCAGTTACACTTCTCACAGTTCTAGTTTGTTCTTTCTTCATGGATTCTAGTAGATTGTTAATCAGTCTTTCAATCTCTGTCGCTTTGAGCTTCATGGCGCATCTATATACTGACTCCAAAGGGTCCGAACTCATTGCTTCACCTACAATATGTTTGTTTGGTTTAACAACTCTCTCTACTAACATATTTCTATAACTTGTTTTGAACGCTGACCTGTTAGCATCATTCTGTTGGTCTCTATTATTCGTATATCTTGCCTTATTCAACATTGGGAAGGCGCCCTCATCATTGAGGTTTACTTCATTCAGACTCTCGAAACTGTTTTCAAAGTACAGTTTCCTCACTTCAGGTACTGATAAGTTTAGTTTCGAAGCCATTTCTAGATTTTCTTTCTCTTTAATCCATTTAGGGCAGTTTCTGTTCCGGGCATTGTGATCATTCGCTTTACACAGTAAGCATTTAGTTTCGAGACAAATCCCGTCACACTCCTCTGAAGCACAATTTAAACATCTCTTATTTGTACTTTTACAATGTGCCGCAAAATGACCCAGCCTTCCACAATTAAAACATTGTTTGGGCCTTTGTATGTAGTAATCAACTCTTATCTTAAGAAATTCTAACTTAATACCATCAGGTAATTCGTCTCCCTCAAAAGTAATCTTAACTGTAGTCGTAGGAACAAGACTATCTTTATTATCATTCTCTCTTCTCATAATCCTATAGACGCTAACTATTTTATTATTGTCTAAAATATTGCCATACTTATTGCACGGATCACCGTTTAGGAACTCGTTTTCATTAAAACATAGCGGGATTTGTTTGACAATACCAAACCTATAAATAAAATTGTTTGGGATGAATATCATATATTCACTAAGCTCAGTCTTTCCTCTGTCTACAAAACTATTTGCATCTTCAGCTTTACCAAAAATCACTTTTATCTTATTATAACCGACACTCTTCACTTCAGTGATTCCTACAATAGCACGTTCTTTTTTGATCTTATATAATAGAACAGGATCTAACCTGACTCTCTTCTCGTTAACATCTTTAGCAATCATTAGAACTGGATAGTTCTTTTTTGAGTTTACTTTATATCTATTTGCGTACTTATTTACTTCATTTTTATTTTTAGCTTCTTGTACTGCAGTAACATCTAAAACTTCTCTCTCCATTTCGTCATTTACACCTAACACTTCTATCGGCATTTCTTTTCTCGCCCCTTTTGAAATCAAATTATAACCTTCAACTTTCGATTCTGTTTTCCTCTTCTTCTTAACACTGCTATCTAAATTTTGTCTATCAGGGGGCTCCGACCCCATCCTGAAGCGTCTTGCTTACACTTTTCTTCAATAAACTCAACACGTGTATGATAAATTCTAAACCTAACGCAACCGAATACTCAAGGGCACAGCTATGTACTCTTAATTACAGAGTTGAATACTTCTTTATATGATTACACAGCAACAAATATTATCAAAAAAACTTACTGTAAATCCAGATATTCGACTCACAACACAACAGTATCACCTCACAACTATAAACCAAGCCAAGATGGCGTCACTACAAATTAAAAAAATTCCACTGTCACCAGAAATCTTTTACAAGGAGCGTCCACACGCTCAGGCAGCAGGAACAGGAATGTTTAGCTAACCAGCTGTTCGTCCAAGTATAAAATGTCAAGTACTTGAAAGAAATGTCAGATTTGCCATTTGCGATGTACCGAAAATAATTAGTACTGCCACATATCGAACAGGCAAACTGCGCATTTACAAATTCGGCACATGAAAAATAAAATAATAAAGAGTAAATAAGTAATTAAGTAACGTAAAATCAAATAAAGCAAAATAAAGCAAAATTAAGTAAAGTACACCTCAGCAAAGTAATATTTACTAACTCAGCAACAGGCCTGAAACATATTGCGACGCAGTGCAGTGCACTGCAATGCAGTGCACTGCACTGTAAATTTAGAGGTCATGTGATTCCATGTGGCAATTCACATTCACTGCATTGTTTAGGCTCATTTATAAAAACACTGCACACTGCATCAGTTGGCATTCGTTTGAGAGTAGTTGACCGGGCAACAACAATTTAAATTGAAGAATGGACGAAAAATTAATAGAAGAAGTTCGAGAAAGATCGTTTTTATATGACAAAAGTCATAAAGATTATAAAAAAAACGATAAAAGGGATCAAGCCTGGGAAGATATCGGGAAGAAGCTGAATATTACAGGTAACTTATATATTCAAAAATACTGTGTGTTATTATAATAAAATGATTATCTTAGGTGATAAAGCAAAAAAAAGATGGCGGACAATTAAGGACCGGTACATGCGGTTAAGGCAGAAAAGTAGCAATTACAAATTTAGCGAAATGCTGTCCTTTTTGGATAACTGCAGCAGTGTGAATAAAAAGTAAGTTGAAATACAGTACATTACAATGCAGGATTATAATTTTATTATCTTCTAGAGCACACTGCAGTTATGGCGAAGCAGCTGCCTTAACATCTTTTGAGCAGGTAATGAAGGAGGAGTATTTGCAGTATACTGGCAATATACTGGAAAGCACAATCCAAGGGGAGGAAGAAACGCATCAATCTGAATCGAATGAGGTAGATGAAAGTGCATCTTACCCCGAATATAGGACACTGTCCTCATCAAGCAGTGGGCACGGAAGGAAGCATCGGGGTACTCATGATGAGGAACTCATAAAACAAACTGGCACCGAACTGCTAAATTTGATGAGGAGTTTGAAAGAAGATTTCAAAACTACTTCAAAAGAAGCGGCCTTCTGCGACAGCTTGCGTGTTCAGTTGGAGGGAGCGCAATTACCTCCAGACAGTTTCATGCAGTTCCAAATAAAAGTGCTGCAGGTGCTAAGCGAGGAGGTGGCAAAAGCTAAACGCGACATGCCATCAACAAGCAAGCAATTTTAGTAGTAAATTTATGTAAGTTGTATAAGTTAGTCATTAAGAACATTGGTAATTTTAAGTAGTAAATTAGGTTTAATAAAAACTACAATAAAAATATATTCATAAAAAAAGGCGGCATATATATTAAAACCTCTCTAGAATGGCCTCAAAAATTATATTCTATCTTCTAGCATTCGCAAGATATTCTTTTAAGGTGTCCCGGATAGCAAATGCATCTCTTGGAGCATTAAATCTTCCGAAAAGCCTGCTTGTTTCCAAGCACCTAACTTCCTTTCGCCATAATCCTTCAACTCTAGTGTCAGCGTTAAAACTGTCGACGTATTCTGCAGGACAGTATTCGCCATCATTCATTTTAACAAAATTGTGTAGTGATACCACAGCTTTAACAATTTTTTCCGCGTTATGTGGGAAGCAATTTTTAGTATTAAGCAGTACTCTCCATCGCATCGTCATTATTCCAAATGTGCTTTGTATTTTCACACAAGCTTTAGATAAAATATTGTTGAGAATATGTTCATTTTCTGATACAGGCGTTATTGAGTAAGGTCTCATAATGTTTGTTTTCAAAGGAAACGCTGCATCATCCACAAAGAAAAACGGTACTTTAACATTTGAGCTTGGCAAGTTTTCGTCTTCAGGTAAGTCAATTGTTTTCTCCAATACTGATTTTCCAAATGAGCATGGTTTAAAAATACCACCATCAACCTGTCCTCCAAATGCGCCAAGGTCAACAGCTGTAAAACAGTAATTGCTGTCGCAAGCAGCTAACAAAACAATACTTTGATATTTTTTATAATTATAGTATAGTGATACGGCACTTTATTCTAATATGCTTTCCATCTATTGCACCCACACAATTTGGTGGCCCAGTTATGGAATTAAAATCCGTCGCTATCCTCCGCGACTTAGATGTGTTAGGTGGCGCAAGATATACCCCATGCAGCACTCCCCAAATAGCTTCGCAAGTTTCCAGAACAATTTTACGAGCTGTCGATGCTCCTATTTTCAACATCCATGCTATTGTTTGGAAATTTGCACCTTGAGAAAGAAACCTAAAAATTGGGGATTAAATATTAAACCTGCCCCTTTAAATAGTTTTATGAGAACTTACATCAAAGTAATCACCAGGCGGCATTCCGGTGTTATAGGTTTACATGGGCAATCAATGGGGAGGAAATTTATTGCAACAAGTTCAACAGCAGATTAAACTGCACAGCACCCATCCGAGTAAATTTCCTAAACTCAATGTTATTTTTCTCTTTCAGTATTTTGAAAATGCTGCTTTTCACTATTATAGCTTCTTGTCCAAATCCTCTTTCTTCTTCTGTTTAACAATATCAAATTATTGTGAACAACACAACCCGCTAACACAAAGAGTTTTCTTTTTATTAATTCTTTTCTCAACATATTCAATAATGAAAATAGATACACAAAATCTAAATATCAAACCTCCACAAATAAAATTTGACACTAATTGTCAAAACACTGCATTGCTTTCAATGTGCTTTGCAATGCGTGCTCTGCTTTGGCACTGCACTGCATCGCAATGTTTTTCTCGCTTAAGTAATATGTAGTTGAATACAAAAAAAAATCCATTAAAAGTAATTAAGAAACAACATTAATTAGAAACAAATATTCAATTACGAACTAGACTTTTAAAGACGGTAATTTAATATAGAAGAGGACCAAGTTGAAGACTTATTAGTGCGTTAAAGTACCAAAATAGGAGGAACAAAAGGAATTTCAAACAAAATAGAGGACCTTATTAGCCTTATGTGTTGTCATTCAATGACCAAAGATTCTACAGAACATGGTAAGTAAAAACAACAAATTTCGAAGCGGAAATCTTTAGGAAAAAGGGCATGAAAAAACACCTGGAAACATTCAAGGATAAGCAATTTAAGTTACACTGACCAAAGAAAGAATTTAAATCTTCCTGAAGAAGCAGAGTCAGCAGCATTTTTGATTATCAGGAAGATTTTTAAATCATTTGCATAGAGAAAATAAGATGACACCAAAATACTAGAAAGATCATTGCTGAAGAGATTGAATAGCAGTGGTCCTAAGATAGATTCTTAAGGTACACTAGAAGTAATGAGGAGAGGTAACATCTATCCAAAAAAGGGAACAACACAAGAGCGCGTTAAAAAAAAGTGCAGATCCAAGAAAGCAAGTGCTTACAGATAGCACAATGCTTTAGTTTTACTAGAAGTTGCCCATAATTAGCGTAGTCAAAATCTTTGGCGAAATCAGTATAGATGACAGGATATAGCGATATTTCGAAGCAAGTTTACTTTCATTGGCTTTATAGGAATAATGTTTGATAACTTTGAATAGGGAGGAAATTTACCAGCACAAAGCCCGGCATTGAATAAAATGGATAAAGGGACACAAAAAAAGAAGATACAAGATTTTTAGCAAAAAAAAAGTGGAATGCCATCCGGACCAGGGGAGCAATTGAAGTCAAAATAGGATTAAATCAATTCAACCTCAAGAGAGTTAGTCCCGACAGAGAAGAGACAAGGAGGGAAATTAAAAAATAAAATAAAAATATAACAAAGAGACTGCAAATATCAATGGGTTGGAAGCAGTAAAAGTATTCAATACTAGTGAGTCAGGAAAAGAAGAGAGGATTTTAAGAAACAATCGAAACACCAGGCATTTTCCGGATTTTTTTGAGTTCAGAGAAGATTCAGCAAACGTGGGATAGTTACGTGAAGGCAAGGTCACTTCGACCAGACTAGTGATGGGCGTTTCTGTTGTTTTCAAAAAACGAAAACGAACTGTTTTTTTTTCAAAAACAAATGTTTTTTAAAACTGTTTGAAAAAAAAACAGTTTGAATTAATGAGAGAAACAAATTTTATGCTGTACGACAATTAGAGTTGAGTCGTACTAGGATTTTCACGTACTAGGTATAACTAGTACGAGTACGAAAAAATAATTGTTCCAAATACATATTTGAAGTATGTACATGTTTACATACAATGCATACGATTTGCAGTAAAGTGATGAAATTGACTAATATGCCCTCCTCCACCCTCCAGACACAACGTTCCCAAGCTAGAATGGTGATGGTGCAAGATTAACTTAAAAGAATACCGAGTCATTAGTCTGTGCAGCTTGTCCGTAACTTTCCAATGGTCGGTCATTTATTTGGCAAGTCTTTCTCCAATCTAGGGGCCATCTAAAGAAAAACGATCAAATTCAATCCATTTAATTTGTTTTTCATTTTATTATATGCAAAAAACACCTCCTGTCGTTCAAATGACAAAAAAAAATTACTGAGATAGGAGCAACTAATCCTCTTGTCATCTATATGACTTTTCATCGAGCGATCTCTGATACCAAACTTTTCCTGGCTAATCTAAAACAGTCAGATTTCCACTTTGCCTCACTGAAGCATTAAATTTTTACTAAGCAATAAAAAAAATGTTTCGTTTATTAAACATGCACCCACTAGGGGGCCAACCTCTTCCGTAAGGCTGGGAATGAGTCCAGGGGCATCCTACCTCCCATGGTGCCGTAAATTTTGCAACCCCGTTAGGTATGGAGACACCCTGGTGGCGACCTGCAGTCACGAGGAGGGCCTTAGCACACGCGGAGACGCCAACTGGTGAACCAAAAAGGATCTCAACCTTTTCCTCCTTAGCACTTTTAGTGCTACTTTTAGTTTTTCCACCGGATTTCATTTTGCCGTATCTTCGAAACTAGGCCGCTTTTTCCCAGACTTGTGTGGATATTTCGCCCGAAACAACTCAGAAAGGTGCTCGAATTCATGCTAGATCTAGATTCATGCTAAAAATGGACGTTTTTGCCCGATTTCCCCTATCAAAAATTATTTGCCCTTAAAATATCACTAATTTACTCCCCGACCACTTCCAATCATCGAAAGCGCGGTAAAAGCAGTTTTTGCCAAACTATGGCCAAAAAACCCCTTACTCCCCTACAAAACCGAAATTTTTATATCACAGTAATAGGTCTTGGCCCGTTATGTCCCAAACCACTCTAACCCAAAATTGGCCGATTTTGTCCGATTTCAGCTCCTTTTGCCCTAAAAACTTTTTGAATATTTGAATAAAATACTTGCAAGTACGAAAATACTCGCAAGTAGGAAAATACTGTTTTCCGCAGCTAAACAGTTTTCCACTGCCAAACAGTTCGTTTTAACAAACGAAAAACGGTTCGTTTAAAAAAAAACGAAAAACGATGAAAAACGACTCGTTTTAAAAAAACAGTTCGTTTTAAAAAAAAAACGAAAAACGATTCGTTTTAAAAAAAACAGTTCGTTTGAAAAAAAAGAAAAACGACTCGTTTGAAAAAAACAGTTCGTTTTAAAAAAACGAAAAACGACTCGTTTGAAAAAAACAGTTCGTTTTTAAAAAACGAAAAACGACTCGTTTGAAAAAAAAACAGTTCGTTTTAAAAAAACGATCCGTTTGAGAAAAACGATTGGTTTTATAAAAACTATTCGTTTTAGAAAAACTGTTGGTTTGAGAAGAATGGTCCGTTTTAGAAAAACGATTGGCTTTAGAAGAGCTATTCGTTGTAGAATAGTTAGAATAATTGGTTTTCGAAAAACTATTCGTTGTAGAAATACGGTTGGTTTTAGAAATGCTGTTCGTTCTAGAAAAAAAGTTCGTTTTAGAAAAACTGTTTGTCGCGATTTGGAAAAACTGTTCGTTCGTTTTTTGCAGCCAAACGTTTTTTTCAAACTGTTTGGCGTTTTTGAGCCCATCACTAGACCCGACCCGCTAAATAAATAGTTAAAGTCGAAAATAACGGATTTAAGGAACAACAGTTAGCCAGCCAACATAATTTCTTTTCTACACCTGAGAGAATGTTCGGAACTGAGAACTGTCAAAAACACCAGTGAATCTTAATAGCAAGAGATCGGCACACCCTTTGACTTTTCCTTATGATCAGCAGTTTCGCAAAACGTATCAGGTCTGATTTTGCAAAACGTATCAGCCGAGCCAGGGGGAATAGCATGTAGTATATGAATATATGCACCTGCCGTAACTATCTCGGCTGATGGAAGCCTGAACTTAATCTCCTCGCGGTGGCTGTGGAACAACCGTTTTTCAAAAAAGGTTGACAGATATTTTCAGGCTAGTCCCTTCCAAGTAAAGTTGGCGAGAGACCGATTACCTCTCCCATAAAATTCTTTCCGAAGCTGTTATCCCCAAAATATCAACTAGCTTCGGAAACGGGTTGATACCATAACGACGACCGCACGAACGAAAACGGCTAAACGATTTGAAAATTTTCTCATGGAACGTTAATTCGCTCTACGAGCTCAAGCTGCTCAGTAGCTAGCGGATGCTTTGTCTCGATATAAGGCTGACATAGCAAGAGATCAGATGGACCAAACCACCATGTACTCGGGGTAGGCTTCCTCGTCAGCCAAGAAATGAAGTCTATCATCAACGGCTTTAACGCTATCAATGAAAGGCTATGTACCTTTCGCGTGCAAGGCAAATTTGCAAACATCAGCCTCATAAACGTTCACGTACCTACGGAGGAATCTGATGACGACGAAAAAGAATCATATTACGAATATTTCGAGCGGATCCTCGATACCTGCCCAAGGCATGATGCAAGAATCATGTTTGGAGATTTTAACACCAAAGTAGGTCGGGAGGCGGTATTCAGGCGTTACGCAGGCACCCATAGTTTGAACACTAATGATAACGGACTTCGAGTCATAGAACTGGCAACATCCAAGAACTTGGTCGTTGTGAGTACCAGGTTCCCGCGTAAAGATATTCATAAGGCCACCTGGATATCACCTGATGGAGCCACTCGTTACCAGATAGACCACGGTTGGTAGATTGCAGCCACTACTCGAGCCTGATGACGGTACGAACGTATCAAGGTGTGAAGTTAGACTCGGACCAATATCTTGTTGGTATGGTTCTCCGAGCGCGAATTGCTTTGCGTAGAAGCATTGCATTCGCGAACCAGGCTCGAATCAACACGGCTGCCTTAAGCAACGAAAATAACAGTAACATCTTTGGTCTTGCATTAGGACTCGCCCTCGAAAAGCTCGATGGAGGGAGAGTAAGTCCTGGGGCAAGGATGTCGGCCGTCACAAAGATCGGAGTGACTGCTTTGATGATGACTGTAAACTAGCAACTGAACGTAACAATATTGCATACCGGGCAATGCAGCAATCTCATAGATCGTGGCACGCGAGAAGGAGTATAAAGAGACTTCACAGACAAAAGAAAGCAGGCTAGGGGAAAAAACCTGATCTGTGACATAGAAAGTGCTAAGGTCCGCACCAGGCGCGGAAGTAATACCAAATAGTACGAAACATGACGCAGTAAATAACACGCTCCACGTACTGTAAGAACAAAGAGGATAATCTGATCACCGATCCTGAGGGCATTCTGGAACGATGGGAAGTGCACTTTAATGAATTGCTAAACGGTCAGTTCAACGAAGAATTGGAGGCTCCATCAATGCAAGAAGACGACCTTATGCTGCTGCCACCAAGCATAGAAGAAATACGAAGAGCCATAAGTCGGCTGAAATTTAACAAAGCCCCTGGAACTAATTAAATATGGAGGGCCCACATTACACGAAGCCATTCATGAAATCATATTGAACGTATGGGAGCATGAAGAGATTCCAAACGAATGGCGTTAAGGTTTTAATATGTCCCATTCAAAAGAAATGAGATCTAAATATGCTCAGCAACTATAGGGGTATAAAATTGTTGAATATCTCCTATAAGATACTCTCCTCTATCCTGCCAGAACGGATAGCCCCATACGCTAAAGTCATCATCGGACAATATCAATGTGGCTTCATCACAGGCAAATCAACAACTGATCAGATCTTTACTCTCAGGCAGGCTATGGAAAATGTCTGGAATTCAGCATTCCACTGTACTATCTATTTATAGACTTGAAGGCCTAGAACTGTAGAAAGCCATGAGAGAGTTCGGTATCCTAAACAAACTGACACACAATGTAACGAACCAAGTTAAAATAGCGGGATTGCTATCTAGACCATTCAACATCTTCAATGGGCTCCGACAAATGGATGGTCTGGCCTACATTCTCTTCAACCTGGCGTTGGAGAAAGTTATCAGAGACTCTGGTATGTCAACGAAAGAGACTATCGTCACCAAGTTCTGTCAGATTCTGGCTTATGCAGATGATATAGACATGATTGGAAGATCAGAACTAGATATACGAGAGTCCTTCATCCAGATCGAGCGAGCGGCACAAAAACTGGGGCTGCACATAAATGAAAGACTAAGTACATGGTGGGAATATCTGCAGGAAGGACACCTAGAATTGGTCAAACCTTCAGGGAAATTGAGCATGAATTTGAAGTAGTGCCATACTTCAACTCCCTTAGGTAACATGGAGCAAGCAATACGCGGCCGGCTGCCTACTACAGTCTGTCAAGGCTCTTCAAATCCCGAAATCTCACCCGAACATCAAAGCTCCGTATGGATCCGAGATTTAAGTGCTCAGCAAAAGGCACGCTGACCTCTTAGTCGCGTTTGAGAGGAAAGTCTTGCGGAGAATCGTTGGCCCCATATGTGAAGAAGGGCAATTCCGGAGACGCTACAACCATAAGTTGTACGCTACCTACCTAGACGCAGATATAATACATTTCGCATCTGTAGTATTTATTATCTATTCCCGGCCATCTTTTCGCAGTGTATACTTTTCGTCTGTTAGATAATAATTGATAATCATTGAATTATCGTGTTACAATGATCCACTGCAGTGCTAGTACTTGCGCCACTAAATCCGAAAATGTTCCTTACGTTATCTGTTCGGGTTTCTGCGGAAAAACGTTTCACGTTGGTTGCGTGGACCTCTAAGGACGTATCGGGGACGCGCTTAACGATACTGCTGGGCTGTATTGGTTCTGCAGCTGCTGCCGCTCGTCTTCTATAGTGCATTATGTGAGTAAATTACGTGCTACTATACAGTGTCTTGAGGATGTGGCTAAAACACTTATTGCTTCTGAAGAAGCAGTCAATGTAACTTTAAAAAGCCTCCAACCACTGCTGGATACGGTTATGCTTGTTGATTCTGGTGATATTACTGTCGGAGTTGAAGCTGCAAAATCTCCTGCTGGAGTCACGACTCGGAACAAGAGTAAATCTAGTGCCCAAGCTCCGCAATCACCTCAGCCTATTTTTAACGAACATCAGCCGCTGCAACAGCCTCGCGATCGACCTCCTACCTCACCGCTATTACTGTTGGATATTCCCACCACTTGCGCACCTCTTACCGACGTTACAGCAACGCACGTAGTTCCTCAAAGTGGACCCAGTGCGCATGTCGAATCTTCTGGGCCAAATGGTAAACTGCCCCACGTCAAAGTGGTGAGTCCGCCGCTGCAGGTCTTCATATCTTGCATCGACTACAATACTTCAGCCGAGACGATTAAGCGATTTGCGGCTGCTAAACTTGGCTACATGCCACCACTTCTACTCTGCCAAAAACTGACGCCTGACAACTCACAAAACCAGGAAGTTGCTTCTTTTTGTAGAACTGTATCTGCTGGCGTCAACGATCTTCTACGATAGGAATTCTGGCCTCCTGGTGTTCTAGTAAAGGAATTCACCAGAATTCTTCGTAAGAATTTTCATCCGAGAGGAGTAAGGAGCTGCAGAGCTTAGGATTAAGACTTTATTATCAAAACGTCCGCGGTTTGAGGACCAAAACTAATGAGTTCAGGCTCTCTGCCACTTTAGCTTCGGATGATATAATATGTCTTACAGAAACCTGGCTTACTGATGATATCTTCGATTCGGAAATCTGAGCTGCCTACACGGTTTTCCGTAAAGACCGGGATCATTTAAATAGCGATAAATCCGATGGTGGAGGTGTTCTCGTAGGTATTAATAAGGCACCCAACGGAACACTCTGTCGTGATTTTCCTTTCTATCTTCCTCTTGAGTGTATTTTTGGGCGTATCTCCTTAGCTTCTGCCAAAACCTTAGTTGTCGCTTCAATATATCGTCGGGTGTACGCCAAAACCATGAATGTGCTAAAATGCTATTTCGAGTAAAATCAATTTGAAAATTTGACGTAATATTATAAATCAGTTTTAAAATATAAGAAACATTTTTTTTTGAATTAAGGAAGATAATATTCTAATACTATTCCGTTAAACTAAAACAATGAATCTGCACATTCATGATTTTGGTGTAACGCATTTGGCAAATACTTAGTTTTTAGGTAATTCATAAAATTGAAATTTTGACTTTGTGTAGGCATAAAATGGAGATTTACATTTCCGGTTTTGGCAAATTGTTTGTATAAGAATTCCGCGTACAGTGACATGAAAAACTGAAAATCACCAAAAAAGCACATTCATGGTTTTGGCGTACACCCGACGATATATCCCCTGCAACCTTCCTCTGTCAGTTTATGAACGCTTCCTTGCAGAACTTTCTTCTTACCTCAACAATCGTTTTTACACCGCTTACGTTCTGCTCTGTGGTGATTTTAACCTCCCAACTCTAGATTGGGATGATGCCTATTCGGTTATCATCTCAACTAGTAGTGTCTATTTATTAATGACATCGTTTCTCTCACTTTGTTCCCTCTCACAACTTAATAACATACCAAATGCCAGCAATAAGCCCTAACCAAAGACGAGTCTGCGGCCGTAATCGTCTGTCAAAACGGACCGGTTTTAGAGCAAAAAAGGCACTTTTTGACGTACGCAAACATGAGTGAATTTAAGTGCCCATACAACGCATAGGCGAACGTATGTCAAGTCGTATCTCATTACCACTTTACGTACGGACAGCTCATAGTAAAAATTGAGCAAAAGGTTGCTTAAGGAGCATGCCACTTTTCTGAGTGTTCGGTAAGTTATGTTTGGGTGCAACATATGCTTTGCGTGGTTTACCTCGGCGCATACGTCAACGTACGGAAGCAGACTCATCACTAGTTGGACCTATAGAATTGTGGACCTTGCTTTGTCCAATCTCCGAAAATCATCACTTTCCTTAAGTGCTGCTCTCTTTCCCTATGTGTCTCCTGATTCGCATCATTCTCCTCTTGTCCTTGAAATCTCTAATATTGATACTATGAGAACAATATCCCTTCTCTAGTACGTTTTAACTTCCACAAAGCTGACTTCACTGGCATGACGATTGAATTAAATAGGATTAACTGGTTCTCTTTCTTTCTGGGTCTTGACATTGATGATACTTTGTGGAAATTATATATTTTCTACGATTCCGCGAATCAAACCAACTCATCGTCTTAAAAAACGGAATGATGCTCCTTGGTTCAGCAATAATGTTACAGTCGCAACATTAGATCTAGTTCACCTGCTGACCTCCTTTTTTTTTATAAAGAACTACGCTCTAAAGTGGCTTTGTCAAAGGTTAGTCCACATTACCTTCACACATATCCTCGCACCCGCTCTTGACCATCAAAAGCAGGTCGACGTTCTATATACTGACTTCTCAAAAGCCTTTGACTCTGTCAACCATAACCTTCTTCTTCAAAAGCTAAGGAACGGTGGCATAGCTGGTTCTCTTCTTTCCTGGTTTAACTCTTACATATATGGTCGTACCTGTATTGTAACTGTTAATTCCTGTTCTTCAATTCCATTTTTTTCCGTATCAGGTGTTCCGCAATGATCTATTCTTGGTCCTCTTCTCTTTCTTTTGGTAATAAACGATCTACCTCCTTTAATCTAATCTTCTTGTCTGTTATATGCTGACGATTCCAAGATGTTTCGAGCGATCGAGTCACAAAATGACTGTACGCTATTACAAAATGCTTACAGACTTGGTGCTGCGCCAATGCTCTTTGAACATCGCGAAATGTCACAAAATGTCTTTTACCTGTAAAACGTCACCTTTAATGTTCTCCTATTCTCTTTCTGGCTCTCCTCTTAATGTTGTTGATAATTTTAGAGATCTTGGTGTAATAGTTGATTCTAAGCTTAAATTTGATGTATATGAATACTGCCAGGGCCTCTAAATTATCAGGTTTCATTATTAGATCCTCTAAATTTTTCGTTAATATTTCCACCTGTGTGCACTTTTTTCTCCCTTTTTTGCGTAGTGTCCTTGAATATTGCTGTCAAGTGTGGTGTCTTCATTATGTCTACTTAAATACTGCGTTGGAGTCTGTTCAACGCAGATTTACTCGTACCTTATTCTTCAAGTTTCAGCTTCCTTACCATCCTTATAGTGATCGTTTTTCGTTCCTAAATCTTCCTTCCTTTGAATCACGCAGACTTTTCCTAGATAAGTACCTACTCTTTAAATTATTTTATAGAATAGTAGTTTCTGACATCAGTAACCACGTTTCTGTCCGGGAAGTAGTTCATGGCACGCGTTTTTCTGTTATCTTTAGTGTGGCATTTGCGCTCACTGATATTTACTTTTTTTCTCCACTTTTGCGGTTACCAAGTTAACACAATAACTTACAGTTTGGTCCTCTATATTAGGTGCGTTTTATTTTACATCCAGAGTAGTGGAGGATATCGATTTTCGCACGAAACAACAACAACATCCAGAGTACGAACACTTGTGAATTCAGTGGAGTTCGTACTCGTGCTCTGTGTGGAACGTATTTCAAAAAGTCATGTCAACTGGAATAGTTGGAATTTTCAAAAATTTCCATGTCACCCTGGCAACCAGGATAAATAGTCATACATTTGAAAACGGTGTTGGTTATATGACAGTTCAAATGTTGAAATGACAACTGTCTGATAGAAAAAAACTCGCGTGCTACTCTGGATCGTTTTATTATGCATGCAGGATCAGTGATGGGCATTGGGATGAATAAATGTGTAGCAGACATTGTGAAAAAAAGTAGCAGATTCAGAAAAAAAGTAGTAGAAATTAGACATATACATATATAGTGTATAAAAAAACCGAGAACAACTACTTTTTCTGAATTCTAAGAACTTAGCCAGACGAACAGCGAAAACACTGCTCTGCATTTTTACAGTAGTTGCGACACGCTCGGTGTTTTCTTATCGCAGATGTGCTTCAGTTAATGCTTTATAGTTCACCGAAGTTTCATCAGTGCCATCTTCACTGAAAAGTAGTTCCCTGGGAAAAGTAGTAGATATCATTTGCTACGTAGTAGAGTAGTATATTCAGAAAAAAGCAGAAAAAAGTAGCAGATCTACTACAAATGTAGTAAATGCCCATCACTGTGCAGGATACCTACTACAGTCTGGATGAAAATAAAACGCAGCTATTGATGTCCATCAAATATTCGTCGACTTCAAACAAGCGTACGACAGCATCAACCGAACTGCATTATATAACATCATGCTGCAGTTCGGGGTTCCAGCAAAGTTGGTCCGACTAGTGAAAATGACCATGACCGACTCCACGTCACAAGTGCTGATTCAGAATAATATGACCAACTCGTTTTCGACGAATACAGGGCTAAAACAAGGGGATGGATTAGATCCGGTACTCTTTAACTTAGCGCTTGAGTATGAAAAATTGCGGCGCACGTCTGCACAGCTAGCTCAATGGCGTTGTATATGGATGGAGAAAATGAATTTTCTTCAAAAACTTTTTTACTTCGAACTTTCCGATGTTTTATTTAGTTATTCTGCTATTCGGGGCCACGACATATCCAACCAATCAAATATCATAAAAATAGGTCCAGCCGTTCTTGAGTTATAAATGGTGTAACTAACCAGTCTTTGTTTTAAGTATAGATTTCCAATATGAATACAAATTCTTCATTTAGTAAGGATCCACTCATGGTTAAGAATATTAATTTTCATTTCTTCTTTATTGCAAACAATACACGGTTTGTTCGCAAAAAACAGGGATTGTTTACAAGGAACTTGCGATACTACGAAAGATATTACACAGAAAAGTGATTTAGAGCAATAAATATCACTTTAAATATTTTTAACGCTAAAAAAACCTCACCATTAAAATTCAAAGTTATTTTAAGTTGTCAATTAACTCGTAGGTGCCACTTTATCATTCTGAATAAATTAATTTGCAGGCGGCCGCCCGTACAAAATCGGTCGCCAAGCAGGCGTACGAAATGAGGAGAGATAGAAACGAATGCGGGAATAGCCATTGCTAAGTCATCGGTTGAATAAAATTCTCTAACATTGCACAACGGTTGGATTCCGTACAGGACAGTAAACAAGGTAGTCGAGAATGGAACATGGGGCATATCCTTCCCTGTGTTGATTGTCTTAATACAAATGGATAAAAAGGAGCACACCCCTTCTTACACTGCTCCCTCGATTCTTAACCATTGTGCTCTATAGTGTTTGCACTACACACCGTCGAACGATTCATCGCTTCTATGACTATGACGCACGCCGCCCCGCGCACACGGCCTATCCCATACCATCTGCCGAGTTGACCGAATGTTCCATGGCATGGCATCATCAAACGCCAATGCAAAGAATCCTGGGTGAACAGTGAAGCACAATACTGATTTGCATGATAAATTTAAAGTGAATGGTGAAAAAGTTGTACAAACTTTTTATATGGTTGCCAAAATATTTTAACGATGATCATATTTTGTTGATAATTTTAAATCGATGAGGATTTGCCGGTGCATGTTGTTCCAGTTATGGAAAAATAGTCCAGTGAAATTCAACATAAAAAAAGGCAAAACTTCGGACAAATTAGGGGAAAACTGAATTTTGGTGTGAACCTTGATACTGGCGTGCTGAACAAAAAGTCAAAAGTCCCCATCGATCCGAGAGCTGCGTTACTTTTTATACGGGGTCAAAGATCACCAAAAGTGGCCTTTCCTAAATATCTCAATAAAGGTCACGTCTTCAGAAAAAATATTTACGACGGATTTGTAGTTTAAAAAATGTCCTACAAAAAAGATTTTAGAACTTTTTCTTGTAACCATAACCGTTTTTGAGATATATTGATCTAAACATTTGTAACTAACAGTATCGACTTTCTATATTTGCCGTGTTCCATTTTTACTAATTAGTACTCCCAAGTAATGATGTGCCGTTCCCGGGAATATTCCCGAAATGGAAATATTCCTGTTACATTCCCCGGAAACATTCCCACTTGGGGGATTCAACGGGAATTTTAAACTGAGTTTAAAGAACAGTGTCAAGATTACGTCTGATTATTAGTTTTTATTATCTTTAAGTATATTGTTACGTAATACCCGAAATAAATTCAAAATCTAATAAATTTCCGGTAAGTTCCCCTGATTGGGAATATTCCCGGGAATTTAAGGAACATTTCCGGGAATTTAAGGAACATTTCCGGGAATTTAAGGAACATTTCCGGAAATTCAAAATCAAAACGGTTAGTTTTTATGTGGTTTGGGGTTAAAATGAAGCTACAGAAGTAGTAATCAATAACTTATTTTTCAAGTTAATTCATTATAATGGAAAAAAATATCGTTTCACACAAGAAAAAAACTTTAATTTCAACATAAAATATTTCGATCATAAAATTAATAATACAATTAATAAATAAGTAAAGTATACAATAATTCACTCTACTTTTCAAGTCGTTGACTGAAAGGTAACCGGAGTGGTAACAAAATAAGCGGGCGAGAGGAGGTGATGAAGTGGCACGCGTCCGAAAAGCTCTGTGTTTGCTGAAATGCCCATTGCATCGCGCACCGATCGCGTCCTCGATTAATTTGAAAAACATAGGAAAAATTGGTATTGCGGAAAAAGTATTTTCAAATACATATAAATGAATTGTAAACTTGAATTGTAAAGTAAAAATATGTTTCTTTATCTGCAGGTTTTTGTAGAAATAAGGATTTAAATATTAATTGCAATAACATAAAACACAACAACCTAAAACTTACAAAGCTGAAAAAATTACAGCTTGCTCAATTTAATTTTTAGTGAACGTCACAAAAAGCTTTAAAAGCAAAAAGTGAACGAAACAAACATTTATGTAATTTGTTTAAGCTCCCAATGTTTCGGGAATATTCCCGGTACATTGGAAAATTTCGGGAATATTCCCCGAACGGGAAGTTTCCGACTCGGGAATGTTCCCGCGGCACATCATTACTCCCAAGTAATTCCAAGTAGAGCATAAATTGAACGCCATCTTCGTTCATACAAGCAGATTCTAACCTGTCAAATTGTATGCATGTTGAAAATAAAGGGAGAAAATAACGAGTGTAAACTACCGCAATCGATAGAAAATATAAAAGCAACTAACAGAAAATTACCTCTTTTAACCTTTACACATTATGAGGGCTATTTCTAATTTCCTAACTACGAAAACATTCAACATAACCATGAAAAAATCAAAGCAACCTATTGACAATTAAATAGCCACCTCACTGCAAAAAAAAAAGCGTAACTACTCATGAACTACTCGGGAACGAGAGCGCGAGTAGTTAAATAGTAACAATGGAACACGGGCATTATCCGATTTTGATTACGACTTGGAATATTTATGAGTTTGTTTTTTATTATGTTTAAGAGATAAAATATATGATTTATTTAATATGATTTATTTTATTCAAATAAATTTATTAAACATGATTTATTTTATTAAAATAGAGATAAAAAATATGATTTTTCGATGATGCAGTGTACTTGCATACAAAAGCCAAATTATAACTTCAGTTAAGTTTGCGGGTCCATATTCTTAAAATTGCACAACTTCTATGAAAGAAATGGATTGAATTTATAATCAGCTTCGATGGTTTAAAATTTGTTGGCTCACTGTTTTGGGGTTGAAGTCATATTGGAAGTAAATAACAAGCGTGGCCATGGTTCTCCTCTAGGAAATAATTGGAGCAAGCAACCTTAGATAAGAATAATATGCTTTTTAAATAATTTTTTTATGAAAATTTAGCAATACACTTTTTTATTTTGAGCTTCAAAATGTGTAAATGGGTTTTGTGGAGTGAGTGATGCATTAGAAGCTGTTTCGCAGTTTTATTATACAAGTGTCGTGACTGTAAAACCTGAGTGAAAGTAATAGTGAGAGTGCAAACAGGCACCTAAACGTTGATTCTTCGGAACAGTGGCTACAAGTTGGAAGGGATGCTGCCACTTTTATATTGAAAGGCACTTTCGGGCCCAAATCTGCAGATATAGCTACATGGAGTCGTCTGAAGGATCCTTTCTCGAAAACGACGAGCGCAGAGCTCGACAATAACGCAGATTAAACATGACTAATTCTGACTGGGATAAAGACAGACTGGTTGAGCCTTTGAAAAGTCAACTTGAGGCCCTGAGACAGGACCGAAAGTATTGGAAAAAATGACAGAAAAAAGGACGTTGCAGTTCGAAAGTTTCATTTGAAATTTTTGCATGCAAATTTTCGATGTACACTGCAAAATGTGCATCGAAACCAGCATCTCAAAGCTAGCTGTCGCCTTAAGGGGTTAAGATGGTTTCCGAGGCCGAAGAAAAGCCGATTTTTGCGATTTTTTTCTCAGCTTTGGGTGAAAATAATTACTTTATAACACATTAAAGAACTATATTTTGAGAGTATGTAGGAATTATTGTAGAAAAAAATATTAATTATTTATCCCGTGGTGGCAGTAGATCAAAGGCGCTTCGAAAAAAGGCGTCGTGCGGTGCGTAAAACCTGGCCTGACAGTGTTATCTGAAATCCAAAAATCGAAGTGATTTACTTAACATATTAGTTTTTTTCGCGGATGAACGAAATTATATTGAAAAATATGCGATTTTCGGTGCGGTTTTCAATTTGGAGGTACCATTTTCACATAAAAAATCTGTAAATCTGTAAAAAATAGTAAAAATTAAAAAAAAAACGATCGTTCATCCGCGAGTATTTATCATATTAAATATTTCCGGCAAAGTTCATTGAGATCGGTGCATTAAATTTTGAGTTATGTTACGCACCGACTTCAAAAATGTAGTTCGGAGTTTCGAGCTAGACTATTTCGGTTTCTCGTTGAAATATACCTGGCAACACGATCATAAAATAACCGGTATCTCTGCGAGTTTTAGTCCGATTGACTTGAAATTTTCAGAGGATATTGCTGAGATATTGTACTTTTATATAAAAAAATAATTGAAAATTTTTTTTTGTTTAAGTAGGAAACCATCCTGCCCCCTTAAACAAAACAATTTCAAGGCCAAAATTTGCAATGCAAGATTTGCACTCAGAAAAGGAAAACAAAGTACCGTAAGGACTTGTTTTTTTCTCGTTCTCGATTTCAAATTAGCCTCAGTGTGAGTCTATTCGAGAGCGTGGAGGAGTCAAATTGAGACGGTGGTCAGTTAAGCAGTTAAGAGTTGAATTGTGGGCACGCCGGGCCACAAAAGTCAGATCTCTTAATGGAAGTTTCTGGTGCTTGACGATCACGTGAATGCAGACTAGCTTCGCAGCGGGAGTATGTGTGAAGTTCCTGTGATTCGGCAATTAAATTAAGAGACTGAAAGAATGGCCCATGATACGTCCTGTGCAGTGTTTTCGGGTCAAAGTGAGCTCTTATTCTGAGCTTGGAGCTTCAGTCCCAAATAAAGTATCCGAAATTAGTTACGAATCAGTCACTATACGTATAGGTTCGTTCGAAAATGTTGGCGTCAATTCGTTGCTGCATTCACGCCAAAAAGCAGATTAGTCAGATAAACAGCCGTCGTGCCCGATTCTTTGGCAGTCAAATAAGTGCTGATTTGTTCAGAAGCAAGGATCAGTTGCGTATCAAGAATGCCACATGATTTTTAGGAGCGGGAAGCTAGTTAGCAGTTCGGAGATCTCATCTAGGCAAGAAACGTACAGATTTAGTGGAATGATCGATAGCAATGAAAGAAGGAAAATTATCTGGAAAATGGAGATGCAGAGAATAGTTTAGTAGCAGTGATCTAAGGCCTAATATAGTCCATAAATTTTATAAATACCTAAGCGAAAACGGAGTAGAACAGCTACTCATAATCACAATATGGATGATGGATTGGATCGATCCATCAGAGATCGAACGCTCCTAACATGCGACCCGTTTCTATTGTTTCTCGTAGTTGGCACCATCGAGTCTCATCAGCCACATCCATTTAATCAGTTTTACGGAATAAGATTATTTAACTCAATATCTAAGCTTAATCTAGTTGAAAAAATCGGACCACTTTAGTATAGTGATAAGAAGAAAATATAGCCTCTAAGTCTAACGAAAGAAAGATACTTCAACAAATAGCTGAGCGAAATTTAGAGACCCCGTTAGCTGATGACGGCCGAGATACACCGTAACGGTCCACCGAAGAAATCGTCCTTAGTATCCAGCGGGTCAAAAGAGCAAATAACCGAAAGTCGATGGAGTTCCCACCTAACAAATTTAATGTGGAGGCTACAGACTACAATTTGCGACTAATCAATCAGTCCCAAAGGTATAGAGCATTTTAGGCTCATCTATTACAGGGGAGAAACCACAGGGGAGAAAGAGGGGAGAAGAGGGGAGAAACAAGAGGGGAGAAACCACAGAGTGCAGCAATTCAAGAGGTATCAAGTTGCGGAATTCCATTCATGATATTCTGCTATCCATGATATTCTGCTATACAGGAAAGATAGCCTCATTCAATTTGAAAGTAACTAACCTATATCAGTTCAGTCAAAGTAGAAACAGATCAGATTTTTATCTCTGCAGCATTCAATGGAAATTATCCACCTTAAGTTCTTACGTCGACTTTAGAAAGGATGAAATTTTAGACGCTCATGAGAGAGTTCGATATCCCAATTCATGACCGCCATATTACTGATAAAATTAGGCTCAATATGCTGGAATAGCGTGGAAGGTCTGGCTAGGAATTCTATGAGTGGGATTGTTGGAAAAGGATACCAAAACAGGACACATATACTCGACTATTACCTTATTTCTGAAAAAAATAGCAATCTATAATGCAACCGGCGTGAAAACCAAACCTTACACTTTTTTGGGTCTAATTGAGAGATACATGAGCTATTTTTGGATTCACCTCACTACAGATCTTCTCGGACTATTTTTGTGTCTCTATGTTTAATCTTTTGCGCTTGGGCTGGTGGTTGGAACATTTTGGGTTATTCTGAGCTAGACAGCTTCACTTAATTCTACTATACTCGTAGAGATTTCATCAACCTGTGTTTCGAGTTCTCCAGGGAGTACTCCAGTCACCAAAACTCGCCCGAAGAAAACTCAGAAACCCGTTTGTGGCCAGAGTAGTGAACAGTTTATGGCAAAAGAGCTACCCAAATGCCAACTAGCTCTACCTCCAATGCCGTTCCCTCTTCAGGCACTCAACGCTCATCCGTCATCTTCTTTCGGGCTTACGGAACTAGACGGTCAAACCTAACAGTTCGTACGAGCCTACAAAAAAGTCTCCCTGACACGTTGTCCGACAAGAACGAAAAGTTCCTCCAAGGAGTAGTTGAAATTATTGGGTCGCAACCGCTCCGTATTAGTCCAGCAGATTCTGCTAAGAAACGACTGAGGTCAGCTGAGCAAGGAAGATCTCCAAAAAGCAGAGATTTATAGCGAACACTGCAGAGCTAACTCGTTCTTTTAATGCTGCTATTAATGCCAGTAAGATAGATGGAATCGTCACCTTTAAAAACTGGCTGAGTTTAACGCAGACTATAAACATTGTTTAGGGTCTGCTGTAAACTGCAGATAGCTGATGTAAAGTTTTATGTTGATTTTACGCTAAAATCAACGTTCGGACGATCTCTGTAAGCAGGCAATTTCTTAACTGGAGGAAATCTGGCCAGGCGCAAAGTAAAAAGTAGTTCTTAATAGGTTCAGCCTAGAGACAGGGCGTTAAGTCACTGTTTTCATTTTGATTTTTGAGTCAGGCTTTTCAACTCTGATCTCCGTACGGGGGATCAGAGGATTACCGAAATTGGTGAGGCTATCTATAATTGACGGAAGATTCTATTCATCATAAATGAAGAAGCACTGTCAGTCATAGTTGAAAGGAGGGCTGAGAAATTGGCTGTGCGTATCTATTGCAGCAACAGGGCGAAGCACTTCGAATCAAAGGATCTTGAAGAATGTAGCTTAAACAGCGGAGGAATCTCTCAGCAAAGGGTTCTTCATCCGCCCAGGGGTTGCTTCTGAGGAAGAATTAGACGTAGATATTTTCTCCGCTGATGGAATTGGGGTTCTTCAAATTGTCCTCCAACATCCTAAATCATCAGCATAGGCCCTGCTCTTCTATTGTACTTAACTAAAGCAGGGAAAGAGTTAATAATAATCCAAGCAAAAACAATGGGTAATTAGCAACCAGATTCGAATGGATACTGACCGATAGCATCCGACAGTTTGCAAAGAACATGAGTCATTCTTGTTATGAGCTTCATTAGTGTCCTTGTTCTTCAAAACTTCGTTATCAAGGATAACATGGATTTTGCAGAGAAAATCATGCTGATGGATCCGATAACCTTTACAACAAAGAAAAGGATAGACTGTTAGTTGGTTAAATCACGATCCTCGCTGAAAATGTCTAAAAGGGAATCATCGATTGCTACCATGAATTGGATCAGGCGGTTGATCCTCTTACTAGTGCTCTGAAATCTACTGCTAGGGAAGCGTGTAAGTCGCACCTATAACCGGTTTAAAGCTATATGAGCGAGTTGAGGTTTCCAGCTTCACATATTTGCATTGCTTAATACCACTGTGATTGGACCGATACTGCTGTATGGCGTGACGTTTTAGTGGCAGGCTGCTTTCAGTCCGCCTATCAACTGATGCTTGAAAAAGTGTTCCAGTGAACGTTGACTACATCGCTCTGGGCATTCTACTATATTACAATTCCTGGTAGGATTAAATGCGCTGACGGCGTCTTCCCCGAGTTTGTGCTCACCCATGTGTACACTGATGGTTCAAAACTGAACAGAAAATAAACTGAGCAGCGATTTATAATCGGATGAGCCAAATTTAGGGGATCTTTTCGTTTTCAAGACCTCTATAGTGTCTTTTAGCACGAAATTCTAACTATTTTTCAAATAATCAAATCAAACATTTCATATTAATATATGCTATTTTCCCTAATTTTCAAGCGACTGTTGATTCCTTAGCTGATCCTTGTACAGTATTCTCGATCTTTAACTTTTAGAGAGATGTCGAGACAATCGGCAGTATAATTGATTTGGGTACCTGGGGATAGAGAGTATTAGGGGAAACTGTGAACGAACTGAGGGCGCTACCTTTCTAGCAAAGATGATCTCATGCGTCTTCTCCATAGGAATATCGAGGTTATCGGTCAAATCAGCAATCAACCAAAAATATTTGGACGACGCTAAAAAGTCCTAAGCTGAATAATAATCAGGAGTAGATTGGAATTGCTCGGTGCTTCCTTCCTTTCCAGGCTGAGTGAAATATCCTTAGCCGTTCCTCAGTGTAATTAGATGGTTTTCTAATTATAGTGGCTAAGGTAGGGGGTAGTAGCTGAGGCATCAAAACGAGCTTCTTCTGATCTTAAGTGAATTTTCAGCAGATCTCTGTCTACCAAGAGCCAATTCAATCTAACCTAACCCACTCCAGCAATGGTGATTAGTTCAGAAACCGATTGGGTGCAAAGCGAAAATTAAGAATTTTTTTTTTTTTTTGTTTATGTCTATTGAGCATGATTTTTCGATGCATACTGAAGATAAATGTCAAAAGCAACAGCAGGTTTGAAAGTTATTTTCTTTGTGATTTAATAAATTAAAAAACGAAGGAAAAAAACAAATAGACCAAGCAAATTCATAAAATATTACCTGGAACACTATAATAAAAAGGCTTCGATTCCATTCTCATTAGTATAATTTAGGTTCATTCTAGTATCAATTTCCCTTGGTTTCGGGAGATGGAAAAAATGAATTTAAAAGGCTTAAAGTTGCTATTTAGTTTAAAATTCAGCTCTCGAAGGTTAAGCTGCTCCAATCACATCAACAAAAAATCTATCATGCGTTATATTTTGCTTTTTATTATATGCTCTAGCTGTTTACGATTCTCTCATAGGGATATTCAGTCAAGGGAAATTAGACAAAAATAAAGACCTAGCTTCGGAAAATTAGGGAAACCTTGATGTTGACGTTCTGAGCAAAATATCAGAAGTCCCTATCGATCCGAGTCCTGCTAAACATTTTACATGAGGTTTGTAAATATCTCAGTAATGGATACCTTTACAAAATAATAATTTCTGACAAATTTGTAGCTTACAAAATTTCCTAGATAAAAGGATTTATAACTTTTTTTGCAACGATAACCGTTTTTTTTTTAGATATTTTGATCTAAACAGTTGTAAGAAACAGTATGAACTTTCTAAACGGCATGTTTATCTTATCCGAATTTAATTACAATTTAGAATATCTGTCAATTTGTTCATCTATGTTTCAGAGCATAAAAACATGGTAGCCATTACTGAAATATTTTCGAAAAATCACTTTTTGTTACTTTTGATACCGTGTAAAATGTTTAGCAGCGCTCGGATCGATGGGGACTTTTGACATTTTGTTTAGAACAAATCCAGTTTTCTTCTAATTGTTCCCAAGTAAATACAATGTCTAATTTCCCCGGACTATATTACACACGACTCAGCTTTGGTTTTCTGAATAAAAATAACTATACACTACAAAAGAAAAACATGTCATCATTTCAAAAAAAAAAAATCTATCGAATTTCTAAGGTAAATTTTCCCTTTGAAAAACATCCAAGAAAATTCTCCAGAGCATAGATTTCCGCGGCTGATACAATTAAATCATATACGATAGGTAGATAAATATTTAATTCCTATTCAATTACCCTATTGTGTCACTACTTTCACTTGCAACTGTACTAAACTTGTGTTTCCAATAATAAAATAAATAAGCGGCAGAACTGCCTGCCACCCCCTAAAGTTTATTATTCAACACACAAACGAAAAATATCGGTAGTAATAAAATTTTTGGTCATTTTCATTGCGAAGCAGAGAGATAATGTGATGGTGCGTCGGTCGAGTTTCGTTTGTCGATATCTTCGTCGGGATGGATGGAGCTCTCCCCTGTCCCACTGTCGCGTCGTCGTCATTGCTCCACACTCCACAATATCTAAAAGTTTCAACTGCTAAGCATAAGGATTGCAATAAAAAGACAAAGACTTAATTAAATAACAAAACAACAAGGCAAATAATATGTACGTCTGTATATATATATATATTATAGCTTTTAAATGTATAAAAACACAAGTCAATAGTGAATATTTCGTCTATATGATAGGGGGCAAACAGATAGATAGAAATAAATACATATGTCGGTGCATTTGTCTTTTACTGAAAAAGTGATGCGAATGCATTATTTGACATCTGAGAACTATACATAATCAGATAATTGAAAAAGCTGAAAAAAAGATCGGACATTCGAAAAAAAGAATTGAAAAAAACTACAAACTGGAGTTAAATATTTTTTTCGCGTTTACTTTTGAATATAGTACGTAGGAAAGTTAAGATGTGTTAAATATTGTCTTGTAAGTATTTATTTTGAAGTGAGTGGCAATAGTACTATTGTTTCCTCATTTGGATCATAGAAACATTCGATTCTTCCGATTATAAAGGAAAGTTGAAACCACATGTAGCTAAGAAAGCACATGTAGCAAACTACAACCAAGAATACATTTAGATATTTTAGAAAAATTACTCACATATGCCACAAATAAGTTAAAACTGTTGACACCATAGCTGTCAAAATGGAGATGAGCGAGAGGAAAACATCAAAAAGTTGATTGTACACGAATCAACGTACTTACTCGATGTCAAAGTGACATCATAGATGGTGTAATTATTCAAACAATTAAAACTAAATTATTTATTCGTTGTTGCACATTTATTTTTAATAATACTTTATAGTCTATGGAATCCAATAGTTGTAAAAATTCATTGTTCAACATTAAGTTCCATTTTTTTTATATCTTATAACTGTCACTAGGTATCATCTGACGCATCTGAAGTGTCACTTGTTTATCAATAAGTCAAATTTCGAACTAGAGATTTCTGTGTGCTAATAGCTTTAAATAAAATACGAAAATTTACATAACTTCCTTCCAAGCTAGAATATATAATGCATGGTGATAAACTCAGAGGTAGAAACAGTTAAATTGCATATGCTTATTCAAGAATTTGAAGTTTATTTCTCCCAAGTGTCGCAGAATACTTATATGAAATATTGCTGCGAAAATTATCAGATAGCACTAGAAAAAAATATCAAAAAAGTATAATTCTGAATTATAGTGACATCCATCCCCGTTTTTTGGGAAATTGTTGACATTTAGACTGATAATTATAATATACAAAGTTATAATATACTTGAAGCATTTAAGTTCATTTTATGTTTTATTTTCAGAGAATGAAGGGTTAATTTTAATGGTTTTCATTCAAAAGGTGTGCAATTTCTAGAATATTTAATTGATAGCGAAAGGATAAAACCAATTGATCGAAAATAATAGTTGCATTATCTTTTGAACCTTGACATGAAACAAAAATTTAAAATAATTACCAGGTTACAATAAAATAGTTATACAAATATAATAAAGAAAGATTAGGGGTGCCTAATTGAATGACATCGGCTTGTAATTGGGACCGGTGGGAAAATTTGTTGAAGAAGGTCACGACCGACAGACGGTTATAGCACCAATGATGATGATGAAAGTAGTAATCCCACGACAATCTTTGTCAGGCCTAGGGGTTGAAGCTGGGAGAGAGCTTTATTCTCAAATTTTACAATCCATATATACGAGTGTGGAGTAGTAATTTTCCCTAATTTAACTCAAGTACCTATTCAGAGCTAGGTGAACTCAGGTGAACAATAATTTCCAAAAAATTAGCAAATTCAAATACTGGAAAAACTAAAACAATGAACGAATTGGTAGAAGGAATGCTTATGTAAAACACTGAATACAAAACGCGCAAATGATCGCACGATATTTCGACTATTTTCCGACGAATGCTGGTGTTAAGTTCGTCAAGGGTCCTTGATGTAAACCTTAGATTTGAAGTAGCTCCATAAACAAAAGTACATTGGTGTCAAATCAGGTGATCCGAGAGGCCAGACATAATTTTATGTCAAACAAACTGGGAAATATGGCTTCAAAAAATCGGTTTTGTTTTGAGCTGTGCGTGGTGGTACGCCATTTTGTTGAAATCAGAAGTGTTTCATACCATTTTCATGAATAGTCGGTGTCAATGAAAATTAGTTACCATAGCACGATAGCATTCCTGATTGATGGTTGATGTTTCAGCACGTTCATTTTCGAAAAAAAACGGCCCGATGACCATATCAGCACAAAACCGCACTAAACAGTAACTTATTGTTCGTGAAGAGGTACCTCTTCAATAATTTCAGGGTTTTTTTTCAGTGCCATAGAACCGATGATTCTGTCCGTTTACGGTATCTTTGAACGAGAAATGCGCTTCATCAATCATGATGATTTTTTCGCCGAAAATCATTTTCAATCTCGACAATTCTAACAACGAAACTCACACATTACAAGTTTCGGGATTTGTCGGCATCACTCGATGATTCAATTGAATTTTGTACGGGAACATATTCAAATCAAGACAAATTATACTCCTTAAAGTGGTGTTAAGGATGCCTAACTGGGCAGAACAACGTCGATATTGTTTTTGAAGACATTTCAATAGTAGCCAGTACGACAGCAATATTGTCATTGGATTGGTTCTGATGAGAAACGTTCCTATGCCTGAAATAAGCGACCGCACTTAATGACGTCATTTGGTAGCTCATTCTTCATTTTGTTTTTTTTTTTAAGTTTTGACGCTTAATGACGTCGTTTGGTAGCTCATTCTTCATTTTGTTTTTTTTTAAGTTTTTACAGTAGAGAAGTTATTTTGAATGTACAGCGGAACAATTACAGCGCGTCCGTATGATGTGATCAGTTTCATGGTGAAAATCACCAAAAACTAGAGTATAATAAACATGTTTACGCTGCTATTTATATCCAACTTATACCTAATTACGGACAATTTCGCATAATTAAATTAAATTAATATCTTAAGTCTAAAAGCTTGCTATTCCTGTTCTTCTGAGGCCTATATAATTAAATTGCACATTCATGAGCTGGTATCTTCGCAGTGACTGATTCAGTTAATCCCAAAGTGATCGAATAAGTCAGTTTTCATGACCATTTTCGACAACTACTCCTGCTACAGGAGGTTCATTGTTACCGAATGATAAAACCTCCGAGTTCAGAGACACGGGATTCTTTTTTCGTGCTTTGAAGGTTTCTACATAATTTAAAATGCTCAATCCGCATGGGAACTAGGCATCTCGAAACCAATTTAAAATTAAAGGCCTACGTTTACTTAAAATTCTTGACGAAACTATAAAATTGCTCCCCCACAAAAACAAAACAACTCAATTTAAAAGTTCCTAGGCGCGGCGAAGTCTTCACTACTATTTCGATATTCATCTGAAATACTTGTACAGCAGTTTCTACTCATACTGTACTTACTTCCGATTGGCAATTTGTTAAATCTTTAGTTCCGATTTTACTTGTAATTTTAAGACGCTTCCTATAGCTATTCAAATATTTAATAACGAACCGCAATGCACGAACAGATAACACTGCCATTTTTATCAAAAATAAAACGCTTTTCTTTTCATTTTAACATTTGCAACAGAAAAATTCTGAACAGCGTTATCATATCACGAAAATATCTCTCTAATCGAAATCAATCGTATACGTTTCATTCACATCTCGTGCCACTGTAGATTTTATATTACTTTATTCTTGGGTTTGGGTTTACATTGCCTTTGGTTGCTTTGGTAGCCCGTCGAATCGTGCTACTGCCGCCTGCTGCTGTTGCCTTCGCCCCGTGCGCCTCCGCCCCTTTCACTCCGCGCTCTTGCCTCCTCGTACAACGCCGCAGCCTATCAGCCAACCTCTCTATTAAACCGTAGCCGTAGTTTAGTATTCCGAATTGGGAGTTTGTATATGTGTTGAAAGAAATTTCATCTAAGAGTATTATTCCTCGTATACATGGAGCGTATTCAGGTAAGATTTGTTTTACGAAGATTTTTAATTAAATTCCCAGTGTCATACTATCAAATATTAAATACACGTTCGATAAGCATTCAAACAATCATATTCCGCGTTAAATCTAGCGTTCAAAAAAAAAATCCCGAAATTTTCTAATCCAAAGTGCGGTTATTCGCGTTATTAACAGTAGTTTTGACTTGAAACCTGCATCCGATGCAGGTAAAACTAACGACGCACATGCTTTTGAAATTAAAACGCGACCGAAAACGTGAAAAAAAAAGTTAGAAAAAATCGGTTTTGTGCAATTGCAAGCGGCAAATGGCCACCGGGATGTTTGGGCGCAAGATTGTATTTCTCCTTCGGATCAACGCGTGAATTTTTTCCGAAAAACAAATTTTTCGAAATATTTCCGTTTAAAAATCGAATACAATTGGAATACTTGCATTGATCGGCCAGTTCAATTCTAATGACATGCTGAAATTACAGTGATTTTCGCAAAAATATTTTATTGTTTATCAAAACAAAAATTTCAACGAGCGCTGAAAATATTCCGCAATAACAAACATGGCGCCCATCGCCTTGTACAATACGTTAGTTGCGGAAAACATCGCATCTCAAGCCGCAGTTGCGATTGATGCGCTGAATAGACAATTGTCAAATAGTTGTTGTTTTCTTGTTGTGTATTGAAAAAGAGTTTACGTTTGAAAATCGTGTGAGAAGTTGTATGCTAGTGAGGCAAGTTTTCTTCCTGATGTACGTGATAAGTGGTAGACTGATTTTGTTTGAGAAAAAGTGTGCGGCGGTGTGAGCCTAGCAATACGAATGAGTGGTATTCTAGTGTACTGGGCCTGCAAACATAGCATTGCGATGTTTCTCCTCCCGCTGTAGAAATTATGCTTACGTCGGCGAGTCGCATTTATGCTAATTGGCAAATTCGGGAATCAGGAAATTAAATGTTGGTCGGGATTAGATTACGTAATATTACGCCCTGTGCGTGCCGAGTTTCCGCTGAGCCAGTCATTACGCACGACAGCAGCCCACTTCTCCCAGGTTCGCACCAATATGCAAAGCGTGGTGGCTTGTGGTGTCTGAATGTTTTCCCGCCAAAATCTTTCGGTACGAGATGCAGCATTAGCACTATGCAATACATGTACTTTTGTGGTTTTTCATTTTGATTTCGAGTTCGTTTCACAATTAATTGGTAAAAGTTCGAGGACTCCGAAATTTCTGCAGCTATAGCAAATTCCTCGTTATCCTCGTCGCGTCAGCCGACCGATCTCAGGGGCGTAGAATCGAAATCTATTTCTGTCTCCGTCGCACATATTGACCGCTTTTATCCGGACGAGTTTTTTTTCATCTTTTTGCTGGTGTGTTAGGTGCCTGGTTTTGCTACATAGCCACGGCCGCGTCGTGCCGCATTCAGCTGCACGCCACTCTCCTCATTCCGTTCTGATCTGATACATTCAATCACAAAAATCAATGAATAGCCGTCGTAATTGAGACAATTACTTTGTTGATTCAAACGATTTACGTTATCGGAACAGATTGATTTCAAGCATTGCAATTTTATGACATTTTTACGGTTTGCACTGGATGGAATGATGACTTTTGAGTCAACCTTTTAAAATTGACGACATGACGGATGTTAAAATATTTACTTGCGCAAGTGTAGGCTTGGCATGCAAAAGATTAATGGTAATTATATAAAAGTCGATGTTCTGAATTTTTTTTTGTAGATTTTAATTAAAGTAATTCGGATGTTTTAGAAACTTAAGTTGACGGATATGTGTAATAAAATTTAGATAAGAAGCTTAGCAGACCATCCATGTGGTGCAAAGCAATGTCAACGCAAAGAAATACATTTTTTTGTGATATGGGAAAAAGTGTAGCTGTCGCTATTGATTGGATCAATAGCTAAGTGTGGAGAGAGAGCTAAGTGTGGATATGTTAGCGATATTTTTAACTTTGTTAATAACTAGGATAGAGTGCCTTTTTTATTGTATCTGCTCCGAATCTTGAACAGAGTCAAAGCCCCACCTCTTTCGTATAATACTGCCGGTAGTTTTTTTTTTTTGGTAAACTTCAAAAGCTCAAAATCTTCTGGCTTTTTGAAGAAAATCAATATTAAAATTACTTTGCTTTGATTGTTTGACTTGCTAGTGGGCATAGAAAAGTTAATATTCTTCTCATTTGGATCTAAGATTTATCTTGCACATCGGTAGATTGAAATTCACAGTAATCTGGGCATTGGATACCTTAAAAAGCAAGGGAATAAATAGGACGAGAATTTATTGAAAAAATCAATTTAAAATAACACTTAAAGAAATCTAATCGGTTTTCCCAATCGTTTTCTTTGTCGTACCATTCTGGCATCAAGTTTTTTGTTTGCGAGGTCGCTTTGTTCAAAGCTAAAATTGAACAAGTTGACGTCTTACAGTTCTTTTCAATATTTCAACTCGCAACCTGCCATAGGTTACTCTTTAAGGAATTCCTGCTGGACAGTGTTCGGTCCTTGTTAACATTCCACAATAAAAAACGATAGTAGCTTGGTTTTGTCTAACGTTCGTTCACACTTTCCTATTTTATCTGAGAAACTTTAATGGTCAGGTCTGGCAAATTGGCCTTCGAATCACCAGCCACTCCCACACAACGAGCTACTTGCGCATGTCCATACTGTCCTTCATGTCTAGTCATAGCACTAATGTCAATGTAAAATCACATTACGAATTTAGTAAATTGACAAAAACAACCTTCGCTTTCACAAATGAAACTGAGATTCTTCGGGCATACCACTCGGTAGTCATAAAATCAGAAACCTTCATTTCTAAAACTAATTAGATGGGAAACAAAATTCGGAATTGTCGCATATATTAGACGCTCGTAAAAAGGAGTGATTGCAAGAAAAATGTTTTACTGCTCCGATTCCTTGAGTCCAAAACTACTTAAACTAATGATAAATCAATTAAAGTTAAGAATGCAATTAAAGAATGGAAAATCACATTAATGGGCTCGATATACCGACGAATATATGCACGAGCCTGGCGTATGAACCAGTGCATTGGTGTTGAAAGATAAGTGTTCACCTGTTAACAACCAAAAATGTGCTGGTGCGCACAGTCAGTTTGCGCACATGTTCATCTGTTTATGGGACCCATAACAGGAATTTTTTATTAGGTGAGAATATAAATATTAGGTGAAAATCTGCCATTTCCAGAGCTTCCAAGTGTCCAGCAGACTTAAAGTAACGGTTCTAATCACCTCTGCTAGCTCTTGAAAGTTGTAATAACCTAAAATATTGTGACGTTTATTATTTAGGGCGGGACAATCACAGGGAGTATGTTCACAAACATTTTCTGCTAAGCTCGATCAGTTTCTTGCTTTTGTTTGAATCAGGTGATGGCCCTAGGGTCGGGCATGAATTCTATCTTTAACTCTTTACTGGTCGCAGGCAGTTTAGTGACTAGTTATATTTCTACGGAAAAAATTTGTACTACCTATATTTATACGGTTTTTTTTTTAGTTGAAAAAAAAAAACAAGGATCCGAAATAAAAATCGATCATTCTCTAGTTTTGTTTATAAAAAAGTTTTGGGCATTTTTCCCAGCGCTGACCAAAATACTCTTCACAAGCTCTAAAAAAAGCGAAGGTATCCTAAATGTCCCGTTGCAATAAAAGAACGCATTATTCTGTTAAAATGAAGAACTTTGGTTCGAGACGAAACGATTGCTCAGAGACGAAACACAAAAAACCCTGAAAATTACCAATTTCCAACAGTAGGTGCGTTATTTTGTACCTTGAGCAAAGCAGATTAAGGTAGGGTTGCAAAAAAAACGATCCCGAGCAGAAAGGTTGCTGTATTCGATAATGTTGCTGCATTCGCTGTGCTTTTGCTTAGTTTGGTTGTTAAACTAGAATGACACATAGAAAACATCTGAATGAAATCTTGTCTAAGTTTTAATCGAAATTAGACATGAAACTTGCATGTGAAATAATCTACAAAGTAATGTGCATTAAAACAGTCTGCACACTACAAAATTTGAAGTAAAATAATTGACAATCACGGAGTGCTGTGCAAATTCATTCAATTCAAACTGTCGCTTTCACAATAGTCTGTCGGCAGTGGTACGAACCGCTATGCGCACTGTTACTGTTACCAGCTTACTTTGCATGTGAAGCCATGAACGACTACTCCAGAGCTAAATTCCTGGCTCAGTGACGTTACAGTGGCAGCGGTTGTTGTTATTTTCAATGTACTTGCTCAGATCTGATCTGCCCAGGAATGCTAATTTTGGGTCTTTTTCGTTGTCTACCTCTCTCTGTCACTTTAGTACCCTAATATATCTTATGTAGGAAATACATATTGGCCCAAGCCAAACCAACAGAGCCTATGGCCAATATGTGTACACCCTCTTGGTGTGAGATGGCTACGATTGGTCGATATTGGCCTGCATTTCGATCTGAGTGGGATTTGGGCACCAACATGCACCAACCAAACGGATTTGACAGGCTGACAAAAGACAACTGAAGCTCACCAGCTCCGGCCATGGTGTGGACAGTAGCATCTGTCCTCGAATTGGTCTGTGGTGGCCCAAACCGTGATGGTTTAGCTTGGGCCAATATGTATTTGAAGCATTAAAGGCCTCTATAGATGGACAAAGATGTGCGGGCACTAGTGTTTATCTGTTTATACAACAATAAATGCACTGGTTCACACGAAAAGTTGTTCAACATGTGCGACCGTATATGGGGCCCATAAGCATTCCGTTGGCAGAAATTCATTTGTGTTGTATGTATTTTAAGATAGTCTAGGCGTCAGAAGTTAATCCTAAGTATTAAGCTGTTGATTTGTCATTTTATGAGCTCATCTTCAAATCTCATCTGGTTTGGATTTTTACCTTCGTCGTCCTGTCAAAAACAATGCCTGCGTATCTTCCACTTTTAAAACTATTACATTAGCTTGTCTACATATTTTTAAATATAGCAGGTTATGAGAAGGTTATGTGAAGTGTAGCTGATGTAGTACCGTTAGTGAATAGGGAGATTGTTGTTTTTGACGCCCTTAAAATGTATGCAGTGGCGCTAGTCACAAGCTTTGTCGACCTGCGGCTTCTACTTGCTGTGTACTGGAGAAATAGTCGATTGATCGAACGGAAAAAGCCCTATCCTCAAAAAATGGTATAATCATCTGTATAAGGAGGTTCCGAATCTGGAATTCATATATGTTTACGAAAAGTATTGCATGTTAGAATTTGTCGAACGGTCTGTCAACGTCAAACATGACAAGGCTTGACGACTTTTTTTGGTGAAACTCAGTATGAAAAATTCATTGGCCTCCTAGCCAGGTGACTTTGGAGCCACGATAACTCGCTGCTTTCCAGTATTTTCGAAAACTATCGTACCGCAGATCGCACTGAAATGGTCATTATTTCTTGGATTAGATCTGACCGATAGGTATTTGTTATTTTATATTGCAGTAAGTGTGGTTTGTATTTATTGAATTATGCTACCAACGGTTTCATCTTCTATATTTCTTTGGGGCGAAGTCCTTTCTCTATTTGAGTAGTTGTAGCTAGAAGGTTGATAAGGAGTCCGATCTTTTCCTGCTGATTATAGTCCTCTTCCATTGTTTAATTTTCTGTGAACTAGTGTTAATGTTTTAGGCAAAACTTTCGGATTTTTCCGCATTCCCGTTTTGAGGTGGTGGACTGCTGGCAAAACTATTCAATCTTTAATTTCTAAAATACATTAGTGGCCAAATTTTATTATTTTCGGCTGCACGCTTTGTAAAAGCCGTTTCCATTGTTCGCTCCTGAATAATGAAATCCGGACTGTGTTCAATATTCTTGCTATAGCAGCTATTAGCTGCTATTTTAGCAGCTCTGGCTGTCCAATGTCACGAAATAGCTACTTTCTGATGCTTCTGACTGTCAAATAGACAGTCGGGCTGTCCAAGATTCGGGAATAGCTGCTATGGTAGCAGCTATTTACTGCTCGCAGTCTGGAGGATAGCAAGAAAGTAGCTAAGCAAAATGGATGTCATTTTTAGATTAGAAATGGGAATGAAAAGAAGTTATCGTTCTTTGGCGACAAAGATGAGCAATAAATTTGAAAATATTGCTATCGTAAACTAAATACGGGCTTAACTTTAACCCAACTCGAGCGCAACTCATCTTGAGTTTTTTGAAGGCGACTGTGAAGTAGAGATGGGCAAAATGCCTCATGGCTCATGAGGCATAGCTCTTCTTACAGTGCAGCGCCTGAAACAAGCACAGCATAGTCTGTGAGCGAAAGCTAACGTTTGAATAAACTTAATGAAATGCGAAGCGAACAGTGTACTGAGAGTACGGCGCAATACTGTAAAATACTCTAAAAAATACTGTAAAATACTCTAAAAAAACAGCGATCAGTGGTGTGTCATGAGGCATTTTGCCCATCTCTACTGTGAATCACAAAAGACCGGGTACGCTGATTCGTGTACCATCAAATTTTCAACGTTTCTCCTTTGCTCTTTTTCATAGACTGGCGTCAAAAGCCGGTAATAAGTGAAACGTTTTGAACATTTTAGGAAAATTTTAATGGATTCTGCATCTGTATCATTAAAAACTCACAAATTACATACAATTTCCGAAGTTCTAATAATAAAACTTCAAACAATTTGTTATTGAGTTGTGCTGTGTAAAAGCCGACCTACACTGCATTTCAACGTACTCCGTATTTGAAGGGAGAAAACGACCGTACTTTAGTACGAATAGTGTTCTCGCTAACTCACTTGCTGTGACAAGTTCCATTTTCACTATTTCGTACTTGCGAGTACTTGTTCTGGCTAACCAACTACACATGCTCTTGTTCCAGCATAGTTCATTTGCAACTAAACCTTTTCTTCGTGAGGTGGATTTAGTGTTTTAAGGTTATGTTGCATGTTTTGGTATTTACAAAATTATAAAAAAAAACTCATAATGTGTTGAAATTTAAAAGAGCCATTTATCTGTAGATTTTTGGTCGTTTTTAATCGTCATTTTCTTCTTTCATTTTCAACTTGTTTACATTCGAAAACGGCATGCTATTTGAAATGTTAAAATCTGGTCATATGAACCAAAATGGAGCTCTAATTTCATTTATTCAGACATTCTAATTAGCAAAAGTGGAAAAAGGCAAATATCTTCGCTAAGCCGTTAAAGTTTGAAAATTTATATCAACATTATTTATTCGTTCTCCTACTTCTCAATTTGATTATATCTGAGGATCAGTTTTTGAGAAAATTTACTTTTTTTCTTCCTAAGTTTCATGTTAATTGCATCACTTTATATTTATCTGTCGCTACGTATAATATGACTGAATTAAGTCGATAAGCATACTTGTGATTTTGGATGTGTCAATGGTTTTATTTGCAAGCCAATTCGCTCCCCTTCTTATGCTGGTGTCACCTGTGTGCCTAACATTTCTCTGAACTTGGTTTCTTTTCTTCCGAGCTCTTTGATGTACCTCAGAAGCTGCTAATACTTGAGCCAGACTTCAATCGAATCTCGTTGAGCTATTACCCTAAGTTTCATACAAAAGAAATTTAAAAGCTCAATGGAGATTTGCGAAACCAGTTTCGATTGTAGTGTCTCCAGGATAAGAGTTATAAGGATAATAGAATTTTCAGCAGTCTTGAATATCTCAATTCTTTGAATATTCTGTTTATTAAACAAATTTCTACGTTTGTTTTTTGATGGTTTGTATGATATTCTACATTACACTCCAATCAGAGTAAACATTTTGTATAAGATACCTGCGCCGACTTCTAAAAATAGCTTCTCATCAAAACAAAATTATTTTTTCCGTTTGGATATCACATTATTTGGTAAATTAAACACTATTCTTACGACCTATTTTGCATGTCTTGTTCAGAAATTTAAATTGACAAAACCAGTTTCCTAGCTCGAAATTCGTTGACTTGATTCAGAATTTAATTTGTTTAAGCATGTTATATAAGGGGAGAGATACAACTGATTGCAATTAAAATCCCTCAGTGTGATATTCTAAAAAAAAAATTTGAAATTAAGTTTAATAAATACAACTTCTGTCTCATAAATTAATTTAGACTCCATAAATCAAGCTTTTTATAATTCTTGAAAATTCACAATTTACGTTTTGTTATTTCCTCATATCGTGTGAAAGAGAGGGATTGTGAGTCACGTAAATATTCATATTACTTAGAAATATAACGTCATTCATCAAATATAATTTTTAAATATTAAAATGCTCTTTAGAATCTACATTTGACAGTAATATTTTTTTTCTATCTTTATTACCCTCTACACCTGCTATGCGCTTAGAAATACGCCTAAGTTTTCGCTAGAATACATATAACTGATCTAAAAAAATAATAATTAATGATGCACAAGGATTATTCTGAACGATTTTAATCTTTATAAAATTTGCAGCATTTCTATAGCTATGAAATATTAATGACACAAATTAACAAATTGTTATCATATTTTATTGAGAGTTGTTGGTGTAGATACTTTAATGAATTGCGTTGATTTTATTTTGTTGCATCTGAAAAGTGATAATTTTTAACATAGACACATATTTTTAAGTTCATGCGCAAGAACTTAAAAATATTTTATTTCATTATGACAGTTTGAGGCTCACATATGTGTGTATATAAATGCGTGATTACCACATGTGCTAAAGGATTGCGAGATATTTGCAGTCAGTTGTATGCAACCCTTATGTAATTTGCTTATACAAATTTGAGGAAATAATTTAGAATGTGAATTTGACGGTAGGAAAATCCAATTTAAGGAGAAAATAATTAACTTACCTTTCACATATTTTCCATAAAATTTTCCTGCTTTATTCGTTGCCTGGAATATTTTGTTCTAAAGGCTCTTCTCTGCTTCGAAAATAATCTTGAACAACCGAGACTTCGTGGCATGATGGTTCCAATAGAAACTTACTGATAACGTCATGGTTTTTATGCCGACACATGTCCGTTCTATTGTTCGATTTTGGCGCGAAATTTAATGTGAAAGTTGTGTCTGCACATTGAAAACATTTTGCAACGAAATTGGAGTTCGGAACACGCCACAAGACCATTGTAAATTCAATGAATCTCCTTGGTATCCATCCGCTTATGCGGAGTTCGTAGAATTTTGTGATCAAGTGTATTTTCGGCTTCGATTAAAATCAAGCGAATGGATTTCGGGCACACAGCCGCCGCCATCGGCTAATTTCGTAAAATCGTTTCGGTTGATAGTCGCAAGAAAAATCGAAGCGAGACGTAGAGGATGGATTCTCGTTTTCAAGCTGAAGCTAATGCAGAAGGCATCTAGCCAGCCATCCATTCTTTGGGCAGATGTATATGTATAAAATGCTTGGCGGCGCTGTTCCCATACTCACACATAGGCGGCGAACTGAAGCCAGCTTGTGAAGCCGATCGACGACCGTGAAAGGTGCGACGGGCCAGGGTGGGCAGCTATTTCGCTTGCTCTCATGTTGGCCATGCTCGAGTAGCCGCGTTTTGCCGATACTTTCCATTCCACATCACGTCACAGCTCTTCCTGCAGCGAACCGAACGCCGCGCGGCTGCCCTGGCCTTTTATTAGCATCGGCACTGTACATGTGTGATATGCGCGTCCCTCTTGTTCGTACAAGTGAAACCGGTCGAACGAGATTCGAGTGCGATTGTGTGCAGGCGCGTTCGGTCCGGCATCTCTTCTAGCTCGCATGCCGGCATTACAACGGGTCTAACCACCACATGAACGAATGGCCATATTGGCTTCGAGTGTGTGCTGCGCTACGCTCAGGTCATGTGTATATATGTACGCCACTGTACATACTCGATTTCCTACCCTAGGCGCAACGTTGCCATGCTTCGAAGCAACGCTCGAAATTACACGCTGCTGCCTCTGCCTGCTTGCCCTGGTGTCGTTTGACCAGTTTCACATCCAATCTACACAATATACAAGAAGACGACAGTTTTACCGCGCACTTTTATATGGTATTATCCCATCTCTCTAGTGCTATTCATTCTCCCCTAAAAATATAATAAACTACAACCGCGTGCTATTTCACGATGTGTTTACAATAAGTGCGATTTTCTGTCTAATAACTGAAAGATCGGAGTGCAAAAAAGGAATTTCGGTTGAGAATATTTTGTGGAAAAATATATTACGTTACAGTGCTCCCCCTATTGATTTTTCGGGTCGGCGGCTTTGCTGGGCCTTCCATCGCGTCTACCCGTCGTAACCGTCGTTTCGTTCGTTTTCCTTTTGCCACTTTCGAATTTTCGTCATTCGGGCCGACTCTGGATTATATTTTTGGAAAATTCTCACGGAAATCGCTCCGAGTGATGCAAAGTGGTCTTCCTGACGGACGTATCGACCTGACTCCTGGAATATTTCGCACTGGTGTCTTCCCTCCTAAAGAATATTCGAAGTTTTCAGTGGAAACGGATTACTTCCAGCCGAAATTCACCAAGTAAGCTAGCACTATGAATGACATGGACCAGACGGTTCAATTTCAATGAAATTTCTTTAATTTTGCTTGGATTGGAAGCAGGAAAAAGGGTTGAGTAATTAAATGGGAATACAAAGAAAAAATAATTTTTCGAACGTCAAAAGAGAATGTTAAAAAGTTTATCTCGTACGTTATCTCCTTTTTTTTTATACTGATGTGAATATGGCTTGAGCGTGTGCGTTCATTTTGTTCGTTCAATTATACTATATACTTGGCTGCGAAAGTTTTTGCTGCCTGGAGTAGTATTAGTGGGCAAGGGCTAGCGAAGCGTCGTTCGCGTTCCTCTTTTGTTTTAATAAAAAAAAAATCCACACACTAACTCCTCCACTTTGTACTCGTTGCCTGGCATCTCGCAACGGTGAAAAGTTCAATTTTCTCGACAGTCAAAAGCAATCTTTGGAAAATGATTTCGATTAACTCCAAACGAAAGCACGACTTGCACCGCGACTGAATTTTTGTCGACTAACTTGAAGTTATTCAATAGGACGACTACCTAAAAACGTCATACGCGAGTGCGATTCGATGGATTGCATCTGGATCGGAACGTTTTCGAGGGAAATGCACTAGAACGTTAATGCCCATTGCATGCGGCTTGAATTGAAATGTTCTTGTTGTAAATAAAAACATAATTTGGCAACTGGGTAATCTTCGAAGCGTGCCGGAGCGGGATAGACGTAGGCGCAGAGTGGGACAGAGCACACTCGTATACTGTACGTTGTGTGCACTGTGAACAAGGGAGCACTACCAACAAAATTCTATACTAGAGGAAAAAATCGTCTTTCCTTCCTCCTCATCGTCGTTGTCGTCCATTTGACGAAGTACATATTCTTTCTGCCCTGAAGAGAAAAGAAGATCGCGCGTTCAAGATTTATACTGGCTTTGGTGGCGATTTTTTTGGTTTTATTTCATCTAAATATTGTAAATTTTTCGGTGCTCCCACGTTTTGACGATATATGAATCTGTGCGGGTATTGTTGTTGCAGTTGCAATTTTTTGGGAAATTATTGGACATTGTCTATGCCTCCACGGCGAAATTTCGTCAATTTCTGGGCCGTCGTAGTGAAGGGGGCGGACAGGGAGGAAGAAAGCAATAATAGCGTTACGGGCGCACGGTAACGCGATAGTGTGCTTCGAAGTGGGATAGGGGCATTCTTTTAAAGTCCAGCAATTAAAGTTTTTATCATTGACGGGGGAACCAGGACCCATTTTTCCTACTTCCAAAACTTAAGAGAAATTCATAAATTTTTCAGTACCCTAAAGCAACTAACTAGACGAATAAAGGAAATAAACATCTGATTATTTGTTAATGAGAAGAGTGTTCCGTGAAGTGTTGGTTTTACGTTAATTGAACGGCAAGTATTTCCAATTGTGACGATTGGTCGTTGTGAATCGCGGTTTCGTGCGGACAAACAGTCAATCTTGCGTGCGGCGCAGAGAAATCACGATAGTTGGTACGGTAGTCGAATATAAACCCAGAAAATGTCGGAGCACCATCGTGGTGCTTGGGATACTCGTGGTGATGCTGTCTGGTGGCCTGGGACGCTTGCAACACAAGACCAACAAACCCTTCATCACCAACAGCTAATTAATCAACATCATCAACAGCAATTAGCTGCTGCCCAACAGCAGCAAGTTCAGCAGTTGCAGCAGCAACAACAGCAGCAGCAACAACAACAACAGCAGCAGCAGCAACAACAACATCAAGTTGTCGTGCAGCAATCGCAGCAACAGCAAGGCGGCCACAATGATTCACGTAACAGCAATTGTGCTACGTCCGGAGTAGCCACTCAACAATTGTTCTCGTACAAGATGGCCAGTAGTTTTCAGAATCCTGCCACGACAATGGCACAGGTTGTTGCAACATCGAACGCTGGCACCGTTTCGGCATACGATTATCGCTTGAATATGGCCACAGCCCAGGCAGCTGCCGCTGCGGCGCCCGGATCACAATGGTGGTACGCGGCGGCCGCGAATCAAAGTCAGATGGAAGCGGCGAACGCCTTGCAGCAGCACCAACAGCAACAACAGCAGCAGCAACAACAACAGCAGCAACAACAGAATCAACATAACGTTCACAATGTCAGCACACCGCCGCCATCGGTAAGTACCGCCAATTTCAAAAAGTCATGTCACTATTAAATATGCCCTTATACAATTTACTCATTCATTCATCTATCCATCCTTTTACGCTTAGATCTATCAGAAAAAATGCTCCTTATTAGATCCCATTTAATTGTTCGGGCGACTATCTCACACTACTCTCTCTGTCTCCTCACCACTCTCCCCGTGAATTTCAGACAAATGCAAAAAAAAAATGAAAATAAAAATTGGCAGACATTTTTCTTGCCATCACTCCTCGAAACTGCGCTCCACATCCACACCACATCGAGAAATCCCCAAATGGAATGAAGAATTATAGCAGCGAGTATGGGATAGATGGGCGGAATAGAACAGCATCATAATGCCATCAACCCCTTTCCACGTTCAGTGCTTGCGCAAAAAGTATTAACATTTTTATTTTTTATGCTTGCTACGATGGGAGCAACCGACAGACAGCTCCGCTCGTCCGACCAGCCGACGAAAACAGCCCTCTTATGCCACCCATCCCACATTTCACTACTTTCCATTGCATTCTTTGCAATTACTTTTATTTTGTTTGGTGACTAGAACTCGAGTTGTCTACATGATGATAACTTCCCCAACCCCTGTCGGGTACTTAATTATCATTGCCTGTTCTTCACGTGATAAGTATTCAGTTTCAATTCATTGGGATTTTTCGGTTTGGTTTCATTACATATTTTATGATAGTTTTTTTTCATCGATAAATTTGATTGTAAGGACTTTATAGACATTTTTCTTGCCACCAAAATTTGACGCCTCAGTTTTTCTAAGGGATTGTGTACATACGAATAATTACCTTTTGTTCTAGTATGGAGGCTGAGCAACTTTAGCAAGTTGAAATTTTTTAAATATTAAAATAAAATAGTTCAATTGAAAGAAAAACCGAAAAATTTCAAACAAACATTTCCATACTTCTGCCAGAAATTCTATGGTAAACTCAAAAGCATTGATATCCTGAACGTTAATGTTACTAGTAGAAGCTAGGAATCTAAATTACTGAATGAGCTTTTTTATTTGAGGTCGACTAGTAATATCGCTTAAGCTGTGCTGGAAAAAAGCAACCTAATCTTTATGAGGATTGCATTTGGTAAAGAGAAGCTCTCACCCTTGAGATCTCGGCTTGGTCATAATCAACGGTATCCACTTGGAAATCATGGAATGAAAAATCTTTTAGAAGAGCCTTCATTCACTGTTACGAATGCTATATACCATTTTCGAGTCAAATTTGATTTGATTGTTAGTACACATTTATATTTTCGAGTCTAATACATAATTTATCCAATAAAATTCCTAGTTTTCAATTCATAATTCTTTTGAGTCAAATTCATAATTTTCGAGTCGTATTCATAATTTTTTCGAGGCAAGATCACAATTTATGACTTTGATGCTCAAAGTATGAACTAAAGAATGTATGCATTTCACTCAAAAAAATTTGAATTTGACTAAAAAAATTGAATTTGACTTAAAAAAAAAATTTAATTCGATTCAAAAACATTTTGAATTTTATTAAAAAAAATTATGAATCTAACTCAAACAAATGAATTCGAATCGAAAAATTATGAATTTAACTAAAAAAAATTTGAATTTTATTCCAAAAATTTTTGAATTTGACCGAAAATTTCTAAACTGGTATCGAACATCTACAAATTCGATTTGAATTTGCACCAAAAATCTTTGAATATTACTCGAAAATGGCAAATTAACCATCCAGATCATTCTGGAATCTAGGCACTTATGTGTCATAAAATCGTACTATCAGGAACTGTGATCTTTGTCCCCTTGATTTAAGCCTATCGGCTTCCTGCAATTACTTAATGAGACAAAAGAAAATGGCAGCACGTATAATTTCCCGCTGGAGGAAAAACAGGAAATTTTTCATATATCAGTGATTCTATACCCATAGGCAAAATTTTTCAACTGCAGCTCATTTGGGCACTGAGGAGTTCCATGTAATGGACAGTTTATTTTCATAATCGAAAATTTTACAGGAGTGAAAGGATTAATCTCACGCTTCAATTTTTTCCTGATTTTGCTCAGATATCTACTCAGAATTAGGCCAAGTTTAAGCCCGATGCATTAACTCGCGTCCGTAGCTGGATTCGAACCATCGACTCCACACGCTATCAAATACTTGTTTGGAATCGGCTACTAAATCACTGGGCATCTCTTCCCATTCTGAATAGCGTCTAATTTCCATTTGGATATCATGTTCTTGGATTTTACTCTAATTTATTATCTAACAAAAAACTAAAATTGATTTAAAAAAAAAATAAAATTCTAAAATGCTCACATTTATTAAACTTTATTTCGAACAAATAATATCAGTTTTTATTTATTACCCACTGCTGGGAATATGACGATCAATATAAATATTTAATAATAGTCGGCCACAATAGAAGCCTATAATAATGGGGTTGCGTCTAATTCCAATTGTTCGAGCTATGAAGCACTAATGCAATGAGTTTATTTTTCCGAAATCCGATATCGGCAATCGATTTTCTGCGTTTGCGTAGTTGTCTTTGCAGCTACTCTTCCTATGCCCCACCGTTCCAGGTGTGTCCCAGCATCTTGATTACTTAAAATATCTGGGACAATAGCTACGTATACATTGCGGACCGATTTAGGGATTGAGATTGAAACAATGGAAAGTAAACGGGTTGTTCAAAGGTTTCGATTCTACTGTCTCAATCTCAAGCCGCTTTGAATCTACTTTCAAGTCACATTGTATACGAGCTTATGTGATAAATGTAGTTACAGTTTGAGCACTGCGAAATCGCGCAAACCTCAGCTACTCAATATTTCCTCTGACGTATATTTCCCCTTTTTCACCCTGTGGAAGCTCAACATGATTTTTGTTGCTATAATTTGTGCACTAATTTTCTTTCCCCTGATTTCATTTTTTGATTTTGCATAGTATTTCGCCCTATATTTAGCTTTATTCCGGATTAATGACTATGATTCTTCTTCTTTTTGTGTCATTTCGGTTCAATGCAATGAAAAAAAAAATCCACATAACACGTAGTCCTATGTAACAGCGCAGCATTGGTAGTCGTATACGATATGTACATAGCACTCTGAGTAATGAAATATAGCTCCTAGCGCCATAATACTATTATCTGCAAAGCCAATGCTCGCATGTAACATACTGTAGCATTTATGGTCGCATGTGCTATGCACATATGCCATTTTCGAATTCACGTCTTCGTCTTCTTCTTCAGCTTGTTGACAGATTGTGACGTCAGCAGAGTAGATGAGCCATCCTAACAGTTTGAAACAGACCGAGACGAGATGTCCGAAATCTGTAGATTTGCTTCGTAACAATGCCTCAAAACACCATCAAACCAACGAAAAGTCAAATCAGAAACTGACTTCGCCAACTGTTATACGCGAGAGCAATGCCAAGACGTAGATAACTGAATTCAGGCAAGCTCGACTAGATCTGACTTCTGTTATAACGAACTGAAGACGAAGGCGAAGACGTCAATTCGGAAAGGACCATAGTACACTGAACTGTAAAATATAGTTGGTGGTCAAATTTCCATTCATTATGAGCTTTTCTGCTATTTACATAGTCTCAACTCCGATGTAACGTAGCCCCAAATACTATGAGTATAATCTTGACTCATATTAAAGTAAGTTAAATAACAATAGCTTTCTAACAAGCTCGTGTAGTCTAATGCGAGAAATTGTTAAAATATCGAAATTGTCTATAAAGGGAACGATTTCATTTTTACAAAACCAATAAACATTTAAACAGCACATTTATAGTATATTGCTTTGATCACAATTCTGGTGCAATTGGGTATTGCATTCGCGATTAATCAACTGTTTCAAATAATTTCGAATTTGGAAAATCTATCATTTGGAACAGGCCTACTCCACTCTAATGGGCTCTATACATGATCGCGCATGCTGTAAAACTTGTCGCGTTTAAATAAAAGTTCTACTGTTCTACACTAAATCTTTGGTGTGCAGACATGTGCGACGAACATTAGAATTTATCACTTTTCTGCTTGTGGTATCTGTGAAATTCAATTAAAACTGATTTGGGGTATACAGATGTTTGACATTTGCTTTGGCGAAAATTTACCCTAGCATCCGATATGCGGCATAGAGGTTCAGTCCAAGTGACCATCGAAGGTCCCAGACATTTTTGCGAATTGAAGGATGATCTTTAGCTTCCTCTTAATTCCTTAAGAGAGTGGTCAGATATGATGACGGCCAGCAGTTTTCAGACATTCTGGGGTAATTCAAATATGCATTTAGTAGCTGTAATATTGTATGACCTCCGGAAGATTTTGGTTATCATGCAGGTCTGAGTTGTACGCAATTTGCACGCATCAGCCGGCACCATCAAGAAGTCGCAGTTTGGATAGGGATTGAGATATCTGCCGATCCAAGTATGGGAAGATCCAACTTATGATCGGGAGCCCAGAAGATTCTCACTCTTCTGTTGTCGCCTAGCCCGTTCAGGGCCACAATACAGTCCAAAACGCACTTCGGTTAATATTAGGTCAGCGTAAATGTTGATTTTAATCACTTTAACATTCTTATCATATATTAGTTCTGTGGCTTTTCGTATCACGAAGTCCTTGGCCTTGAAAATATGACAGTGAATTGCGTCTATGGAGTAAACTGCAGCCGTTTTGGATTCGTCCGCTGAGATGCTAAGGATTGCTATGACCATTGGCTGATTTCATTTCTATCTATTTGCTACGGCCACTTAATATCTTCGTTTAGCGCAAAAAGACCAATTAGACAGTGCCTTTTACGTACACCTGCTCAATACTGCTTGACTCGCAGTGCTCCGCTTCCTTAAGCATGATAGAGCCTTTTGCGACAGTTCCTCTAAACAAGTGGTCAAGCGGAGTAAAATGAAGCAGGCAGTCTAACGCAGAAGAAGAAGTCGTGGTTAACGCACCTGTAATACCGAGAGTTTCCAATTTCCTGAAGCACCATGTTTTACTCTGCATCTTTTTGCTGGCGTAAAACAGATGCATCCAGAATCAGACCCAATTACTTATTGTGCGACATGGCAATCTAGTGCCGCCAATCTGATAGGGTCTATTTAAGAAATATTGTATTTTCTGCTACAGAATGTTAGATCAATTTCATCGGAGCTGATGTTGTTGTCCACTCATTAACCAGCTGCACAGCACACTCGATGAGCTGGCCAAGGTTTTGTGATAATCTAATCCATATCGCCATAAATACCTGAGCCTACCTCTATTAACCAATCGTCTTTGACGAACGTCTTTCTGGGCGCATATTTCCTGCTTTGTGGGAAGTTACTTTTATAAACCAAAGTCTCAGATCTGAAGATCTTTCCTGCACTGCCAATTACTGTCGGATATCACTTCTTCCAACTTTTTCAAGTCTTGGAGCTTCATATTCATTATATCATTGCCAACGATTATAGATCCCATAATGATCACTCCACGTCCACAAATTTAGTATATCTATTGAGCGGTTTGAAGTACACGCTATATATAGAGAGTTGTTATTCGTCAATGGTCCACATTGACGAATGACATTCTTCTGTAGAAACTACAGGAACTTTAATTTTTCTTTTCTTTTATAATATAGCAAAATACCTATATTTATGAAAATACCTATTGTTGATTTCGATACAAGTCCGGCCTGTATACTCCGTTTAAACCCGAAATTAGAGTTCCACAAGGATCTATTCTGACTCCTCTTTTTGTTTTATTGAATGTATTTTTTACGCTGTCGACAAGATCCATCGAGGAATATGGTCTCCTTCAACCCAACCTGCATATAGTACTTGAAAATTTGTGTAAAACAAACAAGCATGTGCTAAATATTCAAAAATGGTTGTTTTATATGGCACCACCATACTGCATTTCCCTACGCATGTCAGGAGTCTTATAGCCCGTCCAGACTACAGATACTTAAGTATCCGGATACATAAGTATTGTCCACACTGCAGCAACATCTGCAGATACATTTTACCCTTGCCATGAAAATCAATGAAAAGTATGCGCTAATTGTACATATGTCGCTGCAGTGTGGTCAATACTTATGTATCCGGATACTTAAGTATCTGTAGTCTGGACGGGCTATTAGAGTCAATTTTGAGGACAAACTAAGATTTACTCATCTTTGATATCGTTAATCGGGCCTCTAAAATGTCCGTTTTTTTAAGATCTAATTTATTCGTTATTTTTCAGCCTTCTTTCGGTCAAATCCCTTGTTAGACCACTCTTAGAATACGCATCTATTGTCTGGTCTCCTCAGTATAAATCTGATCGCGAAGCAATCGAATCAGTCCAACGTAAGTATACGCGAACCCTTCTTTACAATCATAGCTTTCCTTCTTTGGAATACTTTGACCGACTGACTATATTTAATCTCCAGTCATTGTCTACTCGCCATATTTTCCTCATCACTGTTTCCTATAAATTTATATTCCAACATCAATTTCGTAATCTTTCTCGCGATATTCGGTGCTCAGAAACTTTTGCAGTGCCATTTGCAGGGACTTCATTTATTGTCACTTGATCTTCGTGAAGTAGTTAAGAAAACAATAAGATCAGTGGCGGCTCGTCAGGGTGGGCCCGGCCCGCCTGGCCCACCCTGACGACCCGCTACTGAGTTAAAGTAAAGTAGATATTTCTTGTTGGTATCCGCGTATACCTTATAATAGTGTTTTTGAGTCGAGCCGCCAGTGAATAAGATATCTATTAGGTAGATTTTTTCATCAATTTAGGTATGTCGTGAACCGAATAAAATAATAGGGGTGAAAACGCAATGAATTTTATTTCCAGCTGTTCAATTGTATCTTATATTTTTTACCTATCTGTTTGGGAAAGAATCGATTGAATCATTATAGAGGACTTCTCATGTAAACGCAACGAAAATACACAAAGTAATATTAATTTTTTTGAATGAAATTGTTGCTCATCACATGGATCGTATTTCTCGTTGATTAATACATAAAATTTTTGAAATCGATGATGACTTTTGCACAAAAATAAATTTGATTTCCATGTTATTAAAGTCCATTTCATCTACTTTCACATTTAATTTGAAGCCATATGTTACCTGAATTGCGCTGTTCTGTTTTATCAATTGAGTCATTGCCGCTTTCGCCCGTGTTGCGGTTGTTTACTTTGAATATGAAATAACGCTATGATTCATGGGAAATACCAGTCTATTATATCGATCGACAAGACTACGGCATCCTAGATTACCTCACCAAAAAATAAATATGTATTCTACTACATTCTAGGCATTAATTTAGCCGTGATCATTTCGATTTTCGAAATTGTCAGTGAATTATTTTCACTACGCATAATCTTAGGAAACGTTTGTTGTGGGAAAAAAATCTATGTGTACATAGCAGTAGTGACTGAGATATTAGTTATCATTAATACAAATTGCCAGCCGATCAAGTGAACATGAAAAGTATCATTCATTTGTTTTTGGGTTCCGACAATCTTTTATCTTCCAGTCAACTATGCTATCCATAACATGCCCAACTGTGAATTTTATTAATTATGCTATAGAATGATCACGTTTCATGTAGGTATCATTAAAACCGTTGCAATTTGTATTACACTTTTGAGGTTTCTCTTCGAATCGTTAACATAATAACAAATAACGGAAAGCCTCAATGAAACAAACATAAATCATACAACATTTATTGCATATAAACTTTTTTTGATTGCAATATATCTGCAAAATTTTTCATCCAATCAAGTTTTATCACAATCATTCATACCAAAAAAATATACAAAAACAAATGGCACCATGTTTCCGCGGTGTGCGATAGCAATTTTTAACTGTGATTCATTGCTACGAAAGATTCGATTTCATGAATGTGTTGTGCGATAACAATACTGAAAATTGGCAAATCGACATCATATCGTGCCTTCATCAGCAACATCATCATCATCGGCAGCATCCTCAGAAGCTTCAGTACCAGCAACAACAACAACAACAATAATCATCATCCGTGGCATCAAATGTAAATGCATCACCCTCTATTCTATCTGTTTCTACGAATATAAGAAGAAATCGGAAATAGACCCAATTTTAATGTAGTGTATATGTATATCCGAAAGTTCGGGCGATTTCGTATCACAAACAAATAATAGAAGTCTGTACGGAGCATGGGATTCCGACGAAAGTCGAAAAACCACGTGGCGTTTAAAGCCTTCTGTGTTGTATTAATACCTACTATACCTAGTGCCATTTAGCTTCTCCACGACGTACAACAAATAATATCATATTTTTTCCACCATATGCATTGTTGTTGGCCAGATTCCTATTTGCTGGCGCTGCGGTGCTGCTTATAGGTCTGTGACTGGGTTGACTAGGTCTTCTGCGCTGCCGGTTCTGGCCAGCTAGCTGGCATGGCTGGCTCCATTTCGTTTCTCGTTCAGTTTTCTTCTTCAGCTTACACTTGGAGAGTTCGCAATTGATTTCGTTGGTGTACAATAGTAGTAGGAGTACGTACAATATGTCTGCACGTATTCGGCTATATGGGCACAAAGCTACAGAGATAGAGTCAAGTCAGTTGGTTTTTTTTAGCGAAGCTAAATGCCAGAAAATCAGGCTCTGGTGTAGCGGCAAGAACAGTAACATCAAAGCACGATAAAGTTTGTTGTTGTTATACGACGATGACTATGACGAAGACTATAATATGGAACACTTCTCTGGGGCAATTAGTAAGTGCACACGAATGAAAGCAAAATTCAACGAAGCAAACCAAACGTATATACCTCAAGTATGTATCTTGAATCGACGACGTAAACTCATCGTATGCTTAATTTAATCTTGCTCTTTCACTGATAATCAGCTTATATTGTTGCGTGCCTCGAGAACACGTGATTCCGAAGTTGATTCAGAAGTTCCCACAGATAGCATAAAAACGACTGTTTACTTTCTTACATAAACGTTAATTAAATGCCGAGGACAAGATGGGGAAAATCTTGTCCAATCTCCGACATGTTTTGCATTGCCGAATAGTAGTGAGTAGGAAGGTGAGTGGTGGAAGTCTAACAATGTTCTGTGGCATTTTTTTTTTGAACAATGTTTATTTGACTCGGTAGGCAAGGTGAATGAAAACACTCGAGAAAAGTGTCAAGTCATGAACTTGACCTTAACCGAATTAAAACTTTTCAATTATAAGAAAAAACAGGCAAAACGAATTAGAAAAATTGAAGTAGAATGCTATGTTGGTACATGAAGCTGTGGTATTTGATAATGACAGAATTGTTTATAGAAGCTAATCAAATTCAAGTGGTTGAATTTACTTATGAGTTTCAACTGGCATTGAAGGAAAACATTACAGGTAGTCTATAAGTAATCTCTCACTAAATATCTGCTATTACATAGCTGGGTTCAAAATAGAAAAATGCCTAAAAGAATGTATATTTGTGTTTCTTTTTTCCGTATTCCCAAACCATAGTTTTTGCTTCAATATATATCCTCTGTAACCTCACTTTGATAGTTTATTAAAAAATTCTTTGCTGAACTTTCCTCTTAATAGTCGCTTTCCCACATCATTTGTTCTGTTATGTGACGATTTCAACCTACCTAGTCTAATTTGGGACACTTTACACAAATTTTGGGACGCCTATTCTGATTTGGAATACTTACTCTGATTTCGGACACTACCTACTCTGATTTGGAACACTACGTACTTCCTACGATACTTGCACCTAGAGATGGGCAAAAGAGCTCAGAGCTCATGACTCATGCTTCTTTTTTCTAGAGTGTTGCGCCGTACTCTAAGTACGCTATTCGCTGCGCATTTCGTTAAGTCTAGTCGAACGAAAGTTTTAGCTCAGAGACTATGCTGCACTCTTTTCAAGGGCTACACTGTAAAAAAAGAGCCATGAACGGTGAGCTATGATTGCTCTCTTTTCATATGCGACCTCTAACCTTCACCATTCTCTTCTTAGCATCGAAACCTTCCATCAATTTTCCTATGAAAATCTAAATTATTTGCCTTGTACACTTTAACTTCCGTAAAGCTGATTTCACTGCCATTTCCCTTGAAATAAATAGAATTAACTGGCTTTCTTTCTTTTGTGTTCTTTGACATTGATGATGCTTTGCTCAAATTGAATATTTTCCTCGCGAACCTCATTCCTTAATTTATAAATTATTCCGTCCCAAAAAGCTGAATGGTGTTTCATGGTTGGGTGCAAAAAGTGCAGTCAGTAATGTATATAAAAAGACTGACTCTCTTGCGGATTTACTTATGTGCAAAAAATTACGCTTTAACTACCGGGCATCAAACCGAAATCTATTTGATCCTACATTCGTTGCTCAAAAAGTCCTCAACTATTCCGAATAGTATGCAATTGTATGATAGAGCTGTTTCTACTCCACATACTCCTTTATTTGCAACAACTCCCGCCATTCGTTTTTTCACTGAAATTTTTCAATACATCTCCCCCTTATCCTTTTTTCAATACATCTCTTCCTCCTTCCCATTTTCACTACATCTCCCCCTCCTTCCATTTTCACTATATATCCCCTTCTTCCCATTATCACTACATCTCCCCTCCTTTCCATTTTCACTTCATCTCCCCTTCCTTCCCATTTTCACTAAAATTCTCCCTCCTTCGCCAGATCTATCCTCGTTTACTCCTGAATTACTGTCCTTTCGTACGAATCCATTAGAAATTGAGCTTCTAATGGACATAATTGACTGGCAATGGTTCCAACGATGTTCATTATGTCGCTTCTATACAATTGCCCATGATAGGCCACTGCAATTGTTGCCATGATGGCCACCATCGCATAGTTAAATCTGCACACTGGGCCATCTGATGGGTCACGATTTTTTGGTCGTGTTTGATTGCCCTCTTTGATGTGATGTGAAAAACTGCTCCCAAGGCTATCCTCTGCGATCACTATTTCTAGGCTTCTCCACTCCGGGTCACATAACGCCCAGTCCTCCACACAATGGTGATGGCCGATGATGGCCCATTGTGTACAGGCGACGTTACATTCTGCCCTGCTCATCCATTTGCTTCCCTCTCTCCATCTTGTTCAACATTAGCTAATATTCCGACTCTTTCCCCTGTATTCGCAAAATTGTCAATATATTCCCCTAGTAAAAAATTCGTTCTTAATTAATCAAATCCTCGAGACAGTGGTTCGCAAGAGACTCAACTCATTTGTTCAACCTACTCTGGCTCAAGAGCGTCACGGCTTAGTCAAATGCAAATCCACTTGAATTATCCTTCTGTTCTATCACATATAATGTCGCATCCGCTCTCGACCATCAAAAACAGGACTATCGATTATATACTGATTCTATATCCAAGCGTATGATCCGAAATAAACCATAACCTAATCCTCCAAAAATAATGTTGATATAACCTGTCCTCATCTATCCTGATTTATCTCTTACATCCATAGTCGTACATATATTGTTACTGCCAAATCCTCTTCCTCAACTTCATTTTACCCATTATCAGTAGTTCCGCAAGGGTCTATTCTTAATCCTCGTCTATTTCTTCTGTTCATTAAAGATCTTCCTTCCGACATACTCTCACCTTGCTCCGTGTATGCTGATGATTTTAAAACGTCCTGAGTGATCAATTGGCAAGAACATTCATTTTTATTACAAATTGCAAAATTTCAAAAAAATACATTTACATATACAATGTCCTCTCTAATGTTCGCCTGCATCCTTTCCGGGTCCCTTCTTAACATGTTTGACAATTTCGAAGATTTGGCATAATATTTGGTCCAAAGCATAAATTTAATAAGCATGTGTTATCCCTCAACGCCATGGCCGCTCCCCAAGTGCTTTCCATTTGTTCACTCCCTTTTCTATACTTTGTACAAAGCGTCCTTAAATATTGGTGTCAAGTTTGGTGTCCGCAATACGTCCATCTAAATAATGCTCCGAAATCTGTCCAACGCAGCTTTACTTATGTTTTCTTTTCTTTCTTTTTTAAATTTCGGCTTCCCTATCGTCCTTACAATGATCATGTGTCATTCCTTCCCTCGTATGAAACCACGGACACCTTTGGCTATGCACCATGACTACTAGGGCCATAATGTAATAATCCACATAGTGCGTGCTCCTATATAACATAGGCCCGAATACCATGAATATAATCTTAGCGAATAGTATTAAAATTTGCTAAATAGCATTACATTTTCAATAAGCTCGTGCCGCTTGGTGACTAGAGCGACGGCTCTGAAAGATTATAGTGAAGGTTCAAAACCAGAATGGAGTACTATTTTTTTTTTTTTTTTAATTAAAAATTTTAGAAACAAAATTTCAGCAATACTAATAAGAATTTACATCTCTTACAATTGTCAAAATCCCGTAGTTCTTTAAAACGAGGGAAAAATTGTTTTTTTTTCAGGACTTGCATGGCGTCAAGGTCTATAATATATAACGCCTTCTCCTATGTATTTTTCGCCTAGTACTTTAACGACTGGCGCTATACGAGTATATTATCACAATTCCGAAATCGCCAGCAGTCGATAAACTCTGGCGTCTGGCACTCGTGTTTTTTTCAGTGGATGGTCGAATCTGACCTTAGCAGCCACGTTTCCGTTCGTTAACTGAAATCGTATGATTTATGGCGAATCTTTGGTGGATATTTCATCAAAAACCTAGTACTCTTTTAACTATTGTTGTAATTCTTAATTTATCTAAAAGAGTAAAGTAGTTTACGTGGCCACACTAGCAGTCAGTAAAGATCTGAATGTGGTATGTAGCAATACACAACGCGCATTGAATCTAATTGACAGTTGGTTTTTCGAGGCACGGCCTAACAGAGTGAATCCTGGTAAGACGAAACTTGTTTTGTTTACCAGGAAAGCAAAACTGCAAGGACTAGTGCTTTCTAATATGAAGGGTGTAACTCTTCAGCTTTCAGATGAAGTCAAATATCTTAGACAAAAAACTTCTCTGGAACGATCATGTGGAAGTGAAGCTTAATCGTGCTTTAAATGCTTTCGAGCAGTGTAAGAGAGCCTTTGCCACTACAAGGGATCTAAAGCCTCGTGTAGTTATGTGGATCTATGTAACAATCATAAGACCGATGATAACGAACGCATTCGTGGTGTGGTGGACTATTGTTAGGCTATTGTATGCTCACAAGAAGTTAGCCACGCTGCAAAGGACTGTGTGCCTGGGTATCTGTGGTGCCATGAGCACTACTCCAGGTGCGGCCCCTTTCTGCCTCCTGTCGCCATTCAAATTCAGAGTGGGGATGGGCTCTATGGGTAGAATGTGGGGATGGGCCCTATGGGTACATGCTCAACACTGCTCTATTAAGGGTTCGATGCGTGAGATCTCCCTGATTGTCGCTATGCCTTCGAATGCTCGAGTGCCCTTCCTCGACTTCGGGCGAAGGTACGAAGTAGTAATCTTGAGCAGAAGTGACTGGAAGGATCCAGATGTCTGTACGAGGGGATACTCCGAGATCTTCTTCACGGACGGCTCGAAAACATATGTATGTTCTGGAACTGGTGTCTATTTGCATTCATCGGACTCTTTTCTCGGAGTGCATGTTTCTGTTTTTCAAGCAGAATTATTCGCTATCTTGAAAGCAGCCTACTAGGCAATTGAAGAAAGATGGAGGGGAAAACTAATTGCTATTTGCAGTGGCAGTCAAGCTGTACCGATGGCGCTGTGTAGGCACCGAAGGCACGATTGAAGGCTTCGAATCTGAAACTGGTCTAGCTCCTAAACGACTTCTGCGCCCATTATGAAACTTGGCAAGGATTATCTACACACTATTAGCTATTTTTAGAAAATAAATTTTAAAAAAAAGTAAATGGTCGAACTTTGTGAAATTCAAGTTCCGAAAATTTAAATATATTTTTTCCCCCAAAAATTTTTTTTTCTAAATATCCTCAATTGCATTTAATAAGCCCATTATATAACGCATCAACTCGAGTGCTTTATTTATTTTTTACTACTTTTTTAAACTGGATAATTTGACTCGAAATACCGTATACCTGCCGATTAGTCAAATTTTTAAAGCCCTCTAGCTCGCTAACCAGACTTATTACGGTAAAAATATTTTGCATCTGGATCGAGAACATATATAGGTATAACATAATCAAATATTACTAAAATCGGAAACCTCAAAATTTTTTACCCTAATGTTTTGTAGCCTATTTTACTCGTTGAGACTATGTGCATAGGAGTTGAGACACTATGTACATGGGAGTCAGACTATGTGCATAATAGAAAATCCTTCAAATCATGGGAATTTTCGCAATGAAATCAAACATACTTCTTAATATAACATTAACCTTAATATAATATTATGTAAACAATTGAACATATTTTGAGAAATACGTCGCTTTTTACTGATTGAAATGAATACTGGTTTTGATTGGTTTTTAATAATTGAAATATTCCAGTTATCGAAAATCGGCTTTTTGTGTCGTATTTGTCCAAGATATGTGTGTGTTCTTGAAGTGAATGTAAATTTCGCTTTCTCATATACATACATATGTATATGTTTGAACATTCGCAAAAACAATAAAAATTCTTCATGTGACAAAAAGTATGAACCACCGTTAACAGTTACGGATGAAGCAGGCATCTCAATTGTAGGTTACTGATGAATTTCACATCGGCTGGATTTAATTACTTTAATAAAAGCTCAAGTTTTCTCTGAATTGAGTTTAAGAGACGCGCAAGTAGGAATAAATAAAAAAAAAAACAGAAATAAATTAAAATTAATTGTACTAATTAAACGTTTCAAGATAATTTGAAATTATCAAACCAGTTTCATATAGTATTGCTGCATTTGACCATTGCATGAAATCGACATGGAAATAAATAAAACTCAGTATTTTTCTCACATCTCTAGACTCTGAGCCAGCAATCAGCCGCACAAGATATTCTAACATAACACGATCGAAATTAGATATGTGCATATAAATTGTGAAAGCGACTATAGTTTGATATTCAATGCCGTTTTAAATTCTGGCCCCACCTCGAATTTTTCATTCGTATCCATTCATGAATTCTTTGAATAAATAATTTTTTTTTTTACCGTGATACAAATTAAGTGGATTTGTTTAACGAATAGAAAATGTTCATTTAGACATGTGATTGAAAATGAATGAGGAGATACTGTTAAAGAATTTACTAGACATAAAGCGATGAAAAAAATATACCAAGATATTTCTGCATATCATTTGGGAGATTTCGAAATTCGAATGGCAATATGATGTAATAATAGAAAACTGAGAATAATTGGATTTAAAAAAAAAGCATTAAAAAAATAAAATATACATTTGATTGATAGATGATGACAGTAACTATGCTCTCTATATGAGAAACTTTTAGACTCCTCATAATGGTCATAAGCATTTCTCCGAATATTGAAGACAAATTCAGCAAATCAACAATTAGCATAACAGAACATATTTATTCAGATATAAGATTATTTTAAAACAATTTCTATTGCGAGTTACTTAATACTCAAATTATATTATTTTAAAATAAACTCCCGTAACTTCCCACAACGATGTTATTTACCCCAAAAAAAATCCATTGCAATATTACAATCATATCGGTCGTTGAACACAAATCAAGAATTATTTCTTCATCATTAGTTTAAATGAATATTTGTTAAAATACAGATGTGCACATGTATCGTATCAAAATTCTTCGGCATCTATTTGAAAATAATTCTAACAAATTGTACGTATCAGAGAACTAAGTAGATGCGATGTGTATAAATTTGTAAAACGATTCATTTCCATAAGTCCAGCCGGTTGGAATCTTTCAAGCAACGAGCTTGTGTGGAATATCAATAGATTCTCTAGATACATATATCTATAAACTTGTCGCGGTAAAATTTACATGCAATCAACGTTTTAACCTGATCATTTCGATATTGTGCAGAAATAATCATCAATTTGCAATGCAAATATTGTAAAATAAAATTGCGAAGAGAACGTTTTCATGTTCGCATCTCCGACTTTTTGTGCTTTAATATGATTCTACTGATTATATTTTTGGAAGTTTTATATTATAAAAAATGAATCTTGTAATTTTGCTCGGATTTGTTAATCTTCAGTTAAGTTATGAAGTTTATTTTTGCCTTTTAGGCTTTCAATTGTGGTAAAATTATTGGTTCGAGGACATATCCACTCTTCTTTAAAAATAATAAAATAGCTGGGTGATTTTAACAGTAAAATACAAACAGTAGTATGTTAGCTCTATTTTTTAACGGGCGATAAAATTATTTTACGCACTGCTCCCTCTGTCGATATCTCTGCTCCTTACAAACAGGACGGATTGGAGCGCAGATCGCGTTTGTTTGAGAGGGAGCGAGAGAGAGAGAGAGAAGGAAGGGAAAGAGATCTCCAACATTGTGGATCGTTGACACGAGTCTCGATTTGTCGAGTTTTTCGAGTACTGCATCTAGCATATACTACTTTTTTTTGTTGCTTCTCTTCCTACGTTTGTGGTCGCTCTTGTGTTGTTACTGTTAACTCTTGCTCTTCTACACCTTTTTTTCTACCTCAGGAGTTCCCCAAAGATCCATTCTTGGCCGTTTATTGTTTCTTTTGTTTGTTAACGATCTTCCTTCCCTCTTTAACTCACACTGCCTTTTGTACGCTGATATGCTCGTAAAATTTTCAGAGTGATTGAATCCGCTAGTGACTGTACCATATTGCAGAACGATTTGGATGCTTTGGCTAACTGGTGCACTGCTGATTCCCTCACTTTGAATATTGAATGTCTTTCACCCACAAAACATCCCCTTTGCTCTTCCCCTACTGTGTCCTTGGCTCTCCTCTCAATGATGTTGCTAGTATCAAGGACCTTGGCGTGATTTTTGATTCCAAATTGAAGTTCAAATTGCATATTCTACACGTCACTGCCAAGGCTTCTCGTTTTTCCGGCTTCATCATCCGATCCTCTAAACGTTTTGTTAATCTTTCCACTCCTCTATATCTGTTTTTTTCCTTCGTCCGTAGTGTTCTTGAATACTGTTGCTAAATTCGGTGTCCGCATTACGGATACTTGATCGATGCGGTTGAATCCGTGCAACCCCGATTCACCCGCTCGTTGTTCTAAAGTACAGTATTCCGTATTGTGATTACAATATGCACATCTCCATCCTTCAAATTTCTTCCCTTGAGTCACGTAGAGTGCTAATGAGAGCTGAGGGTCATCCTTACCTCTGTTTATAAGCATCAATCGTGCACCTTTCAATCGGGTCGAGAAGAATTACATGTGCAACAGCAAGTTTAACGGCCTACAACGCTTCTGGTAAATCGGAATCCAATAAGATTTTCTCTACAACAGTCAATGGAAAAGTTTTCAGAATACGACCATATTTTCCATATTTTCTTCGACATTAAAGCCAACTATGATAGCATAGTCAGAATAAAACTTCACAGGATCACGAGTGAGTTCGATATCGCATCCAAAAACAAATAAGACTGACAAGACTGATCAGAACGCATGTTTAAAGCCAAATTGAGGAAGCTGTATCCTTATCATAGCCATTTACAATCAACAACGATGTGACGTCTTCTGCTGCGTCGTCTTCATCCTGGCTTAACCCTGGCTGTTCAAACTTAGAAAATTGGTTCGAGATACTGCAGGATACCACCATCATTAAGTTTACCCAACTGCTGGCTTATGCTGAAGAGATTGATATCATGTGGCGACGGTACGAACGAGCTTTCAAAGAATTTTTCATGAAAATGAAACAGGTGAGAAAACAAAGAAAAGTCAAATATATATGGCGGCAGCACCGGTATCGAGAAGCATAAGCGTGCACAGGATTTTGAAATAGAGGGGGCAAACACACAAATTCATTGAATTAGTTTGTAGGCATAGTAGTAGTTTGTAGTATAGTGCGGGGTAGAGTGCAACAGCAATTTTTCAAAAGTGGCTAGCACTAGAGAGTGCGATTGGGGGGTTTATTTAGTTACTTCAGCAAAAGGTTTATTTAATCCAGCCTACAACGGGTTGACATTTTTAAAGTTTTCATTCACAATCACATGTGTCAATATGAAGCGATCAGTTCCATTATTCACTTCATCTCTTATTTAACTCAAAAATTTACTCGCAGCTAGGTCGAAGCTAAATTCGATTTATGGTCATTTATTTATTTATTTTTAGTTAAGACAGTATTCTGGTCTAGAGGCTCGATTTTGAGGTGATTTTACGGACGCAATAAAAAAAAAACCATTAACATTTTTGGTATATATTTTTTTCACCAGCCTTTTATTAACATTTTGAAAGTACAAAAATGTATTCAAAAAACAAAAAAAAAAATTGATATAATACAGGCCGGCGAAGTAAAGGTTAAAAAAAACTTGTCTCATGGTTAACATGATTCCAACCTTCCTGGTGGTTTGAAACATAAATTTTTGATGAATTCTGTAAAAAGAAGAATTTCAAATTCGTCTGACGTATGCGATTTGAAAAATTTTTTTTTTTCACAAAATGGCGTCCATGTTTTTTGCCTCATTTTTTCAACTTTGGGGATCTTTAATAAATAGTAAAAAAAAAATGAAAAATCCCTACTTCAGACGATAACTAATACTGTTAAAAGGGTTTGTGCAAAATTTCACGTAAATCGGTTTATTACAACTAGAGATATCATGTCAATCGTATCGAGAAAAGTAGTTCTGAGAAAAACGCGTTTAAAACTTGGAGTCTCGTTTCGGGCAGTTAGTTCGCGTGTCACAAAAATGGCTATAACTCCAAAAATAATTCGAAAATCCGAAAATCCCTTTAAAAGCTTAGTCTTAAAGGTCTAAGCTTTGAAAATATGCAAACGAAAAAAATCGATTTGGTCAAATTTCTAGACCAGAATACCCCCTTAATTGTCTATGCCTGGATTCGAACCAGAGACCAGACACACTAGCAGCCTATGCTTGGTACACTCTGATAAACAAGGATTTTTATGAAACGCAAACATATGGTGTTTGGAAGTAATGCTGAAATTTGATTTTTTTGTTGGAGTATAACTAACGTGCAATCGTGAATCAAGTAGATACATGAAATTGTGGAGCCCCTCCAACAAAGACCTCTTATATACTACTGATCTTCCAATGACACCCTGCTTTCAAAAGTTTTTATTGTTTTGATTGAATTATTTAGGTTAGGTTAGAATGAGCGGCTGTCAGGTGAAAAGAACCCTGCCGAAAGACACACATAAGCACATTTCTAAGCCCATTTCTAAGCCCATTTCTAAGCCCATTTTCTTTGTTTAACGTCCGCACCTACGGTTAAGTTTAATCGGACGGCCCACCATTAGGGCAGGGACTGACAATGTCAGTCAACACATAAGCACAGTAATGTACTCATTGTTCATATATCAATTGGGACGGAGACTATGGTAGTTGCACGGTCAATATTGTACTAGCATTTGCAAACACTGCCAGTTTTAATTAGATCTATAGGATCAAACTCCTTTTATATATCGGGACCCAGGTCACAAATAATATGCTTTGTCAAATTTACCACAAGATATCGTTTGGCAATAATCTCTAGCCATTATAAAGGGAAGTCCCCATACTGAATAGCCTCTAGACCACAGCCAACTCGAAACTCTCCAAAAGATTGACCTCAAATGGCAGGTTTATTGTACATTTAGAAGCGTGATTCCCGTGCTACAGATGCAGTTGATTTTCGGGTGGAATCATAGACATACTTTATTATAGTATTACCTAGAAGCAGGACGCGGATAGTGTATTTGGGGTCACCAATCTCCTAGGACAGTGTCGCAACAAAGTACTACTTGCCCCAGCTATGGTAGGTGTGGAGCGCCACTTCTTGTAAAAAAAATACCTGTCTAAAAAGAACAGTTAAATAACTTTCCTTTCACCAGCTCAGATAGATGCAGGGCTCTTGGGTTGATTGTTAAGCATTGGTGCCAAAGGTCCTTAGCGAATGGCCGAAGCCGATCAACCTACATCAAGAAAAATCGTGTTACATGAATCCCTCAGACTGCAGCCCAAACCACAATAGCTACCGTCCCCGATTCAGCAAGGTGTGGGCCTTTACCCCCAAGCAGGTCATTCCTCCACTAGAAGAGGTCTTCCTTCACCGCTAGGTAAACACAGTGGCTCTATTTCCCTGAGATCTTAGCCACCATCAGCAGACGAACAAAGAGGTGTGCGCAAGCACTTAGCGTATAACAAATGTCAACCGCCTTCCATAGCAATCTACCCTATGGCTAAGACTTTCCATACATTCGCTAGGCTGCGTACGGTTCTGATCTCTCTAAATGACAATCATCTACTGTGATTTCAGGCCTCCGCAAACTCGATAAGAGTGGGATTGTCGATTCCCATTGATCAAAAGTGCACCTGCACCAGCGTAAGGGCATGTAGAGTTGCTACTCCCCCAGTCCATCTGCAGACAAAAATCCTTCAGAGATTTTTCTCGCATATTTGTATTATAAAGACTCGTATTGGTTCTTATATTAAATAGAATTTATGGTTAGATTTTATTATTCGAATGGAAATATACCGGACTAATATTAAAAGTTTTGCAACAATATGTTTCCTATTCGGAAAATCTCAGCCACTGTACACAGGAAACAAACTGCGCGACCCCTTTTAAGATTTGGGTCCGCTTGATTTGAGAAACCAAAGATATGTAGAAAAATCTTTTTTTATGGCCATTGTATTGAATAAAAGGCTCTGAAAGTGGATGATACTCTGAAAATGTACTTTCAGATTATGTACTCCTTCCAGCATCTTGGAAACGATTCTGAAATCCAGATACTATGCACGATTTCCGAAATTGCAAGCATATTTGACGTAACATACAAATGACTTGAAAGCTCATCCTAACATTTATATTCTTTTTTATTTTAAAAACCATTGTGAAGAAGTACCAGGGAATCATTGAGTGAAAATTTCAAGCAATTATGATTCAGCTGGGACTCATACATATTCTGAGCACAGATAAGTTTGGAAATTTGTCTTCGTCTTGAACGTATTAATATTTTTAGCCATTTATCTCTTGAAAAGGCTGGTTCATTTTTAATGAGTAATTTTGCTGTTAGTATAATATGCTATAAACATTTAGCTATTTATTCTAATATAGTTTCAGTTTCAAATTTTATCTTGAAAGTAATCTTTATAGAAAATTAGAAGCTAAATTATGAACCCAGTGTTATCGATTAGCGTGATTCGTTGATTTCTAATCAATTCTAATTGATGATAATGGAATGAATATCAACGTTAAATCCTAATCTTTTCTTGTAACGGACACGACGCATTGCTAGTAAATTGTTAGTTGATTCAAAGCTGCTTATCTGACTATACATGTTGTCATTGAATCAAGGCAAATGGACTCGAGCTGTATGTCATTAAGTGGTGCTCTCAGAGAAAACAAAAAATTGTTGCTAAATAATATCTTAATCATTATACTATATTTCCTGTTCAAGGTTTTTCTATATGCAAAATTTAAGCATAATTCTAACATTTACCAGTTCAATAAATTATTCGCAACCATATCCGATTGGAATATATTCTCTGAGTCCACACATTCAGCATCATTTAATAAATGAATGAATATCCACTCCCTCACTGGGTTCATATCAACAATCATTTAGATCTACGAATTAATAATACATCAGTCTCATCCCAAATATTTTGCATTGGCATTCACAGAAAACACCAATAAATATTTGTATATATTGATTCCTTCATCTCAATACCACCACCTGTGATTTGTTGTCTGTCGTATATTTAAAACATATATGAAATGAAAGTTGTGTATCGTCTAGCAGAACAGCAAGCAGTCAGTACCATACCCTGTCGCTACTATGGCTACAAATCCAATGTGCCTTTATGCCAAGTCCCCAAGTATATAGTATCAGACGACATCTAGCCAACTGTCTTCACACTTTACCGTGTGTAGTCATCATCATTATCATCATTGCCGTGCAGCAGCAGAGCAAAGTACAGCAAAGCAGCAGCCGATACGGCAATAGCAATAGCAACACAAAACACTAGTCCGAGCTTTGACTCTGGGTCCCATTACATGATATGGCAAAAGCAATTCTATAAGGAAATAATATCAAGCCGGCAAAAAGTAAGGCAAGCAAGCAAGCAGCATAGTGTGTCATTCATACTTACTTACGTGCGTTCGTTGTGGCGGCTGGTCTTTCTTTTTTTCGGATTCATTGATGACGTACCGGCGACGAATCTGAAATGGATGACAAACCATGTGCTGCTGCTGCTGCTTCTTCGTTGTTAACTGCTCGAAATATAATTTGGATTGGACTCTACTGCACACGTTAAAGATACACATGTGTCATTGGATACAAAAAAAGTATTTATAGGGGAAGGCGGGCAATAGATATGACATTTGAGATAGGTTTGCGAATCTTGGAGAATATTATTAGAAAGGAAAAGGAAAGTATGTACGTAGGAGGCGAAAGCGAGTTTAATCATATTTTGGGTGAAGATGCTTTGGCGAAAGGTCAATAACTTGTTGTTCCTCTATTTTGCAAAAGGATTTTCAGCATCCGATAATTCGATCGTTCATTCTGATTTTAACTTTTTATTCCTAATCATTCCATTTGGGAGCTCCATATCTTATATCTTTTCAGTTTTTGACCATATCTCTTTTAAGTTTAGTATCTTCAATGAGCATGCAACTGTCAGCTAACACTATCTACTTTTAAGGATATTATATAGTAGACTTAGCTGTCATCTTTATTCTCTAAATATGCTGTGTCGTTACAACTGAAGGAAGTAGTCGTGAAGTAAGGAAATGTTATACCTGTAACAAAAGTGAAGAAAAGTTTTGATGGTACATAGAGGAGAGCTTCAAGTAATTCAAGTAATTCGAATTATAATGAATTTTTGAATCTAATACCATCACGTACTACTCCTAAATACAAATTATAATTCGCTACTAAACAAGTAGTTTATTAAAAACAAGTCCTCACAAATTGCCCTGTGGTCGTAATGGACAAAGACGAATATGACCGATTAGTTATGGAAAAGCTCAACAACGGGGATTACCATGAGCTTAGGAAAGATCCCTTACCAGACTCTATCAAACGAGTTGAAAGAGTCTTGAAAGAGTGCAAAGGGACGATTGGAGAGGTGAACAAGCTGCGGGTCTCAAACCCGTCTTTGCCAAGAATTAGGTGCCTTCCAAAGATACATAAGGAAGGAAGTGAACTTAGGGAAATTGTCACCGCTACAAGCGCTCCAACAAGGAGAATCGCAAAGTGGATTGTAGACGAATGTAGGGCCTTAGGGAAGATTAGCGATAGAACAGTTAAGAATCGAGACGAGGTAATAGGGCGGCTTGGAAGAGTGGCAACAATAGGGGAAGATGAGCTAGTTGTATCATTTGATGTCAAGGCTCTGTTCCCAAGCGTGCCAGTAAAACAAGCACTCTCGTTCTTTGAGGACTGGGTATTAGAGAGGAATAGCTCACCGGAGGGGAGGAAGAGGGCTAAAGACTTTTTGAAACTCGCTACGGTTTGCATGAATGAAAGCTATTTTACTTTCAGGGGGAAATACTTCAAAGCGATGAAAGGTGTTGCAATGGGAAATCCTTTATCTCCACTTATGAGTGAGATATTTATGGATAGACTAGAGAAGAAACTTTATGAAGAAGGTTCGCTTCCTCGGGTTTGGCTGAGATATGTAGACGATATTCTAGCTATAGTTAAAAAAGATGCTTTGGGAGAAACGTTGGAGAAGTTGAACCAAGCACATAAGGACATCCAATTTTCAATGGAAATCGAAAAGAATGAGAAACTACCCTTCTTGGATTTAATGGTCATAAGGAAAGAAGGTCTTCTTAGTTTCAATATCTACCGAAAGCCCACACACACCCAGAGGACAACACCATCCACGTCTGATCATTGGCATTCCCAAAAAATTGCCCCCTTTAATTCGATGATTCACCGGCTATTAACAGTGCCCATGGATCCAGATGGTTTTAACTCAAAAGTTAAATATTTTAAAGATACGGCGAGAAAAAATGGATTTGACGAGAGGATAATTGGAAATTTTGGCAAAAAGAAAAAGTATAGAATACAGCGTGATCTTTTAACGACGCTTTTTACGCAGAAAAAACAAGAAACAACCATAAGAGTTGCAATTATTTATTCATCAGTATTCAAAAAAGCTCGGGTACTTCTTGAACGCTTTGATATTAAAGCAGTTCCAACCAGTAAAACTAAAAAATTAGGTACTATACTATGTCACGTCAAAGACAAAAAGGATTAAAAGGAAAAATGTGGAGTTTATAAAATTACCTGCCCAGAATGCGACAAAATATACATCGGGCAAATGAAACGGTTACTTGGTGTTAGACTAACGGAACATAAACGGAAGCAGCTTCAGCGAGGAAAAAGAATACAACATTAGTGCGTTCAGCAGTAGCAAAGCACATATTGGAGGAGGATCACAACATAACTTGGGACAACGTGGAGGTGATCAAGGAGGTACAGCAGGTGCGAAAACTGGATGCGTACGAAAGCCTGCACATATGGAAAACGCCTATGCATAGAAGACTAAACACAGACCAAGGAAACTGTGCATCACCATTGTTCAGGCTAATTTGAAACACTCATTTGATAGTGAGGAGGATAATTTAATTAAATATGGATACTAAAGAAATTAATAGGCAATTAGTTGGTAATTAGTATAAGTCAATACTTTAAAAGTAAGCTCTATAAGTAACACATAAGTTAGATTAAGATTAGTCTGATAGACACTGAAGAAGAGGGCAGATTACCCTCGAAATATCGATATTTGTCACAAAATTCAATATATCTAGCTTTTAAAGGAAAAATCGACTTTATTATTAAAATATTTTTTTTGAGCTAGGAAAAAATTGGTACACATTAAATACAATTAAATACAATTACATCATGATGTCTTAAATTCATGTGCAGGGACCTACTACACCATATGTATTATTTGGGAAAGGTCTCTCAATTCAATTGACGAAATCCGTCACAATCCCAAACATGATATTGCAAAATTCAATTGAAAAAAAAATATACATTTATATCAAATGTTATCCATTTCGTTACCATTCTCCCCATAATTCTATAGTGCTCACAGAATGTATATCGAAGTATTAAGCAAAAACATCAAGTTAAACTTTGAATAGCTGGCAAGTATATCAAGTCCAGTCAGCCAGCCAGTCAGTCAGGCCGAGGCATGGCAACATGCTTGGCAAGCAAACCCACAGCGACGAGACACAGAGGTGGTAGCATTTGACTAGTGTGTATGTATACCCAATTATAATACACTTTCTTTGCATGCATTCGATATACATAATTTGAAGCGGCAAACGCCAGAATTAGCACACTCGACAGGTGTGTGAAATAACAACATAGCGCAGGGGCAAAGCAGCACCAGCAGCGCAGCAGAGTGTATATTGGAGATATACAGCGTGTTTTTTTTTTTGCTTCATTCTTTCTTATTTTGGGTGAATGGAACCTTTTGATATAGATGAATGTTTGGAATTAAGCGGCTTTTTCCAATTACATCTATTATGAAGAGACCAGACCCAGACAACATCTACTCATCATAACAGAGCGCGAGGCGAGATTTTCTATAGATGGATGTTTAGACGCTATTGGAAACATGCGGTTTACGTACGTTCGTATGTTAGGCTTTTGTTACGTGGTCATGACGCAATATGGATGTGATTATAACCCGGCAAAGAGCACATACCCACATCAGTTTGATTCTGTGGAAGCACGTGGTCAATCTTGGGAACTGATACAATATATGTATGTTCATGAGATAGATTAATACATACAATGCAAACGTCAATGTCCGCTTATTCCGATTTTCTTGACCGAATCAAACGGAATACTGAATGGGAGCATACAACGCAAGACATAGATTTGATGATGACATACATACACGTATTGCTGTTGATAAGATAAGAGAACAATGATTTTTGTGTCTAGGCGCTATAGTTGGCCCCAAGTCGCATGGGACCAACGGCCAGTCGAGATAATGCGAGTTAAATATAAGCTATCAATGTTCATCGAATTGATGCTGTTGAATGGATGTGTAAATTATTTCTGCTGTATAAATGGCTTTTCTTCGAAAATGGTTTGGTCACGTTTTTGAGATTTTTGTTGCTGCTGTTTTGCGAAAAAGCGATATCGTAAATATCTGAGATTTATATGGTAGAGAAGTTTTATCACGTGCATTTTTTATAATCGATTTGGGAAACAAGATATATTTAGAAAATACCAGGAAATTTATTTTTATGAGACCTTTCATTATCGATGATAGATTTTCGTGTTTTTCATTATGGTGGGTATGGATGATTTAAGATAAATGTATCTACGTTTTATGGAATTGCTTGCAATCAGCAGTGATTGCTATAGGCATTAATCATTGATACTTTGGTTTAAAACTTGAAGTTAACTCAAATTTTTTTGTTTGTTGAACAAAATCCTATTGAGCACTTGCTTTGATTACACTCAATTTCACTAGTTAGTTATCAAACCAAACTGGTTTTTTTATGTATTTAATGTCTTCCAGTACAAAATTCTTTTTTTGCAAAACAAAATGTTACTGAATGATAATATTAGGAGAACTTCAGATTAACCTCCACTATTCTAAAGCAGTAAAAGCTACCATTCTTCTTCGCCTGTCTAATACAGGGGAAAAGCTGATACTAATCCAAGAAGAACGGGTTGTAAACAACCGGGTTTGCGGGTTGCGTACCAATGGTTACAGACTGATTACACCCGACAGTCTGGAGAAACCACGAGTTTTCATTCTTCAGCCACTAAAATCTGTGTACCCCCTGCTCTGGGTGTTAACTCCAATGCTCATCATGAGATATGGGGCAGCTGTGACCCCAATGGCAGATGATGCATTCTTTGACTTCATCTTGGTCTACAACTGGTCCATCGCGAACGTGGGTAGCTAGCCGACTTTCATCGCTTCAAAGCGGAGGGAGGGAGGCTCTTGACGTTACCTTGGTCAGCGAGCTTCACGCACATCTTCTGAAAGATTGGAAGGTCGCACACGAGCGTTCGTTTTCTGATTACATATCTTTTAATGTGGGCGGCTGATCCACTACGGAGCAGGTAGTCTTTGTTGATAGGAGAAGTACGAACTGGATGTAGTTCCAATCCCTAGTCCGATCTTCATTGAACCTTTCTCCGGGGAGCATCAATTGCTACCAGGATCTGGATCAAGTGGTTAATACTATTGCTAGCACTCTCAACTTTGCTCCCACGATAGAATGCAACCCATCCAAAGGCAAGATAAATCCTAAGCCTCCATTGTGGAATGTGGAAATCACCACCCTACGGAGGGAATGCAGAAAAGAGTTTAGCAACGCTAAAAGATCTAATGACTGGACAATGTATGAAACACAAATTAACGTTTATAAAGCGAAGAGAAACCCCTGGAGAGTCTTCGGTAGGTGCATAGAGGCTATCAATAATGTAAATCGGCTCCGTAAGGTCTTAACCTCAGCACCAAAGACTTTAGGGTGTATTCAAAACTCTGACGGTAGTTGGACTCATTCGAGCATTGACAAACTGAATCTTCTTATGGGCTAACATTTCGCAGGGGATTATTCTTCCAGCAAACACGGCGTGTCATATGGAGTCGGCTCTAAAGATCTCAAACTCCTAATTGAGGTGGATCATTAACTCTTTCGAGCCGTTAAAATCTTCGGACCGTGTTGGTGTTCTTCCGGCTAATATTCAGCTTTCTATAGAAGTTTCTATAGAAGTAAAAAAAAATCTACAAGGCGTGCTTGCGCTTTTCATATGTTCCCATCAGCTGTCAGAAAAACAATAGTTGTATTTGGGAGAGTTTCGCACGTTAAACCTAAAGACTATCGTTCGATGTATCTTAACTCTGCTCTGTTAAAGATTCTGGAAAGGGTCATTGGCCACCATATCAACAATTGATTAATCTCGCTGTCGCAGTATGCCTATACCTGTCAAAACTGCTCTTCGCGCTCTCATTGAACAAATTGAAAAATCCCTCGCTCATAAAGAGTATACGCTTGCCGCCTTTGTAGACTGGAGGAGGCTTTTAACCATAAAAGGTCTGGTGAGATTCTTGAGGCTCTCGTTGATATGGGAGTTGATATGCGGCTGACAGCTTTTACAAAGTAGTTCCTCAAGAATAGAGTTGTATTCTCTTCGCTGGGGAACTTGTGACGATGGTTCAACACGGGCACACCTCAAGAAGGAATCTTTTCTGCTTTGTTTTGGAACATTAACTCTTCTGAAGCGGCTGGATTGTGCTGGTTGCAAAGTGGTTGTTATGTGGGCTGTATAGCCGTGTCAGGAAGGTATCCAATTACGCTTTCGGAGAGGTTAAATCACTGTCTTGATATAATTTCACGTTGGAGCTGGAATTGCGGCTTGAATGTGAACCCCAGTAAAAAGGCGCTAGTACTATTTGCAAGAAATAAAGTTTCCTCCTTTAGATTAAACGGAGACTCGATTGACCTGAGTCCAAGGGCCAGCCAGCGTACTTTAATTATATGTGCCGAGATTGTGTTCATAGTAATTGGGGCTATGTTATATGGAAGTTGAGACTATGTACATAGCAGATATTGAGCATAATATCGAATTTTTACCTTTTTAGCTAGATTTTATAGCTATGGTGTTATATAGGACTCTGCCTTATGATAATTTTTTCAGTGTCCTTGAACATTTTTCTCTATAATTTTTTTGCATGCTAGAGCACCATACAAATTCGCTCAATTTTCTGGCAATTTGTCATCAACATCCTCTATTTCATCCAAACCTACTTTTCTATCGAGCAAGTGACTTTACCCTGCTCCAGGACAATTTCAGGCCTTAAAAATGTAGCTGTATTGCATTTCATACCACTGTCAATCCTTTCTTCACTTAATTAATACGCGTAGATCTAAATTTTCCGAATAATGATCACGGCGAACTGTGAAATCAGTCGAACTACAGATTGATTTTCAAGTCTACTGACAATTTGCTGTTTTAAAGGCTTTCTCTCTGTCAGCATTCATTCTGGTTTGTTTAAATTTTATTTGCGTATCAGCTTAAAAATGTGGATATTGCAGAGACTTTTTGCAAGTTTTTCTGATTGTTCGTCTAATAATTACGATTTTTGCCCCTCGAATTGAGGTTATATAAACCTAAATTCATAAGAAAAACAGTTTATTTTATCGGTGTTAGTGTTACGGACTTTCAAAGGAGAATAGGAAAATAATGATAAAATGTATCATTATTTTCCTATTATCCTATTCCTATTATCGAAGAAACCACCACAAACAAATGAAAAGATAAAAATAATATAGCAGCACACAAAATAAATTTTGTCACGCGTAAAATGCAAAGCAAAACTTGGAGAAAAATGCAAAGATTTCTGCAAAAAGCCAAGGTGGTTTTTTGTTTTGTTCCTTTTCAAACGGAGCCTACTTCATTCCACAGAAAAATCGTTTAATTCCTTATGGAACTCAATTGATTCCAAAGGGAATTCATGACTCCAAAAGGAATTCTTGATTCGAAAGAGAACTCATTTGAATCCACAAACAGCCTATATGATTTCGGAAGAAATCCACTTTGTTCCAGAGAAAGTTCATTTGATTTAACGGGAAATTTGCTTGATTCCACACGATAATTATGGCATAAGGGAAAATTGCATGTTTTAGCTAAGGATATCAGCAAAACAATTGCTTGTTAATTTTTCCCACAAGAAGCTTGCTTGTTTCCAAAGAGAATCCACGATTTCGCACTGAACCCGCTTGATGCTACACGGAATCCGTTTAATTCTACATAGAACCCGCTTGATTCCTCACGGATTCTGCAGTGAATCCATTTAACAGGAAATCAGAATATCTGTTTGATTCCACACAAAACTTTCGTCATACTCCTAAGTAACAACCTTGGCAATCATGGTCTAATACACATTTAAACAGTGACCTGAGCTATAAAATATATCTGCAAGGGCCATTTGAAAAATTATTTAATGCTTTATAGTGAAAATTCCCCTTCATTATGTGATTCTCTGCTTAAAGTCTCGACTCCCATGCACATAGTCTCAACTCCTATAGACATAGTCTCGACTCCTATGCACATAGGGCCTTTCCGAATTGACGTTTTGATTTGACTTTTCGTCGGCTTGATGGTGCTTTGAGGTAATGTTACGAAGTAAAGCCATAGATTTCGGACACCTCATCTCTGTCTGCTTCAAACTGTTAGAATAGCTTAGCTACTCTGCTGACATCACAATCTGTCATAATAAGCTGAAGATGAGAACGAAGACGTGAATTCGGAAACGCCCATAGTCTCGACTCCTCTGCATATGGCTCCTTCGCATATCATCACAGTGCGCTATATAACATAGGGTTTCCATAAGCTCATGTTGCATATTGAGTAGAACATCGGCTCTTAGAGTCTGGGGTCTCTGGTTCGAATCCAGGTTCGGTTGGGCGTGAATGATTGCTTTTGATCAGGGCCCATAATACATGGCTTTGCAAACTATAATATGTAGCACCTACACCTATAAACTTTTTGCTATTCATCATAGTGCCAGGACATCTCAGACCAGCTTTAAGAGAAAAGTCGAAAGAAAGTCTGGCCATTTGAGCAACTCAGCAACAAAAATGGCTCTGAAAAGAAAGATCAAACTAAATTTTTCGTTAAATCGTCAGGACTAAGGTGACATTCGGATTAGTTGAGGAAGATACAGTCCTCTTGCCATAAAAAAATATCAGAGGCACTAAATGAAAAGTATTTGAAAATATAGAGAAACCCTCTTATTCCTTGGTTCAAAACATTCTAGAAATTCCTAATCTATTGGATTCCAGTTCCTAATGTGTGATTATAAATTAATCGGTTCTGGGACTTCTGGGAGTATGGTATTTTGTTGGGAACTGTCGAAATCAATGCTTTCAAATAAAGTTTTTGTAGCGAAGTACTGTGAAGGCTTGTATGATTTAATCATTTTCTTAACGGGTATTTGTGAGAAATGTTTCGTATCACAACTCCCTGATCTTCATTTAGTGAATGTTAGGACACCAATGGTTATTTCCGGGTTCGAACCAGAAATAACTGTCTGGTAACGTCGGATTTGCCCCGCAATAACACTAAATTGATTGACTAGAAGCCCACAAACGAGATCGAGAATTGGTTCATACCCATAGCAAACACAATCAAAATCATACTATTGAAACTTTGCACCCCTGTTCAGTTTTCTTCCTCATTGGCCTTAGGTAGTCTCGTGATGACATAGTTAAGATTATTATAGTGAACTATGGCGAACAAAAACTAAATTAGTGTCAATGATGAATATATGATGCAATGTTTAGTTTTAAGCACGCTCTCCAGTTTATTCAACCCTGGAATATGCAAAATAATTTATGATGCTCGATAAAAAGCAAGTAAAGAATTGATCCGAAATACGTACACTAAACAACAAATTACATGTTGAAAATTACTATTCCATTAAATTCATATTTATGACTACATCAAATCCTAACTGCCAGCATAAAACCGCTAATAAAATTTAAAATAATATACCGTTATTCGGAATGCAAATATAGTAAACCAATATAAACTGAGCATGATTTCACCTTTAATAACATTCCACAACTGCCAATGAAATCTCGTGTGCTACTTAAATAAGTTACCAAAATATAGGTCAGTGATTGGGAAAATATTTCTCCCTGATCTTTGGAGAGAAAAAAAACCCCGAGATTCTTAAGATGCAATCTGTCTGTTGCGTTATTGAACACACACAGAAGGCAACGCAATAATACCGTTGCCGGGAATGAAATTCATTCCTCACGCGCACTCATTTCAATAAAAAGATTCTTCCCCTCGCCAATGACAACAACTTTCGACTACTATATTCATCGGACGACAACGACTGTGAACTTTTGCGACTACTATAACTTCGACTTGACTTGGGCTGCTGTGTAATGTAACGGTCGGTGGTGACTGATACTTTAATGCTGCTCCTTCTCTTCTCACTTCTTCGAAAAGAACACGAGAAACTTGTTTGATTCATTCAAGGACCGACCGGTTGGTTTTATTCGTACTTTTTTTTTTTTATTAGTCATTTAACTTTCCAATTTAAATTTTGTTCGCAATGGTTTTGTATGTAGCCTTTTAAATTTTTATATAGTTGGTGTAATTCGTTTTTGTTGTCTCCTTTTTGGTATGGCTGTTTGCTATCGATGCTTTTGCGCATTTACTCAAGTTTCGAATAAATATCTATTCTAGGATTTTTTTTTTATAATGATGAGCGGATGATATGCAGAGATGGTAGGAGAATATCGATGTTGTCTACTAGAAGTATCCGTTTCTTGACATTGGTGTTTTCGATTCGATGTTTTTTTTTTTGCATCGAAGTTTTTTCTTCCAGAAACATTGATGTTTTTCTCAGTATTAGCATTCCATTTCCCATGTTAAAAGCTAATGCTTATTTCTAAAGTATTGTCGAGATACTCGTAAGTATTACAGATGCGCATGAAGCATTCCATTTGTGACCACTTATATACCCACTCATGTGCGGATAAAGAGTAATGCATTATTGAGATAGGCTCTATGATGCACCAGAGTTGTCAAAAGCACAGCAAAGCTGTCATGCTACAACCTGCTTTTGGGGTCTTGGACAGTGTAGGTGGCAGAGACTCTATTTTCTTTTCAAAATCGAAATCTTGCTAGTGTGAAATGATTAGTTTCATGTATCGTTTTGCTCCTGATTTGGCTCAGGTACCTAATTAGAGCTGGGTTAACTCAAAGCGCGGTGCGTGGTCAATCGCCCGTACTTGGATTCGAACCAATGACCCCACAGACTAAGAGCAAATGATCTATCCACTAGGATACAATGCTACCACTTTTCTATTGAAAAAAAAAATCTTTTGCAATATATTCGATTTCTACTTCATTTTCTACCATATTTAAAGCCTATTTTTCTTTTTTTTTCTTTTTAATTATATCAGGAAGAGAATATGAAATGCATTTATGGAAAATGTTGGAGACACAATAATGTTTATTGAAAAAAAAACCATTCGTTTGTTCTTTTTGTATTGAGGCTGTTTCAAAGACGGGTTTCAAATCCTCTAGTTACCAGAACTTTTTCTTAGTCTTCAAAATTGTCTGCCCGTATCAGCCTTTGCAAAGACCCAGTGCGGAGTGGATCAATATGTCCCTTTGGCTCGAGGCTGTTCTATGTCCCTATTTCATTTAGAGCTTCTCTCGCCGCTGAAAGTATGGCTTAGTTTTTTTTAATAGCGGTTTATAGTCTTGAAAATTCATTCCTCTTTATCTCTCCCTGTAGACGCGTCGCACAAAAAAATTAGGGGTACAAGGCGTCTTAAGAAAGTCGTACACCAGTAGCAGGGGTATAATAATTTTCCTTGGTGACATCTCTTAGTGCTCGCCCTTAGACTTGCTTCCACCAGCTCTACGAATACATCTCAATACCTTAATATTTTACTTTCCATTTACTTTACTTTTCCCATTTCACTACCTCTTGAAGGACTTCTCTCATCTGAAGTACATTATGCATTGTGAAAGGATTCTTCTAAATCCTGAAATCTGCGTAATAGCAGCTTCGCTAAGTGATCACTCTATATGTATTGTCACTCAGCTTCTCCTTGATCTTCAATAAGAAAAATATGAGGCTAGTTAGCCTCAATAATTAAGGAAGGTCAGCCGTTTTGTTCTAGTGATTTATAAGGTTTGAAGGAGTTAATTGTCCATTCAACCTTATCATACGAGAAGCTTTCTTTAAACGATGGTGAATGAGGTGTTCATTCAAGGTGCTTCTCTTCATCCTCAGCCTAATTTATGCCCGTGGCGAGCATGTTTTGAGCGACACTTGCAGCCAGATCCCGAAGGCAATCTTCATTTGATCCGGAGTTCGAAGTAGTCATATATGCCCTTCGTGTTTGTTGAACAGAGCTTTCTGTATCTTTGCAGTCTCTGAGATGCTGCTGAGACTCTCGCAGAAGACTTCCAAGCCTGTCATTTGGATTTTCTTAGCTTTTTGTTGTATACTGAAAGTTATTTATAGACCTAACCATTCGATGTACTTTTGGTTCTGTTGAACTCTGTTTTCGCGGTTCTTTTAAGCTTTTCTGAATTCTTGTTCTAGCATTATATCCACGTTTGGGGTGCACTATATTTTTTTCCAGGACAGTTGTCACCGTATGATTCGAAGATTAGTATGGTGATTGTGCCCATCGTGTCTTCTCCAATTCCATATTTGTTATAAAATTCGGTTGCAGGCCGTGAAGATCCGCAGCAAATCCATTTCGATAGCCTTCTCAGTCCGTGCACTTTGCTTGTCTATACTTCACATTTTTTACGATGTCTTTTCCTAGTTTGAAGGCTGTATGTCTTTATCATAGAACAAAGCTCCGCCCCTCTTTCACTAAGACATTCTCCTGTTTGCAAGTCTCTTGCCTCTTAACTGTCTTCCTTACCAGTCCCTTGATATTATTACTTGGGAATTGGTGGTCCTCATTCCCGGGGAAGTAGGCTGATTCAAATATCGCCTCGACTATTCCTCATACAATGAAGACTTCAGCTTGAAACACACTGTGTCCGTTCGTGTCCCTGTTGGTGTAGCCTGGGATAAGAAGAAAGTTCATATTCGGGTTGTCTTACCACGTGGCCCAGATTAAGATGCCTTTTTTTTGTATATAGGCCACATAATCTGCCTTTGTTTACCCGTATTATAAGTGTCCGAGGCAAACATTCTGTTTACTTTCGCCGAGGCAGCTTTGGCATGATGATGCAAATTTGCCTGAAGACAACTCAATCTATATTTTAAGTCAGTTGGAAACCGTTGGGACCTGGTGTTTCTTCGATATCAGTTCCATTGTACTCCATACTTGTGGCCGGCCCTCTGGTACCTTTTCACACGCCTTTAAATGGTTAACTTAACTTACCCAAAGTGGAAGCAGTTGTTGCCCCTCTCTTCAGTAATTCTTGAGGCTGAGGCTTGGTTCACGTCTTTGACCAGCAAAGCGCACTTGTCTGTATTCTCTCTGAATAAAAACGTTATTCAGGGCCTGACATTCAGTCCCTTATTTTGGCGTAACAAGTATCTTAAGATTTCTCCGTGAGATTCCTTCGTGATCCACAGATTGAGTCCTTTCCACTGCTTTATCTATCGAACCTCCTTTCATATCCATTCAGCCTTCAATGAAGGGACATATAGCCTACTTTGTGGTTGATGGTTTCGAAGTGAAGGGCAACGCCTTTCTCCGCTAGCACACCTTCCTCAAGGGTCTTTTGTACCTCACCTATTTGGACGGTGGTAAGAAGACCTACAGAAAAAACCTTTGAATTGTTCGCTTTTTTAACGCCATGTAACGCTCCACTGTAGGTTATTCGCCGCTGTCATTTACTAAGTTGAGGATGTTTTAAATGTTTTAGAGTCGTCTTCGGCGGCCCGTCCTCTAAAGTATCATTCCTGGCTCTGGATATTTTCTTATTGCTAGGAGTGCCTTTTCGCTTGCTTCTTCTTTGAACATACCGCTTCTCATGAAGAACCTCATTCGCTTTCTGGCTACATCGCTCATGCTCTTCGGTATTGGAGCCTCCTACGACAGTTGCTCCGAAGTCATATCGGGCGCGTCTGTGCTTCGGAAGACCTACTCTGTAATTCTATTTGAGGCTCTGTCGTTGGAGAGAGAGGGGGGTGGCTTCCGAAGTCTCTGCCAACTTTCGGTTTGCCTCTTATCACATGAGGTTGCATCAAAGACTTTTGATCTTTGCTTTCACCACTCATTCTTTTTGGTGTGAAACTATGCTTAACATTCGCTTATTTTACTTCACTTTGGCCTCCAGTTCTTCCAGTTTGAGGCGCTTGAGACTACCCCCTTCTTTGCTTGCATAAATAGATACTACGAAAATTAAATAATTGTTATTGTTTTACTGCAAAAGAAATACTCTGCTTTCTCTTTGGAATAATGAAGCAAGTACATACTATAGAAGCAATGATTTTCGGAGACATTTTTTTAGAGGTTAATTATGGAATGGTAAAATTCTTGCCCCGAGATCTCCTGAGATTATATTTATCAAAAAACAACCCGTGAGAAAAGCTCCGTACTTCTGAAACAAATATTATAAATTGATTTATTTCCTCATCCTCTAATTTCAAGCAATATCATAGCATTTATGAAAGTTACGAAGGCTGTTTATTATATTAAATCATTAAATAGTTTAACAAATATGTAGATATTTTCTCGTTATTAAAGATTTGATTTCAAAACTATTATCTCTTAGTCAATATTATTGAAGATTTCCGCACAAAATGAAAAATTTTTTGTGTTTACATAAGTGATAACCAACTTCCTGTCGGATCGAAAACATTAGGTTTTAGATACCATCTTATCACGTTTAAGTCTCCATACTATATTGATCCAGTAAACAAACGCCTAAAAATTCTATGCACACATTCTTCAAATATTATCAACATGGATAGTGCGGAATTTTGGATTTTAGATGTTATCCAGAATTAAAGTTTCACATGGATGAAGCTGGTTGCTCACAATCCTATAGTTTCTGCTCGATGCATAAATTTAAGGTACCCGGCTTAATTCATGTTTTTAAAGGAAAAATAACCTAAGTTAAAAGATTGAAAATAAACTTAGATTAATGCATTTTGTCTTAACTCAAAAATCACTGTTTCAAAACATCACACTTTTTATTTTGACTAACCGAGACGAATATTCACTCACCTACTGAAAAACGATATTTCACCATATACATATATCCGAAACTCTAATCAATCTTCGTCATTGCATTTCAATCCTGTAATTTTCATTCAAACGTAATACAATTCGATTTCATTTTTACGACTTGATTCATTTACTCCGGTTTTTTTTCCTCTTGCATTTGCTCCAGACAGCATGCAATAGTCATTTTTGTATAGTAATTGGGTATCTATCTCGAAATCTGCTGAGTCATTTTTTACGCAATGAACGCTAGCAAAGTTGAAAAAAAAAATAGCATTGCCTATAATCAACCATACTTTGCTTGAAAAATACGTAACCATTATTTCCATCAAGTTGTGTCAGTTGATAAAAAAAAAACTCTCATACACCGCTAATTGCGATTCTTAGAACTTTTATTTTTTACACACTCCCTGCTGATGAAACGTTACTACGCTAGACTGCGTACGACTAGCATTGAAAACTGGTTTCTTAAATTATTTTCAGGTGAAAGTTTTTAATAAGACTCAATTTTAGAAAGTATGTACGTTTTTTTCTGCAAAGTGTTGTCGATTCGACGAAGTGCTATTCGTCATTCTTGCTTTGCCATGAACGAGTTTTTTCCAGCATTGAGGCGACTCGTTCGCATTATTTCGTATATAATTGTTTTCCGCCCGCATGTGCATTTATTTTTTTCTAGCTCTAATAGATTAATTAGCGGCAGTACTCAGGTGGGAAAAAAAAACTTGTAAATACACTTATGAATATGCAATTGGTTTAAAGTTCAGTTGCATGGTAAAGTGGTGGTGGCTACGTAATTAGGAGTTATTTTTATGGATTGCTATGGTATTGCAATCTAAATTTAATTCATGACGAAATAAATTCGAGTAGATTAAAGATACGAGCTATTGAATGCAAAGGAGCAGATGTTTTTTTAGTTGGGATTTATCTATAAACGTTGGACGAGTAAGTAGATCGCCTGAAATAGATTGCAAACAGTAGACAGTTTGATAAGAATACAGAACGACGTATTTATTGCATATTTATAACGAACAAATCCATAATTGAGTATCTTTTACGTTTTGACTAAGTATCTAAATCAACTTTAGTTGATAAATCGCTAAATAACTCGACGTCACTTTTAAGATATGATAATTAGAGTCGATTTTTATGTTTAGAATCTGTCGTACAAGATAAAAATCATATGACGTTTAGTACATAGTGGCATCGTTTGTGAGAAGAAAACTTAGAGTTGGCCAAACAATCAGGAAGGTACTGGAACATGAATTTGAAGCTGTGCAGGGCAAAGGGGGCAATTACCCTATTTCTGAGCATTTTTTGAAAATTTGTTTATTTCTCTGCCTCGCACTAGACTTTTGCTGTGCCTGCACAATAATTCACTGAAAGTCAAGAAAAATGTATGAAAAATTTGCGTGCTTGCCCCCTCTATTACAAAGTCCTTTGTACGTTAATGAACAGTCTTGTCATTGCTCATGTATGGATCCGAAACCTGGGTGACACTCTATTTCTTATCCGCATTCAAAAGGAAAATCTTACCAAGAGCCAATGGTTCCGTATGTGAAGAAGGCCACTCCCAAGACGCTACAACCATGAGTTATACGCGATCTACCCAGAACCAGATATTTTGACTAAAATGAAGCTCGGTAGACTGTTGGAATCGGGACCTATCTCGTAAGAACGAAAAGGAGCCTGCTGAGAAAACCTTTGTAAGAGATTTTATGGCAGACAAGGAGGGACCCTTGTTTGGGATGGAGCCATTAGGGATGGCGTTAACTCGAACGCTCTGAGCTTAGAGATGGGGAGGTTTCCCAACAGGATGATGTCGGAAAGCGATCGAGTTCGGTAAAGAAACTTTTTGGGGAAGGCTAGGGTCGGATTCCTGTTGTGTAGCGATTTGGAAATGGGAGATAGTACAGCCTCATCTCAAGCAAAAAAAAGTTCAGAAGAGAATCTACCAAAATTGAGATTGACAATCACCCACAAAGCAAAAAATAATTAATTGCCCCTAAATAAGAGTGCCTTAGAAATGGCCGTGAAGATCTCTAGTCGGCATTGGCAGAGCCCCCTTTTATTTGCACCCGACGAATGCTAGAAGCTTTGCGCGGCTTGGGTGGACTCTTGAAGATGGGGGTGGATAAGCTTCTGGAAAAGGGACATTACGCGGAGCTCATCCGTCGAATCAACATTCAGTAGTCGTAATATATAAACAAATACTCTGGTCCGTAAAGGCTCCAAAGTGTCTCAGGCATGAGTTGGTAAATCAGACTATACTGAGAAGCAACAAAAATACTTGAGGAATACCTCAATTTCAGAGGCAGACTTAAATGGAAGCAGAAAGTCTCTGGCATGAGATGTTGTGGAACCTTCTCTCTTCTGTAACTCCTAAACTTCGGCCTAATAACATATTATATATAACATATATTAATGAATATAAATTAATGTATAAATACTTACCATCATAAGCTAACATGATTGGTGTAAGTGTTCTGATTTTGCTCGAGAAAATCTTCATCTGTCATTCCGATTTGTGGGTCCATATTTGGTAAGGATTTAATATGACAGAATCATCGGCAATGATATGTTAATTTCGATCTTTCCTACTTCTTTTTTGGCGTCGTCGCATCGTTTGTCTTCACTAAGCGTACGTTCCTCAACTTCGACCAAAAGCTAGCTATACTGCGCAGCGTACTTGCTACTAACTTGATAAGCTGAAGGTCATTTAGTTAGCAAAAATCGTAAACACACTTGGTTAGAAGAACCGGAAAATAATAGTGTCTGCTTCAAAATAGCCGAAATTTAATCCAAAAGTCGAAAATGTAACATTCAGTTTAAAAGTTGAAAATAGAAATCAGGTCCAAAAATTGAAAAAAAAAGTTCAGCACCTGATGTGATTATGTCAATCAGATTGGAGGCGTCTTCTGCAGGAAGTTAAGAACAAAACGGAATTGTAACTAAACAACATCGAAGATATATTATAATTCTACTTGCTAATGAAGCCATCTAGTTCCATCCGAAAGGGAAGCACCTACTTATTAAAGTACACAATTGACAAAAATTCTGTGGCCATTCTGGTCCATCTATCAGGTAGTTTCATACCAAATGTCGCATTTTGAAGGGTTAAGAAAAACTCGATTATTTTCAATTGAAATGGTTTTATTCCTCAAAATATTCACCGTTGGAGTCTATAGTTTATTGCCAACGTGTTGGCAAATCAAAAATTCATTTTTTTTTTAAATTTATATTTGTTTGCCCCAAAAACTCTTCAAAGGACGCAATTACAGCGTTTTGGTTGGAGTAGCGCTTTTCTTGTAAATAGTTTTCCAGGCTCCGGAAAAGATGATAGTCTGTTGGTGACAGGTCTGGAGAATATTGAGGGTGAGCTAAAACTTCGTACTGCAACTCCTGTAGTTTTTGCATCGTCAAACGGGATACATGCGGTCGTGCGTTATCGTATAACAGAATTGGTCCATGCCTATTCACCAGAGAAGGCTGTTTTAAACGCAATTTTGCGTGCATTTCGTCCAATTGTGCACAGTAAGTCTCTGCAGTTATCGTTTCACCAGGATTCAAGAACGAATAGTGAACGACGCCTTCTGAAGTCCGCCAAACAGTAACCATGACCTTCTTAGGGTGCTTGGTGGCTAGGTGCTTCTACGCGATCCAGCCATAGTCCTGAACGCTCCCTATTATCATAGAGAATCCATTTTTCATCGCAAGTCACAATCCTCTTCAAAAATGGTCCTTTTTGATGTCGCATCAGCAGTGAAGAGGCTACTTCATCTCTCAACATTTTGTTCCTTTCAGACAATTCGCGTGGGACCCATTGATTGAGTTTTTTCACTTTTCCAATATTTTTGAGACAGCGACTAATGGTTGATTTCGATACATTGAAGGTCTCAGTAAGGCACTGTAAAGTTGTGGATGTATTCCTCTCAACTTCTGCTCGCAGTTCGTCATCATTAACACTGCTACGTTGTTGACCACGTGGTTCGTTGTCCAAGCCAAAATTTCCTTCTCGGAAATTGGCAAACCATCGTTGCACTGTGCGTTCGTGCAGGTATTTGGTCCTAACACCTGATTAATTTCTTTCGTCGGTGCAGCTGCATTTTGTCCTTTTTTTAAACATAAACAGGTAAAAGACCCGAATATCTCTTACTGTAAACATGTCTATAAGAGCGAAAAGGACAGATATAGGAAACCACACGGGTAATAAATTAGGCACTAAAAGAAAGGTATTTACCTCTATTTTCAAACACAAAACTTATTTTGAATTTTACCAAACAACTCCGTTCACCATGGGATCACTTTTAAGACTGTCAGGAAATCCGACATTTGGTATGAAACTACCTGATATAATATCTGTGTGTATTTTATCTGGCTGGGATCGGCTCAAAGCATTACGTAAAATACATCCGATAAACGCCTTAGACAGGCTTCATTTATAAATTCACCTAGTAATTAGCGAACCTGTGTCTTTTTGTCACGATTTCGAAAATAAACTCTGAATTACTTCTACGTGTCGAAAAAGTTTTTGCTGAATTCATTACTGAATCTAAAAACCAAAATGGGTTAAAGCAGTTGATTATAAACATAATGGGCTATCAAAAGCTAACTTGAATATTGAAGCACTTAGTGTGGTTTAAATTTGTAACGATGTATCGATTTTGAATTAATCAAAATATCCTAATATATTCGATCGAAGCATAAATTCGCCAAAATTAAATCTTACGTTCACAGCCTAGCTATGAATCTACTTTATTTGTATGTATCTTTATTTGTATCGCTAACCTTTGGCAATTTTGCTTCAAATATATTTTTGATTCCATTCCTCGATTGCTAAACTATTTTTTCCTTCACAATAGTATCAATTTTCTCGTCTGTACGCTCAATAAATCATTATTAGCAATAGAAAATACCCAACTATATTTACCATATCACCGGATCAAAATTTTCTACATTGTACTATATGTATATATATCAAACATATCTACAGAAAAAATCTCATTTCATTCATTTTGATTTTGCAGAATCAGCATTTATCCGATCAAATGCAACAGCAAAATCATCAAAACAATCAGACAAATAAAAAAACACCAGTCGTTCGAGGAGGAAAAGTCGATGCTAAACCAAGAGGACGTATGACTGCATATGCATTTTTCGTGCAGACATGTAGTGAAGAACATAAAAAGAAACATCCTGAAGAAACAGTTATATTTACGGAATTTTCAAGAAAATGTGCAGAACGATGGAAGGTAAGTGATATGATTCAATACTATCATAAATTGTTCTTTGATTATATTTTACAGTTTCTATCGTCATAAGTATACTATATATACTTATGACGATTATATACTTATGACTTTTTCGTTTTTCTAATTCGGCGAAAAGCGACTGTCTATCACTTGCCGAAGTTTCTATGGAAAAAACCCTATGCCCAATTTCCGTTTTATAACTAGTTCTTGGTGATATTGCATTTTTAAATTAGTTTACACAAAACTTTGGAAAATCTTGGAAAGCAATTCTCTTGGTTGCTGGAATAATGCGCTGTTCATGTTCCAACTGGTTTGGGATTTTCAATATTTTCATAGAAAATTCTCCTTATTTCTCGACATCTGACTATAAAATGTACGTATTGAATCCATGGTAGCTAATGTATCTTGATTGTCTTGGAATTGGAGGCCTCTGGCGCATCAAACTTGAAGTTGGTTTGTCAGAATTTTTTCAATTTTCTTTCAAATGAATTTAGTTTAATTTCTCTCATAAACTTGCCGGCTCTCGTTACGCACTTGTTACTTTTCGATCTAATTTATTTGTTTCTCTGCAATAAACTTAGGTTTCAAACAGCAAATCTCCAAATTAGCTTATTTATGATATTTTTTCCCTCCAATGAGTGAGTCTCAACCATCGAACTGCATGATATTATAAAGGCCTTTTTGTTTTTAGCGCGGCGTCATTTTCTGAAAAAATAGTTTGTGACATAATGCTTTGAACACTATTTATGACCTCTCCGTCTCTTATCGAGAAAGCGCAGTTTGTCGTGCCTATTTCAGGTTATTCATTCATTTGAGCATTACAACTAGTAATGAGCTGATTATTGGCTTGATTAACTTAAGACGATCAGCATACATCAAATAGTAGTCTTTTAAAGAATGATTTTCATAAATTCTCCTATACGCCTTATTTAGCCGAAGAATAATCAGCAATGAACTGGTTTGGCGGTTGATAAATGGCGAATTTGATGCAAGGGGCAAAAAAACGCGAGAGCGCTGCCTCCGCCTTTAAAAAAGATGAATTCACTTCTGTTAGCATTTATTTGTAAGGCCTATTTCCAGTAGTAAGCTCCCATGCCTTTGTAAGAACGCTGTTACAAAGTCTGGGTTGTGCCGGGAGTTCCAATCATGGTCTTTGGCATATCGATTAACATTAACATCTGTCGAAGAGATTTTTGGAATTTCATGGATGCTAGCGGTTAAAATGTTGAAGAGAATCGGTCCAAGAATGGAGTCTTGAGGTACACCTGAATCAATTAGATAATCATCAGAGAAAGCTCTATTGAAGATAAAGAATGCCTGCCCTAGTGCCACTGAAGAAATTGTCAACAATTTTGATGCCAAAATTGATCCTCTTATACAAGAAACCCTCAATTCGTACGAAGTCGAGGGCCTTGCGTAGATCAACAACCATGTACCCATAACCCGTTTTTCTCGATGCTATCTTCAACCGCTCTTTGCAGAATCATAATGCCCACTATAGAATGTTTGGCTTCAAAGCCGAATTGTCTCCCGGCTATAATTTGCTCCTTATTAATGGTATGGGTTAACTGGTTTTTGATTACTTTTTCAAATAATTTTTCCCAAGTTTAGAAGCAGAGATATTAGACTAGCGTTTAGGACAGCTCATGATCCTGATAATGCTTTCAAAGTAGAGAGTACTTTTGCACGTTTCAAATAGCTTATTATGAGGAATGAAAATACCTAATTATTAGGACTTTTTTGAAGAAAGCGTCGATACAAGGTTCATAAGAGTTTCTTTGTTTATGAAAGTTAAATGTCCTTGTAGGAATGACCATAATAGAGTCATTAAATTGCTTTGCTGAAGAAAATTAGAGTTGGAAGCTTTGACGACTGTAATGGGAGTCGTAGCTAGGGTTTTCTTCATGATAGATTAGAGAAAAAGCAGCCGTAGTATCATCTGCATAAAGTTTCTCATTAGGGAACCCGCTACCATTAGAGGTAAAATTACTTGATATTTGATAGCCTTTTATTGTTTATTTTATATCGGTCTGGGGCCGCATTTAAGAGACGCTTTTCAAATTTCGTGTTTTTATGGACTCTGGTATTGACCATGATAAGGACAATGATGCCTTTAATCCAGGCAAAAGTATGTTTGAATTGTCCACCTTTTATTAAGCTGAATAATGTGAGTGACAGAAGTCAAAGTTAGTTTATTTTTTTGGGATAGCTAAACAATGAATGATCGAGGAAAGGATATTTTTGAGCAGCTTTTACTGGATGCATAGTTGGATTAGTTGATGGTCGTCGAGTTCAGTCGCATTCAAAAGTGCCAAAATAATAGATGGAGCTTATCAGGCTCGAAGACACACCGAAAATATTGATAGGCCCTGAACCAATTCAGAGCCTCTGAAGTGGTGGTGGGCATCGATGCCTACAAATTCGCATTCATCATTCCCTATTTGAAAACGAATGAATATCGGTTCAATTGTAAGTTCTGGGATCAAATGTCTTTGCATTTTGATCCGCTCTTTGACAAGGAGTACTGCTCCCCGGTTATTGTCGTTCGGATTATCGGAAGTATCCTCGCGAATTATTTCGTAATCATCAAAAATGGCGAGACTTGAGTTTAGACTCTGATAGGAAAATAATATCTGGACTTTCTTAGTTCAAAAATTTATAAAAGAAGTTCCGTTTGTAAATGGTAACCAAAGTGGCTATGGTTAGGGCTGCGAACTTAATATGATGCATTGTCAGCTAAACGAAGGTCGAGCGAGATGGAAGCATCTCGTTTTTCAGAATAAGATGAGATTTTTCCCAAATGTTAGACTAAAATCTTTGATTTCGTTAATCAAGGCGCGAAAAAACGGCAGCCAAAGAGATATTGACATTTTCAAAAGATTACCGAGTCGATGGATGGGTGATCTTTATTTACAGTGAGAGTAGTCAATTTCACTGAGGGGATAGTTTGTGTTGCACGCAGAAAACTGTAGCTGTCTTTTCGCACGTCATACTCCTACGCACGCTGAATTTAATTCTATAAACAGATGTTATAATGGTGTATTCCAGACATTTTCCCATGCCTGCCTAAATTTGAATTTAACCAATTGCTGATTTACTTAGGATGAAGTCAAATTATTATTATCCGATGTTTTTAGCGTATGGGAATTTGCGCTCTTGCAAGAGAAGAGATACTTAAAAATGTATTACTCCTATAATTGCCTGAACGACCTACATCTACTATCTTATTTAGGACTTTCTCTTCATGAACCTCGTGCGTTGGATCCTCATATTTCATCAGCTTATCCGATCTATCAGTCTATCCGGAACTGTTTTAAGTTTCAATGGTTTTTTGGCTCTCTGTTATTCTTTATTTGGTGGTAACAGCATTCATGGACTCTGGCCCAATTTTTCGGAAGTTAGGCCCTTTAGCACATCGATAATTGTTGCTCCAGGAATGCTTTAAAGTTTGGTGATCACATTTCCCTCTGCCCTTGCAGGATGCACAGCATGGCGTCTACTTCACAATGCTTCGAACTATTTAGCAGAACTTCCGACTCTATTCTTTTTATTTCACAGATCACAGGTTTTTTCACATTTCACATGTTTTTCTCCAGGCTGCTTTCTTCTATCTGTGAATTCTCTTTTCTGCTCTTCTGAGACCCCTTTTTCCTTTCCCTGTCCGCATTCTATAACATTTCTGCGTTGCGGCGTATGCAACATTATATATGACGTCCAGTCGTTAGTTTGCTTTTCTTTTAAAAAAATCATTTTTGTAGTAAAGTAAATGATTAAATATTAAATTTTTGTCATGAGCGCAAACTTAAAAAAAAAAATTATTAAATTGCTATCATTACCGAGGGGTGATCCAAAAGAAGTGATAATAGGCTATTTCCGTTTCGGATAAAATTAAAAAAAAATCTATCTCATAACTATACCCACTGTCAGCATAAAAAAAAACATAAATAGGCCACGATTCCACGAATAGTCGAAGAGTGGACATCAAAATGGAGAAAACCGACATGAGAGTTGTCATTAAGTACCTGTGTTTCAAAAAAATATCTACCAAAGACATAGACAGCGACTTGGTGGAAACAGTAGGCAACAACTCTGCTCCTCCATATTGCACCGTTGCACGCTGGATCAAGGAGTTTAAGCTGGAAAGAACATCCACTGAAGACGAATATCACGAAGGGCGTCCATCGACGTACCTCACTGAAGACAACAGGAAAGAAGTCGAAGATGTGTTGGCAGATCGAAGAGTGACCATCAGGCATGTCGCTGAGGTCACAGGAATCTCGTATGGCAGTGTTCAAAGAATCGTTGCCAACGAATTACATATGAAGAAAGTCTCTGCGCGTTGGTTGTTTGGACTGTTAACCGACGAGCAGAAGAAGAAACGAGTCGACATTTCGAGGATGAATCTCGAAAAGTTCCAGGCAGATCTGGAGAAGTTTTTGTCACGTTTCGTAGCCATGGACGAGATCTGGATCCATTACTTTGATCCATCACTTTGATCCAGAAACCAAACAGCAATCGATGACCTGGACGCGACCCTCTTCACCGAAGCCGAAGAAATTCAAAGTGTCGAGTTCGACAGGGAAGATTATACATCAGTTTTTTTTGGGACGCTGTAGGAATGATTATGGTGGAATATTTGAAAAAGGAAGCCACTATATCAGGCTCTTACTACGCAGACCAAATAAGAAATTTTCAGGAGGCTATTGAGGGAAAAAGACGGGGCAAACTGCGAGCTGGAGTGCTATTTCATTAGGACAACGCACCGGTTCACAAGACTGCAGTTGCGATGGATGCAATTGAAGAAACAGGATTCGAACTGCTTGAACATCCGTCCTTTTCGCGAGATCTACCTTCCAATGACTTCTACCTCTCAATGACTTCTACCTCTTTTCGCGGCTCAAGGAACACCTTTGGGGCAAGGAATTTGAAGTGATGGCCGCTGTTGAGTCGTTTTGGGAGAGTAGAGACAAATCATTTTTTTCTAAGGGTATCTTGTGTTTGGAAACAAGACGGACTAAATGTATTAAATTGCAAGGAGAATATGTTGAAAAATAAATATTTTTTTTTAAAGTCTAATCACCTTCGTTTATATTGATTATTATTACATAACATTATTTAAAAAAGCTTATTTTGTAGTGTACGTACACTTATGCATCCCCAAAATATCTTTTTTCCAATTGTGAACTTTTCTACGCTTTTATAATAATGTGTATTATAGAAACTAATAAATAATTTTACATTCTTTTCAATTTCGCTCGCCAGATGTTCTGAGTGTTCAAATTGCTTTAAACAATATTACTAGAGAATTCACCACAAAACAAATAACGAGCATTGCTATTTCAATATTCACTAATAGCTTCGAACAACAAACTGACCTACCTGATATCACATTACCTCTAATCTTGTTAGTGCACAACGAAAAAGTTTCTTCTGTAATCGCATAAATATAGGGACCTATTCATGCTTGGCTAAATCTGAAGCCGCAGTTAGATTATGCGTTAAATATATTTGATTTGTAGCCATCTTAAAATGAATTCAATTGGGCGACAGTAATTTTGAATTTGAATTAGTTTCTGTCTATAGTTTTTATGAATTTAAATTAACCGGTTTTTAATTAAGCCAAGCAAATAATTAGATTTTAGATTTGTTTTAATTTAATTTTATTTGGAGACCAAAACGAATGAAGAACTTGTTTGAAAAATAAGATAGCTCATAAATCATCCTTCTTGTCTCTCTCTATATATTCGTCGAGGAAAGCAATTTCAAGTTTTAGGTATATATATATATGTGTATATGTAGTTTGCCTTGTTATGCATGTGCACATATTTATGTATGGTATACATATATATATTTACATATACCGTGTACCTATCTCTGTTCGTTCCTTGTTCCCTTCAAAAATCAATGGAGAAATGTTCTCGCGCGCGCGAGCTCTAAAATATATTACAGAACGAGCAGAATATGTGTGGGTTGGGAGGATGAAGCTCTCGAGTCCGACACAGTAGAGAAAAAGGGAAACGATGGAGCAAGGGAAACGGAAAACTCGAGAGAAAACTGGGCTCCGAAATTTTCCAAGTATTAGATTTAACAAGAGTGTGGGGTATTCGAAGTGGGTGGTAGGTATAACGAAGCTTGGATAGTAGGGGGACGTCGAACGAACATTGGGAGTTGAAACGTCAATGGTATGAATGGTCTGGACGTCTACCCACTCGTCGTATTGTCGGATCGAATGTAGAACTCAGCACTCCGTGCTTCGTTTAATGCCCCGTGGTAACGTCGAATCATGGGACTTGTGTCGGGAGGAATAAAGGAGGCGACAGGCTGCCAGGCTGAGTAGACTCTTTGTATGAGGTGTGTATGCGTTTTTGCACCAATTCCACTCACTTTCAAACTATTCAACGTTCAGAAATATTTACGCACATATTCCTTCTCTGTACGTATTTATGTTCGCGTAAATCGAATACCTAACGTTGTGTAGTCGGTTTTCTCTTATGTCCTTATATCCCTTCGCTTAAAGAGGGCCTATTGAATTTCCACTCGAGGCAAAATACATTTTTCACCAATTTCAATTAAAGTGTTTATTGTCATCTTATTTATTTTTTGCATGATTTTATAGCAATAGAAAGAAGGGTGTGGGATGGCTAATTAGCACTGTGAAAAACTCTACTAATCCCTGCTTTATTGTTTTTGATTGAACTAAAAGGATGGGCAAAAATTTAACAGCAAACGTGTGAAATATGCAAGCATATTCGAAATCATATTTCGCTTCCAATTTCAGCATCAAAACGAGCGAATGAATGAAAATCAATTAAAGTCCAGGCAAATTGTCACATACGTCCAGGCATGCTTGTCACATAATTAATTGAAGTAGTTTTGATTTTTTGATATAATGAATAAGTTGGATCACTGAAAATCCAAGTTTTCGAATTCCCCCTCATCATCGCGGGCGCCGCCATCTTGAAAAAAAATACTGAATTTTTTTACTTGTCTCGGTTTTTTTGATAATATGTACCTCCCAAGGTGTTGGCTCGACAAAAGAAATGCGAAGCATTTTTAAACTCGAAATGAAACACATTGAAAGAGAGGCTCGGGAGGTGGAGCTTAGGGTAAAGGGTGAAAAGAGCAAAATACCATTTTGATACGATAGTTTAAACTCAGACACGCTTATTTTACAAAATTACAGGCCTATCAGTATTATGTCAGTTTCTTCGAAAATTTTGGAGTCAATATTATATTAGTTGACGCTATTAACAAATTTATGTGAGGGGACGGTCAATCTTAACAAATTTGTTAAATTTTGTTAATAATTGGACCTTTTCCTTTGACAATGGTATTCCTGTTGATGTTACTTACCTTGATTTGCCTAAGACCTGAAAGAAAACTAGAATACCTTGGTATTCGAAAAAATTTGCTCTCTGTGCTGAATAATTCTTTCAGTGGTAGAATATGTGAAACTAGAGTTGGTTCAGTGTTCGTTCAAAGATATCTGATAAGCAGTGGGCTTCCACAAAACTTGGTTCTTGGTTCAATTTTGTTCAATATATTCACCAGTGATCTATCATCTTACATTCAATCGTTTTATGCAGATGACAAAATTTACGCCAATCGGTTTGTAAACCATTCAAGATTGCTGTCTGATTTAAACCCAATGGTACAACTGAAGTTAGAACTGGCTATTACCCTTAAACATACACATCGGTCAAACAATTTTGCTTAACATCTATGATAAATAGTGTCGGCTTTGAACCTGTTACGTCTCACAGAGATTTAGATGTCATTATTAGCTCTGATCTCTGCGAGAAGGCAAATGCGTTTTACATGTTTTTGCGCAAATAATTTCTGATTTTTTTCTTTGGAACATAAATTGAATATGCCAGTCCAGTTGGGAACCCGGTACACTTCTTCTCTTAAAGACTATAGTTTCCAGTAAGTTCTTGATATACCAACCTCTTCAAACTCACACCTTTCTCTCTCTCTGATTCAGGTCCAACAGTTTTTATCAAGCGCTTAGAAATATCACGTGAAGAAATACATAAAACTTTTTTTTTTTGGAACTCGACTATAGCAAAAGTCCTGGGCCTGATCTTTCTCCGACTTTCTTGTATAAGTTTGTAAAAGAGCTAATGAATCCCCTTTATATTTTCCTAGATTCTCATCTAAATTCAAAAAGACAATAGACACTGTATTGCCTCCGTTCCTACCTTTGTAATGTAAAGAATTTTGCCGAATAATGGGTTTTATATTTCTGGAGTACCACAAGGAAGCCATCCTGGTCCTCTTCTGTTAAATATACGAGGGTGGGGTGAAAACTTTCCGGCCTGAATCAGACATGCCGTAAGCAGGGTTAAGTTTTCTCACTATTTGATAACACGATTCCGTGACAAGCTTGCATGCGAAATTTCATGTCGATTGCTCTTTTAGTATTCGTTTGGTAGCCTATTGATTAAGTTGTATTGAGTGCTTAAGGGAAAATTGAAAAGTCGGGAAAACTTGCGGCTATTAAATACTTCCATTTGAAAATCACTTATCAAAAAAGAAATAGATTCAACACTGGGAGACTTTTCTCCATCGTATTCAACTATGATATAATGGGTTTCAGAATTTAAAAAAGATCGTACGAGCACTGATGATGCACCACGTTCAGGACGCCCCGTTGAGTTCACAACTTCCGAAATGATCGGAAAAAAATCATAAAATCATGTTAGAGGACCACAGATTGAAAGTAAGCGAGATAGCTGAGACTGGTGGGATATCAACTGAACGTGAGCGCAATATTTTGCGTGCGCATTTGTGCATGAACAAGCTTTGTGCAAGGTGGGTCCCGCGTTTGGTAACACTCGAACAAAAATTAAACCGGAAAATTATATGGACCGCGAATTCGGCACTCTACAAACAAAATTTTGCAAAAATTTATTACGGCATGAATGAGTTCAGCATATCACGTCCAATACGAAACAACAATCAAAATAATGGACTGGAAGCAGGTGAACCGACCCCAAAAAAGCCAAAAACAATTTTTTCGGCGAACAAGGTTACAGCGACTGTTTTTTAGGATACAAAAATAATCATCTTCATTGATAGCCTTCAGAAGGGGGAAACCATCCTTATAGAATATTATGCAGGGTTGTTGCAGCGTTTGAAGGATGTGATAATAACAAAACGACCTCATTTGACATGGAAACAAATCTTATTTCACCACGACAGCGCACCCGCCTATACCTCGGTCGTTGCGATGCCTAAAATAAACCAACTGAAGTTCGAATTGTAACTCCATCCTGCTTATTCGCTAGATTTAGTCACCAGTGACTATTATCTGTTTCCCAATATCAAAAAATGGCTCGGAAGCGAAAAATTTGCGACCAACGAGGTGGTCATCAATTTCTGTTAATGCGTATTTTTAGCGGCTCCACGAATCGGACTTTAAAAATGATATTATTGTTTTAGAACACCGATCAGAAAAATGTCTTAGCCTTGATGGAGATTACGTAGAAAAATAATATAAAAAAAAACTCACAAAAAATGATTTTTCTTTATCAGACCGGACATTTCGTCCCACCATCGTATTTATTTTTGACAACCTAGCAGATATTAAATATATGCAGATGATCTCAGAGTTAAGCATATCATTCATTTTAAATTTGATTCAACTTTTCTCCAATCTAAGCTTAATTCGCACTTGTTACCTCTGCTAGCTCTTGACATCCATAAAAACCTAAAATCTTGAGTTGTTTATTATTTAGGGCCGTGCAATCGCGGGGAGTATGTTCGATTGTGTCCTCTTCCATTTCATATCTCTTGTATGAATTGCTGAATTTCCGTCCTATACTATTCGCATGCGATGCAGTTAAGGCTTTCTGAGCAAGCCAACTCATGCTCTCAAGCAGTTTCTGCTTCTGAATCGGGTGGAGGCCATAATGTCCTAGCTACCCGACAGTCCATCTTTTGTTTTCCATTCGAACTTTAGTTTAGCCCATAGGGCTGCATCTAGTTTGCTTGTGATTGCAGCAAGTGACTAATCTTGCAGTAATACAGGTGCTATTTCTAGTTCCTGAACGTCTTCTCGTCGGCTTTTTAACAGTTCTCGAAAGGCATCTGTAAGACAGATGAGCTCTGTTGTCGACGCAAATCGTCTTTCGTTTGATTAATGTTCCGCTAATTGGCTCAACTGCCATGCCATATAGCATACACTTCAGATTGAAAGACAATAACATGGTCTGACAGTCTATACGATAGGTTAAGGCTCAGGTCCGTTAAATAAACGTCCGAAACAACTCCTGTGTCTGTTTTTGATTTGTTCATGTAAACCCAGACGTCACCGATAACTCCCTCTATCTTCCAATATGTTCTTGTGCGTGTCTGGAAATGGAAGTTCCGTGTCCTCGGCAACGAGCCTATACCATATCTGGCATTGAAAGAATACCACTGTGGCTCCATTGATTTGAATCGTACCATATGCCTGGACATTTAGTGCGTATTACTGTTAAGAATGAGCTTCTAAGGATAAACGATCTAAGGGTTTCAGCCCCAGAGTCATTTTCAACTCTGCCGATGGGATGGCTCTTAATGTAAAGTAAAAGTAAATCAATCCCACGACAACCCTCGTAGAGAGCTTCATTACAATTTTTTTTAATCATTGTGGACACGAGTGTGGAGTGATTAGTTCCACGGCTCACTTTACCCCTGATTTAAATCAGGTACCTAATCAGAGCTAGATGAACTCATAGTTTGGTGCGCGGACCTTCGTCCGAACCTGGATTCGAAGCAGGGACCCCACACGCAAGAAGCCAGTGCTCTACCCACTAGGCTACTCACCCGTGATATTTTGAGCAAACTAATCTTTTGTTAGCTTTCTACCAACCGATCGCTTCATATATCAAAATAGTCCTCACTACCCATGTATGCACATGCATACACTATATAGCAGGCTGCGGAAGTTTGATTCCAGGTATTGGAGTAAGCAGATCGGCATGCCATTAGTCCCAATACAGTTTATTAGTCCCCTGTCTAGTTTAAGGCGGAAATATTTAATACTATAAGTAAGTTCAAATGTTATTCTGTCGAGAGTAAGTGTGGCAATAGCCTACACTTTGTATTTCTTTGTGAAGAGTACAAACTCCGCTTATTGCCGGATTTGACCTAAGATCGACTTTTCTGGCCCAGAATTAGCTCCGGTCCAGCGCCGATTGCATAAGGTCCGACCAACTTTTTGGGAACGCACCCCTCACAAGAACCATAATCTCATTAGTATATGCCACTACCTCAAAATTGCTGTCCCTTAAATTCTTCAATATCTCCTTTGTATATCATTTTTTACATTGTATATCTTTTTTTTTTTTACATTGTATGTCAAAATCATTTCCTATTCGAAAAAGTCACACACGCAACAATATGATAGCAAAAATTATTGCGACTCTGAAATGATTTTCTTATCGTAACCCAAACATATTGTTGGCATATAAAACCACCATACAAATCCTAATTTATCGCCAGCACAGCGGGGTCTAGTATGGGAACTTTGTTATCAAATGTCTGTATACTGCAAAAAAAAAATTGCCCCTTATATAAATATAGACATTATTTCATTTATCTGCAAATTTCAATCTAATCAATTTTTTCACAACGATTTTCCTTTTTTTTGCTTTCTACAGACAATGCTAGATAATGAGAAGAAACGATTCCATGAAATGGCAGAAAAAGATAAGGCTCGATATGATTTGGAAATGCAAAATTATGTTCCGCCTAAAGGTGTTCTGGTGGGAAGAGGCAAGAAACGGAAGCAGATAAAAGATCCGAATGCACCGAAAAGATCATTGTGAGTTGGTTGAAAATTATTTGTTTGTGTTTCGTTATATTTTAATGTTTTCAGTTGCATTATCGAAAAAATGAAATGAAAAGGTCGTGTTGTGGGTGTACAGAGTAAAATAACATTTTCATTTGATTTCAGGTCCGCCTTCTTTTGGTTCTGCAATGATGAAAGGAATAAAGTGAAAGCTTTGAACCCGGAATATGGTGTCGGAGATATTGCTAAGGAGCTAGGCCGGAAATGGTCAGACGTTGATGCTGACACTAAGCATAAATATGAGGCTATGGCAGAAAAAGACAAGGCACGATACGAAAGGGTATGTTTTTTTATCTTTCATTTTTTAAATCGAACCCTGTTCTATCTATACAACTTATCTGCTTCTTATTTGCTTGCAGGAAATGGCTGAATACAAGCAGCGGGGAAAGCTTCCATTACCGGCGCCAATGCAACAACAGCAAGTTCAGCAGCAACATCAAGTACAAGTTCAGGTGCAAACACCTCAATCAGTTTCGGCTGATGCTGATTGCGGCGATGACGGCGACGGTGACGATGATGAAAATCAGTAGATTGTGTACTGTCATAATAAAACTGTAACATATTTCGGTAGTAACGTACGATAAGTAAAGTTAAGTTTACTTTGCGGAATAGCCCTCCTAAAACACCAGACCCTCCTCTTCCCTTTATGCATGCATACGTTCATTATTTGTTTGTAAGTTGGAAAATTCGATAAAACGATAAGAGTACTCGTTTATTTTAACATACATATAAAAACAACAAGAAATGAATTTCAAGTAAGGACTCAACATAAAATACGTTTGACAAACACACACACACGTACATTTTAAGAGATCCACATTTTTTTTAGTTTAGACATTATATAGCCACACATATATAAGAGAAGTTAATTTTTTTTATTATTTAAATTTTATTTTTATAAATGAAACTACTATATTACTTATAAAGTCAGAAATAATAGCAAAAAAATGAAATAAATTTGACAAAAATTATGATCTGTATATATCTAATATAAAATTTAAATAAAAATGGAAAAAAGTGAAATCAACTTGAAAGTAAAACTGAACTCTACGGTAAATATGACACGAGCATAAGAGAAATAGGAATGTTAAGGGAAGAATTAAATATTGAGAAGACTCTTTAAACTACTAAGCAAAAGAAACTAAACTAGAAGCATGTTTTAAGTCAAAAGCAAGTACATTTATAACAATAACAACAACACACGATAAGAAGAAAACGCAACACAAATCGCAACTACTGGATCCAAAAACAATTGGGTGGTAATATACAAAGAGTGTAATCAAGCGCGAGAAACAGCAAAAAACAAAAGAAAACTAATATTCTCTCAGCTGTGTATATATTTTCAAGAATCGTAGTAATTGCATAAATTGGTCTGTACGTATGTAATTAATAAATTAAGTTTTAATTTTTACATAGACTAAAAATGAAAATTAGACTAATACACACGGACACATGATGAAAATGATCGTGCTACGATAAATCGTAAAATTGCAAGACTTTAAAATATACCCTTCGCATGATAACGTAAAAACAACAACACAGCAAGATAAGGTTTGTTGTATAAATTATTTCTACGCATATGCTCGTTGAAAAAAAACAAAAACAAATAATCCAACTAAAATTTCATTTTAAATTTTAGCCATCTGGCCCAATTGTCTATTTAGTCTACCAAATACTTGCAACAAATATCCGTCGCCTCCTATTTTTCTAGTTTTATTTGTTTTCGAATCGAGAAAAACAGCGAAACTCTTGAAAAGAGAGGAAAATGTCTCAGTGTGGCGCGGATATTTCATCTTTTGTTATAATATTTTAAATTTTAAGACAATACATACAGTAAAATGACATTTTTAGTGCCAGTGCAATTATCATGAAAAGCACACATCAAAACAACATAATACTACTACACACACATGCATAACACCAACAAACAAATTAAGAAACTGGAAAATTTTACATGAAAATTATATACTCGGTATGAAATAAGTTTTTAATAATTTAATCTAAACAAACAAAAAAAAAATACTGTTGCATCAATATTCGTAGTAATTTCAAAAAAAAAGGAACGGAAATAATAAAAATTTGTTGTATTCTTCCTTTGCGCAATATGTTTTAGTCTAAAAACCGAAAAAGAGAATGGAAGTGTGAAAACTAAAACGGAAATATGCGAAAACTGATTATAATTTAATTTATTCGATAAGTTTCTCGTCGTTGATTAGTCAGTATTGCTGAAAATACTACCCCAAAATACATTAAGATAATAAACGATAGATTTCCAGATTCATTTTCAAATAATAGAGAGATCATGTTAGAAAAGTATATGAATGATGATGATGATGAAATAAAGAGGGATGATTTTTTTTTCATACAAATAAAAACGGGAGGGAACGTCTCTTAACATAGTATTCTTTTGTTTGTTTTTCTACAGAAAAGAAACAATAATATAGGTAATAATTTTGAGATTGAAATGTTATTATGAGAAAGCCAAGTTGTCTGATTGAGCTTAACTAGCGAAAAAGAGAGATACAAATAATGAGATTGAATTGTTTTTGTATGTGAGGGCGATTATCTCGAATTTTAAGATCTTTAATTTAAAGTAATTTTTTTTCATTCAATATTATTAGATTTTTTGTGAATAAATAAACACAAGAAAAGAAAAAAAGTAATAAAAACATCATTTCGATCAAATTAGTATTTTTTTAATGGTTATGCTTCGATTTTGATATTAGCCACATCTCCCTCCCTTGTAGTGTGTTTTTGTTCGTGTTTAGTTGGGTTTACATGTAGTATTTTCAGCTATATATAATGACTGTTGGTCGAACATATGCATAATAATGTATTTTACATTCTTAGAGCCGATTCCTTCAATCTCAATTTATTTTAATCAACCGTTACCAGGTGATTACGGTCGATTGGGTTCGTCCACCGATTTATTTAACCAGAGAATCCATGGGTTGGTTAGTTAACCGGAGAAATTCTTAATCCATTTAACCACCGATTTTCTAGAATTTCGTTCGTTGGGAGTTTGCTTTGATGTATTTATGTTTTTGAGGTAAGCGATACAATAGTATTCATTGAAAATTTTGTGCGTACATAGAAAGTGAATTGAGTTTTTTGTTTTTCGAAATCTTCGTTTGTCTGGAAAAATGAAATGATGACATTTCCCTTTTTATTAACAATCCGCATCAGTTCTTCGGAATATTGTGCTTGGGAGTCGTGGAGTATCGATAGTAATGAACAGTACTATCATTTTCTCGTGGTTGGCAACACATGTGTGAACGATTAGACCATTTCTATAAATGTGATACTATTGATTATTTCAGACGATCCAAATAACGGAAACAAATTGTCGCAAATTGTCTGGGCTTGATAAATCGAAACTGCAGCATCGAAATGAAAGGTGTGTTTCATCTGTTCCAATTTTTCCAAGAGTGCGAAATTTAACCCAAATGGCGAAGCTTCCAATCACATAATTTTTATGCATTGGAACTTATACATACATCATAAACGATTTTTCTGGTGTTTGCAAATCTAGCGTTTGTTTTGTAGTTCAATGAGTTTCGTCTGCAATCGCACCGCTGAGAAGTAATTGCATCAGAATTCCGCAAATTGACGTGGACAAACGATCGATGGGATTACGTCGAAAATCAGTGTCCTGGGGGGTCTATTATGATTCAAAATTCGTACTATATAATATTTTTTATTATGACTCGCTCTGTTCACGAAAATTCGCCAGAATCGAAATGTAAATTCAGAAAACGAGTCAGATTAGCTGTCTTGTGGCCGAGTATCTTTGTGACCTGCTGGGGGATTCTTTGGTTTCAAATTAGCCTTTTGCGATTCGAAAACTAAGTAAACCCTGATGATAGCCTATTATGACTCGAAATCCAACTTCGGAATCCATACTATATCGTATTTCGTATTATGATTCAATGATTTTTCGTATTATGATTCGGAATATAAATTCCGAAGGTCAATCTTCTAATCCGGCAGATCATTTGTAGTCGGATTTTTGAGGGGATGCTAGCGGAATTTTAATTTTCAAGTTTCTTTGTTTTTTTCGGTTCGATTGATATGAAAAAAAAACGAAAATCGTGTTCTATAAATTATAATTTTGCTGCTAGTTTTAAAATTCGTGATGCATTTATATAAGATTCGCCTTAACTATTGGGTTTTTTCGACCTATGAAATTTGAATGCGTATTTTTTGTTTTTTTCCCGAATAAATAAATAAATTGCCATACAGTCAATTTTAGCAAGAAAAATAGATTATTTGCCTCAATTTTTAAAATTTAAATAGCTATTTTGACACTTGATTTAAAATATATTGGAAATATGAAATCGATTTAGCTCATTTGAGGAAAGCTGTTAGTAATTTAAAACGGGGAATAAATGCCGATTTCGAAATAGATAATAATATGAAATTCCTACCTTTTGCATCTTATTTTTTTGTGTTTTTCTTGAAGTTTTGATCCCTGCTACCACCTATTCGTGTTCTGGTGGTAAAATTTCCCGGCTGGAGTGTATCAGCAAGAGTTTTACACAAGAGAAGTCCAGAAACCTGCAATCGACCATTGTGGAAATACCCGAGCAATTATAAATGTTCCTGGTGTGAGATTTGGCCGTCAGGCTTTGAAAATTGTATCAAGTAAATTACACAGCGAAGTAATTTGAAAACAAGTTTTAAGATATTAGCGCGATCATTAAAGTTTGTATGTATGCGAGTTAAGTGAATTGTTCTAAGTAGAGTGAAATGATTTTGTGTCAATTGTTTATTGAATATATGTGTGTTTAGTGTTGATAAACAAAGCAATCCGATAAATCCGACTACATGTTCACCATAACCGTTAGACGATTTCACCGATCAATGTCTAAACTGGTAAGTAAAATTAGGTTGTAAGTTGGTACTTTTCTTCAGTCTGTTTTCTTTTTGTATTTGATTTTTGCGTATTTGCGTATTTCTCTTCAATGTTTGATTCCTGCTCAGTGCCTTAGCTACACATTTAGCGCCCTGGAGCATCCTTGACAATTAGTCAACAGAAACTATGCCAGTTCTTTGACCGTGATTAATTTTTTTAATTGCCCCGAGAAGCATGACCTCATTCGTTGCATTTGTGCTCCGGCGCTCACAGAGATATCTTCTGAGTAAGCCTCAGCACGTACTTTATTGGTAATAAATAGTTATTCATTATTGCAGTTAACGAGTACTTTTGTGTACTAATGTAGTCGATGTAGTGCATTTAACTGTGCACTAATTTTGCATAAAGAGTGGATGCGGTCAACACGGGCAGGGGTAAAAAATGCCCTCGAAGGGGGGTCATCTCTTGAAGATAGACGAAAAAATGGTGGAAAGTCGAATAGAAGGGATGACACCTAAAGAAAATATACAAAAACGAAAGATTAACAAAAAATTTTTGAAGCCGATACATGGCGCCCTGGAGCAACTGCCCCCTGACGCTACGCTACCGCCAATAATTTAAAAAATTTCCTTTTGAGGACCATCAAGTGTTTTACGCGAAGACGTATTTATTTGTGGTTTGTAAATGGCTGATAAATTATTGGATGCGACCCCACTAATAAACGACTCGCTATTTTATGCTCATTCTACGAAAGCTACGAACAATTTATATATATTTCAGGATTCAGGCGGCCAAAGCCCGACGCCGGGCTGATGATAATGATAATGATGATGAGGATTAATTTTAGCCAACAGCGTTATTGTTGTTAGTATTATATTCCTTTCTTTACAAACTATTTAATTTCCAATAATTTTTGCATTCTAGTTTTCAGATTGATTGATTTTGAAAAAAGAGATAGAATTGTTTTCGTAAAAGAAGGAAAGAATGAATAAATTGAAAATGAAAGTGTACACAGTAAATATACCCAGTAAACCAATGCCTTCTTATTAAGTGTAAGAACGTTTCATTTGCAGGTACCTTTTGGCCTGGCTGCCCTGTATATATTTAGAGAGTATATAATAGAGCGATATAGGCCCAAAAAAACACCAGGGGCCAGCGGCTGTCTGCCTCTTTTGAAGCGTTGATCGACTAGATGGTGTCACATGTAATTTAAATCAATATTAGAAGAATCACACAAAACAAGTAAAGTATTTCTGGGAATGCAATTTTCAGACCAAGATCATTTTCAAAAAGTTGATTGATGTAATGACTTTCTTATGGATAGTGCAGGTAAATTCAATATGAAGGCTAATTTTTAGTTTTGTCGGAGACATAGAATGAATTCAGAGTACAGTTGGTAAAATTAATGTGAGAACTGAAATAAAAAATAAAAATACAAAATGATAAGAAATGTGTATAATGAAATAAGCATAATACACCTCAGACAAGTCATACTTCGAAATCACAAATTAAAAGCATAAAACGTTACGGTCGAAAATTCATGCACAAACAAATCTCTTATACACCAAAAGCAACAACACTCCGAAGTAATGAAAGAGATCATCTTTTGGATTTGGTATTTTTTTTTTTGGAACTATCTTGTAAAGTATAAAATAATTTAATATAATGGTTAGTTGCATATAACGTACAGTTTTTTTTCTCTATATTATTATTTTTAGTTTCTTTTTTATTTATAAATCTAAAGATCATTTTTCATAGAATTTATATTACATCAAGATGGATATGATGTGCGTGTTAGAAAAAGAAACGAAAAAAAAATGTGTCCGGCTTGCTAGCCCATGCCTAAGAGCTCTTTGGCCCTGAACGGGCGAAGCCCCTTCTCCGGTTTTTGCGTATATAGTGGCTGCAAATGAATTATTGACGGATGAATTACACGTAGCATTCCTCTTTTCTTCGAGCATATCCACCTCATGGTTTTTATGACCCACCCCAGCCGCGTAGATCTACCAAAGTGACACTCCAGCATCCGTCGGGGTCTTATGAAAGAGTTTACGGCGATTTCTAGAGCTCTGCTCTAGCAACAAACTTATATTTTTTCCTCGTTGACAGTCCGCCATAAAATCTTTGGCAGGCTCTCGATTGGGCTTTGATTCAGTTGAGATGCCCTGCCATCCTCTTGTATTCGTAAATCTCTACAAGTTACACTAAAAGTTAAGAATAAAAATATTGGTAGTATAATTTTTGCTATCCTCTCAACTAAATGATAACTGATCGCATAATTCAAAAGTACGAGGAGCGTTCAATAATGTATCTACCTAGACAAGAAAAAGACATTGGAGTAAAAAGAATTCATTTTTATTTTTCAATGCAACCTCCGTTAAGCTCAATATACTTGGTCAACTTCTCTTGCAATGAGTTCAAACACTTAGAAAAAAACTCCTTTGTTGCTCGTCAAACCAAGTGGCCACAGCTTCCGCTTGACCTCTTCATCACTAGAAAATCGCTGCCCTCGAAGGAATTTTTTTAACTTTCGGAATAGAAAATAATCCAACGGGGCTAGTTGACGGTTTTAGGGTGGATAGTTGAGCTGTTGGAACCGGCAGTTTCGAATAGTGGCCTGTGCTGTTGCACACGTGTGCACCGGAGCATTGTCGTGAAGGACTAGAACGTTTGATCTGAGCTTTCCTGCTTGATAGAATATCGCAAAGAGAGAGCAGGTCTCTCCCTTTATTGTTGTCTTATGTGGCATCAACTCCAACAGTAAAAGTCTTTCCTTATCCTAGAATACAGTGGCCATGACCGTGCCTGCAGATTTTTCAACTTTGCTGTTTTAGGGGTGGGTGACGATCTGTGCTTCCACTCTATGGACTCCATTTTAGACTCGGGATCTCTAGTCACCAATCGTTGAATAAAAACGTGCTGGGTCTTCACCAATCAGGTCCAAGTTCTCTTGGCAACTTTTGAAGTAGTGTCGGTAGCTGCGGGACCCATCTTGCGCTGACTTTAGACAATTGCAAATATTCATGTATTATATTCCAAACGGAGCCTGCCGAAATTACCATTTCGCTGAATTGACATTTCGCACGACTTACATGAAGAAACATAGCAACATGCATGAACATGTCTCGACTTCAGGGGGGCTCTTTACCCCTAGGTAGATATATTATTGAATGCTCCTCGTAAAATGTAATTCACTATCAATTTATACTTGATAAGAAACCGTTTGTAAAAACTTAAAAGGCCCGAGTTGTTAGTTAGAACTAAGCCTTTGAACCAAGGCGTTATCCAATGTGCGAAGCTACATTATCGGAAAAATCTTTAACTTCACTTAATTTTCATGATCAATACTGACTCCGGCTCAGCCTGCGAAATCGTGAGAAAAGTGACTGTTTTAGACGCGATAAGGTGGATTCATTCAGCCATTCAGAAGATACAATCAGGAAATGTTTTCATCAAGCGGTTTTCAAATTTATGCCATCATTGTATGATGCGGATGAAGTAAATTTACAACTAATTATATCAGCCTTGCCTCAATCAAGATGATTAATTAGCTCCAAATGAATTTCATTCGTTCGATGGCAATCTCATTCATGATGAATGTATAAGTGATAGTATGGAAATTTTTTTAGAATATGTTATGAGCATGCGAACCGAAGAAGAAGAGGAAATTCCCGATCTTGAAGTTGAAATAGTTAGTGCGGTGTTACAAGCACCTAGCGTTCTAAGCAGGCCGTTGATTTAACCGACTCTCTGATAAGATACGCCGAAGCTCATCAACCAAGTTTAATTGAAACAGTGTTTCAGTTAAGAAATAAAGTAGAAGCTAATGCACTGTATACGAAGACAAAGCACTCAAGTTTATATGACTTGTTTGGCGATAATAAATAATGTAATATAATTCTTTAGGCGCATTATTAGTTCTTTTTCAAGTTATTTTTATTGCTATGCAAGTGCTCTATGAAAAACAAGCACCCCTCTTTAAGCTGACCAACTGGATATCATGACCGACTTTAACCCCAACCGTAGGTGGTCAACATAGGTTTCACTGTTTTCAGCTTTCATCCTCAACTCTCATATTTTCTGATTTGCAGAAGCTAGTAGGGAATTCAATTTTCTTCAGTTTATCACATTTTTTAGATTATCTTACAATAATAATCAAATACTTCAAAATATTTCATTCGAGGATCAAGAAAAAATAACAAGATTAAATTATTAGTCTATATTTTATCAGCAATAGAATCCTAAAAATACTAAGCACGAATTCAATGTGTAAATTTAATGAGATCAAGATCTATTTCAATAAATCATTGTACAATTTTTTTATTAAATTAAAAAACTATAAAAATGCCTGAAGTAGTTCATTTCTCCTATTGAGTCCGAGCACATCAGATTCATCTCCTTTGATTTGTAGCTTTTGCTTTTGAGCTCTTGATTCTGGTAATTTAGGAATAATATTATCATTAAATCGGCGACAAAAGTTGTGAAGGCCGCATATCGTTTCGACAATTTTCTTAATTTCCTTCAAATCCTTTCCCTCGAGTGAGTACATCGCCTGATAACGATTCATCATTTGACTGATTGTAGACTGGACAATCATAGATCGGTTTTCTATGATTTTATTAAAATTAACCCGTCTTTCGTCTTTCACTTTCGAATACGGCGTAATTAGAAACGTCTTTAAGGGAAACGTATCGTCACCCATAAGATAAAAGCCATTACTACTACTACCCAGTTCCGAATTCATTTTTTTAAAGATCGGACTATTCTGGCATGAGTACTTTGAAGCCAAATCTAAATAGCAATCAGTTATGATCATGTCACTCGTGCATACTAACTGAAGAATAATTGGCACTTCTTCGTCTTCGCTTTCAAGGAAGACATCCAAAAGTTTTGTTCCGATGAAGCCTAGCGGTTGACTTAGAAGATTAGTTCCGGATTGCGAGATTCGATGTGTGCTTGGCCAACTTATAAATGTATTTACGAAATTCGATATTAATTCGCAGAAATTGGACGTACTCTGATGGCACATGACAACTGGTATTTTAAATCGTTGCGCGATTTCTTCGAAATGTTGGCTTGTACTGAGTTTCCAAAGTGCTAGTGAAAGGAATGTTTCTCTAGAGACTCGGGATCCATTGATTTCTCGAATTTGATCTTTCATTAGAGGATTGAGAACTTCGAGTAGTGCCTGAAATATGAACAACTGGTTTTGAGTCGATATATTTATGAATCTTGAAGGATAACAAGAGAGATAATTCACTAGTTTCAAAACTATCTGGTGTTTACAAAAACACAAAACATATTGATTATATTTTTAACTGTTTATAGATTGTGTTTATTATTAATAATTATGCTAATCATCATACTCACATTGAAAGTACATTTCTTCATATGAAAATACTGCTCAAAATCTTTCACAGGCAAGAATTGAGCGATGCGTAAATTGACCTCTAAGGAAGACATAGGAATATTAAACATAGGCACGGGAATTACAACTGTGTCTGGAACAGAGCTACTGTCTTCGGTTGGAGTGAAATGATGTGTCTGATCGGTAGTCCTTCCTCCATTTCCGATTCGCTTAATGTTTCTGTTTCGTAGCATATTGTAAATGAAAATATCCAAGCCTTCATCGTCGTCGTCTAAGAAATTTCGAAATTGCTGCACCGGATAAGGTATTGAGCGGAACTTTTGCCCTTTGTCAAGTAGTAAGTCTTTTGCGAGGATCGTTGCAACATTAGTAACGATCGCTCCTTCATCCATTATTGAATTGAGATTTAATAATATATTATCCTGAAATATTTGGAAGTTATTTCAAAATTAGAACTATAATAAATTAATATAGTCGGGCTAAAATTGTATATTTCCAAACTAAACATTAGACGAACAAAGACGCTGCTATCTATATATTCAATTTTCGTAAATTTTACATTTCCTTTATGAACCACTTTACAGATCGAACAAGGAGCAATAAATATGGCGAAATCAAAAATATTCTCCAATATCCGAATTTAACAACTGTTGGTTGCTACAAAAAATATCGATGGATTGGAGGATAAATTTATAATATTGGGTAGTGGAAAGTGGCAAGGCGGAGAGAGAATAATATACATCATCTTAAACTTTCTGTCTTATCCTCGTTGGGTCAAGTTCTGATACAGGTGTTGCATCTGAGAAGTTTGTTTATATATTTTCTATAAGATTTTCTATAAATAATATTTTCTATAAACCGACGAAACAAACTTTATAAAGCAATTAAAAATGATCGCAATATCAGCGTAGGACTAAAGGAAAGCTACGATCTTTTATCCAAAGAATTCTCAATTAAATCTCGGGAAGCATATGAGCTTTACGTGACTATAATGGGTAACAAAATTGTAAATGACCCGAGAAAGTTTTTTGATTTCGTTAATATGAAACGAAAAACGACTGGCTATCCCGCTTCTATGTTCAGAGGGAACACTATATCTTCGCTTCCACAGGAAATCTCCAATTTATTTGCAGATCACTTCAAGATTCGTTCTGCCCTCCTTCGATCCCTACAATAAATTCAACTGTCTGCCCTACCCAAACTTTATCCACACCACTCATTGAGCGAATCATTCTAACAAAAGAGGCAATTGCCAACGCTATCCAAGAGCTAAACATTAATAAAGGACCTGGCCCTGACCTAATACCTCCCCGCTTTGTGATACAGTGTATCAATCAATTGATAACCCCTCTGTATATAATTTTTAACAAGTCGCTGTCATTAGGCGTATTTCCATCCTTTTGGAAATCTTCCCATATTACGCCTGTTTTCAAAATTGGCGATAAAAGATCTATTGACAAATCGGGGCATCGCTATTCTCTCAGTGATCCCCAAACTCTTCGAGAAGCTCGTCTACGATCAACTGACTTTCATAATAAGTCCCCTTCTCAACGAACAGCAACATGGGTTTAGGAAAGGCAGGTCAACTACCACGAATCTCATGATCCTGGTTTCGGACGTCCTTTGTGAGATGGAAAAGGGAAACCAGGTTGATGCGATTTATACTGATTTCAGTAAGGCCTTTTTGACACAGAAATTACTTAATTTCGGTATATCTGGCTGCCTACTTAACTGGCTTAAATCTTATCTTTGTGACAGAACCCAGATTGTCAAATTCCAAGGAAAATTTTCAAAAACAGTTTTTGCGGTGCCGCAAGGCAGTCATTTGGGCCCTCTTCTCTTTAATATTTTCATTTCGGATCTATCTAGGATTTTATTTGATACCCCACACCTCTTCTACGCTGATGACTTGAAATTGTACCACACTATCAAAACGCAGTCCGACATTGATTTTCTTCAATCAAAACTTGTATCTCTCGAACAGTGGTGCCTCCTGAATAAACTAAATCTCAACGTCGACAAGTGTCGAGTGATAAGTTTCTCCAGGAAAAATAGTGTAATAGCCAATTCATACTATCTTAATAGCAACGAACTTATTAGGGTTGAGCATATCTTAGACCTAGGTGTAACCCTAGATACCAAATTGCGCTTTAATTTGCAGATCGACAAAGTCTTGTCGAAAGCGAGCAAACAATTAGGTTTCATTAAGAGGCGCGCTAAAGAGTTCAAAAACATTTGGTTTACTAAGTCTCTATATACATCACTAGTGCGGCCTCTATTGGAATACGCCTGCATAGTCTGGTGCCCAGCTTTTCAACTACACAGCGACAGGCTCGAATCAGTTCAGAAACAATTTTTGCTTTTCGCCTTGAGGCACCTCTATAATCCAAACGACTTTAGTAATCTTCCCTCTTACGAATACAGACTTAGTCTTTTAAACCTAATGACTCTTTCATCAAGAAGAACCATAATTAGCGCATGTCTAGCCTTTGATGTCATTAACGGAACAGTTAGTATAGCAGCTCTCTCTAACCGAATTACTTTCAACAATCAAATAAGACGGACTAGGCATACAACCCTCCTTAAGGAATACCAGCACCTTACAGTTTATGGGTATAATGAACCCATTAATAGGTGCTGTAGAACATTCAACACTGTAAGTTATCACTACTCTTCAGGTATCACCAAATCCACTTTCAAAAATAACTTGACAAAGACCCTATTAACTTCTTAACCTAGTTATTTCCCATCCTTATTCGCCTAAATGCAAATAAACATTAACTTGAAATACTTGCTTGTTCTATCTTATGCATATTCTATTGTAATATATATTGTATCATGCCTTGTTTGGCAAATAAATAAATAAAATAAAATAAAAAAAAAATATTCCATAATTGCAGATGGAGACTTAAATGCCAGAAGACCATTTTATTAATGTCAGAAGGGAAAAAACTGTTAAGTATCATAATGGATCTAAATCTAAATATTCTTAACAATGGGTCTCACTCCCATTTCAATGACGCTAGTTCGATTTGTGGAAAATCTTTCTCCCGACTTACCCTGACTAATCTTATGTGTGGCATTAGTTGAAGCATACATAATATTAGCATTGAATTATTACTATTGAACCTGGTTTCACAGGAGTTAAGTTTGATTGTGAGAGTGATGATGGTAAAAATATCTAATAGATATAGATATTCCCCATTCGACGGCTCAATCTCTGGTAGGTCTGATGGTGGAGGGGTGTTCTTATTGGCATCCACAAATTCAGTAGCACTCTTTGCAGAGAATTTCTTCTTCAGTGAAATGTGTTTTACAGCGTGCTTATCTTGCTTCTACCTCATTACTTATTGCTTCAGCCCCTGAAATAGTCCTGTTTTATTCTAAGAACTTTTCTGTTCAGAGCTCTCGTCCTATTTTTCCATTCGTTTAATATTATGTGGTGATTTTAATCTGCTTTCTATCTGGTGGAATGCCTCTTTTTCAACCATTACATCTAGCAAAAAGATTTTCATAACCTTGTCTTTTCTGCTTTCTAAATGTTATCTTTTCCAACTAAACTCTACACTTAATATTAATGGCGAAGTTATATATTAATATAATACATTTGATATTTTTATATCCAGCCTTCCAGTATACTTAGTTTATTTGGATTCTGTCGCTTCAGCTTGTATTCTTCTCTCCTGGGCATGAATCACAACCGACGATTGACGATATCGCCTGTCGAAATTTCCGAGATTCGAGATCACAAGAATCAAAAAACGACAGCGACTATCGAAATCTCTGGCGATAGTCAAACGACTATCGGTATGTCATCGATATCCATCTTCAGCTTGTGACATAATAGGTTTGTTCGCGAACTACGATTCATTGCAATTAATAGGTCTGTTCGCGTACTACGATTAATTGCAATGAAGCCGTTTTTGTACTCCGTTTTACTGAAAACTGAAAATTTCGCCTCTTTCAGTAAATTTCAGTAGGGGCTGAGCTACTGAAAAATACTGAAAACTGTCAAACGGTTTTCGGCGTTATGTTATTATAAAGAACGAATATTTTTGTGGCGGTAATTTATCACCGCTTAGGATGACATTATAGTCACTATTGTTCTCCGAAAAACCGGAAACTGACATATTTGTTTGTCCATTTTCAGGAAATGCAATGAGAGCGTTTTCGTTCTTTTCATGCATTTCCCCCACCAAATGATTCAGGAAAATCCAGTAAAATTCAGTAACTGAATTTTACTGAACTTTCCTGAATCATGTTTCATGAATTTCCCCCACCAAATGATTCAGGAAAATCCAGTAAAATTCAGTAACTGAATTTTACTCAATCATGTGACGGGGGAAATTCATGAAAAGTACGAAAACACACTCATTGGATTTCCTGAAAATTGACAAACAAAAGTGTCAGTTGTCAGTTTTTGTATATTTAAACGCTTCCTTCGTTACAAGAAAACGTTTAATGAACCTACAAAATACATTTGAATTACAAGATATTTAAGATCTTTATTTTTTACTTCTGTTCCGGTAACTCCAATGGATTACTAGAATTTCTCAAATTCCTTCGCAACACTCTTTCATTATCATCTTCAGATGAAGAATGAAAAAGTATGAATTCTTCCATTGATTTTCGCTGTGAATTAAATTACCGACAGACGTATCACTTGTTGGCGGCTCTCTATTAGAATTTTCAAATGTCATTACCATACATCAGATGCTGTCAAATGTCACGAAAATCGACCATGGAGTTATATTTCAAAAAAAAATTTCGATACATCATATCGTTCAGGTTGTGATGCCGAAATTCCTAAGTCGATAATCGCTATCGTTTTTATTTGACGATAGGCGATATCGCCTATCGAAATCTCGTGATTCATGCCCTGTATTTTTATAATTTTCTCTCAAACTTAATCTTGGATCCAGAGCCTCTTTCTTCTCTCATTTTAATTTGCAAAAAGCCAACTTTACCGGAGTGGCGAATTTAATAGCTAGTAACTAGTATTCACGTTCTTAATCGTCGACGAGACTTTACTTCTTGGTCTTAAATCTTATTCTTCGTTTCGCTCTGACATATCGTCCCAGAAAGTCTAACGATGCTCCCTGGTCTACTTCTGAAGTTGCCGCTGCCCTCTGGGCAAAGGATGCTCCATGTGGCCAATTCAATCGTTCTATATTGCGTGGCATCTCTCATATGTTTCTTGCTGAAATTGTTGCCACCACAACTGGAGAGGCCTGTGAGCTCATTGTTCGTTTTTTCTTCTTCATTTTACATCTTTCTTTCTACTCCTTATGTAGCTTTCTCATATCTTTTGTCGGCTTATACTAGTCTTAGAGCACTTTTTTCGTTTCTTACTAGCCCTTTAGAAGTTGAGTACTAAATGAATGGTCTCGATTCTAGCTCCGATGGCATTCCTAATATACTAGCAATGTCACTATCTTCTTCACTTTATGTACCCCTGTCCATTATCTTTAACCTCAGCGCCTCAACTGGCGTTTTTTTTTTCTTTATAGAAATTTGCCAATATTTTCCTCATACTTAAATCAAATGTGCCTGCTTGCATCTCCGATTACTGGTCAATCTCGCTTCTACCTCTCTTCAACAAGTTTCTTGAGAAAGCTGTTTATAATAGAATCCATCCTGTATTCGAACCTTTTCTCGCCAACGAGTCAAGTCTACCGTTACAAAGTTACTATCATTCACCAAGACTATTGCTACTGCTATCGATCAGCAAAGACAGATCGATATAATCTACACTGACTTTTCTAAAGCGTTCGACGCTTTCAATCATAAGATGCTCTCCTGGTTTTCTGCGTACATTTATGAACGTAATTGTTTTGTAAATACTAACTCCTGTTCTTATGATCCTTTCTATCCCCCCTCAATTGTTCCGCAAGGATCGATCCTTGGCACCTCGCTCTCCGTAATTCTCATAAATAATCTACCGTGTCTCAATCGAATTGCTTATAGCTCCTGAATGACCTGCGCACTCTAAGAAACTGGTGTATTGCGAACAATCTTGCTCTAAATGTTTCATTCATGCGTAAAAATTAAATTGTTGGCACATTTTTTCATTCTTTGTATGCATCTTGCATATAAACGCCAAGGGTTTTATACTTAGATCCTCTAAGTATTTTACAAATATTTCCACTTGTTCACATTTATTTCTCGAGTATCCCCGAATACTGTCGTCAATTTTGGTGTCCTTAATTGATGCGGTTGAATCTGTGCAACGCAGGTTTTCTTTTTTTCAAATTCATTTTGCCTTACTGTGGGTATAATGCGAGACTTGCCATGCTGCACATTTAATTCCTCAAATGACGCAGAAAGTTTCTCGATGAATGCCTTCTGTTCAAACTGCATCATTGACTTGCCCCATCTGACCTCTGGAACCAGGTTTCCAACCGCTATCGGATTGTTTAAATAGATCCACGTTACCGTTTACTGTTCTTTCCTAAGAAGACAGTAAACGCGGCAAAAATGAAGCTTCTTCTTCGAGCGTCTATTGTTGTTCAGAAATTTGACTCATTTAAAAGCAGAGACTAGAAGAGGTGCCTTGGGATTATTTTTACCATGCCAAAGTAAATATCAAGCAAATGAAACAAAATAAGTACTTGCGGAACGTTAGAAGGAGTTCAAACGTTAAGGCGCGTACACATACACCCAACGAACGGCCAATTATAGTTTGACCAATTCGTTAATTCTCAACTATTGGCGTTGACTGTGCCGTCTACACAAGAAGTGATTGCGGCCAATAGCTTGAGACCTCGGCGTTGGATGCAGTCCGGGTTGAGCTATCGTCGAACAACCGTCCACACTAGAACGAAGTCCCAAGGACAATACATCGCCAACGCTTTGATGTTATCGCCGGCAGAGCGAGCCAAGGTTGGCTCTTCGTACACACTAAGCAAATACGAGCCAAGGAATGGCTTGGCTCCATGTGTACGTAACTTTAAATATAAACAATGTGCAATAAATAGAGCATTTTTGGAGTTTAAACATACCTTTTGGTTTAGGTAGATTTAGGTGGTACTATTATCAAAAAAATTAACAGGTTGTTTGTAAGCAATGCATTGTACAATAAATTCAAAAAATGTATGTAGATTACAGAGATAATTGTGAAAAGTGCAATCTTAATGGTGATATAAACCATAACAATGTTCAATGTATTAAATACGATAGAGAAAGATATGTTTTACATTTCTTTAGTACTCAATATACCATTGAAGAGATTTTAACTAGACAAATCAAGCACTACAACAAAATGAGATAAGTTTATCCACGATAGCAAAATTAATTCATAAATATAAAAGCACAGACGGGCTCACACTTGCGAAGCCCTTAACTAAATGTTACTTAAGCATGATAATGTAAAATCATACTTAACAGGTTGACTGTCAATATAAAATGTCGAAAACTGTTTCTCGTACCAAGATTTCGTCATTTCAAAGCCGCCAGTAAGGGTGTACAAGAAAAGTTTTCAGGCGGCCATTTACGACCGCCATGCTAGTGGACCTGTAAAAGTTGCACATGCTAGGTCGATTCTTTGGAATTCTGCCTGTATAGTAAAAAAAACATCGCACAGTAACGAGGAGTATCAATATTTTGATAATGCTGTAAATAGACGAAAACTATGCTATCAATGGAATCAGGAAATGAATCTAGCTCAAAAGTAGGGAAAAGTTAAAGACGTTCCTCGCGACGAGTTTCTGTGACGATAGACAAATACAAAATCGATTGGACGCTTTTTTCAACGCTGGAATTAAGTTTATAAGCCTCGACTAGTTTCATGTATAATTATAGTATAGCATATTTTTGATTTAATAGGTATGTTCGCATAGTACGATTAATTGCAATTAATTGCAATGGAGCCGTTTTTGTACGTACTAAAACAGAGTACAAAAACGGCTTCATTGCAATTAATAGCCATTAATTGTAGTACGTGAACAGGTCTGTTCGCGTACCTGAATCTATTATAATATATTCAAATAGATTCGCAGAAAGTCGTTTTTGTACTCTTGCTACAAGCCAAATTTTGCAGCAAAAAGAAGCCAGCTGCCAAATTCTGTTACTGCTGCAGTTTGCTGAAGTACGCGAACGGACCTATTAGTACTTGCTTAACTTCTTAATTCATCTACGTCGTTTTTTGAGAAAATGTAAATTATGCACAAATCTAGCATACATTTATTGTAAAGCTCTTACTGTATAATTGACACCAATTTGAGGCTTGTGAACCAAATGCACATCAAGAATCGGCTTTAGAATCGGTCACTCACTCTACAACACATCAACATGGACATAAATTAACAAGCAGCGTTGCCAAGCAGATGCAAAAGCAATTGTTTACTTTTTCTTCGTCTTGAATTCAGAGGTGGAGGTCGCTCAAAACCATTTGCTACCAATCACATGAGTAACAGCATTTCAATGCTTGCGGGCTCGAAACAACTTTCTGACCTGAACGACTTGAACTTGCTCGGAGTTGTGGGAGTTGTGTCGGCTTTCTTCTACTTTCTTCACAGTCTTGATTCATCGATCAGTCTAGCCGGCCGCTTAGTCTCGTAATTGAAGTATCGCTTACCAGTGTGAAGTGAAATTAATAGAAATAAACTGGAAAATATGCGTCGTCAAAGAGTTTCTGCCGCACAAGCTGGTGGTGGGGTCGCTGTTGCGGTAAGTAGGCCTAATTTCTATATGTGTAGAATATTTGCAAATGCTTTTGAAGACGCCATATTGGCACCGTGTAAAATTATAGTTCTGGCGTTAATTTTCCGGAGTGTAGCTGGCTTGCTTTGTATTTTTGATGCAATACTTTTCGACTTCCACAACAGTTTTGATTTAGTTTTCACAATTAGCAGTTGTATCTAATTTTCACAACCAAATGCTGCCATATCATAAGCCTCGCCTGTAATTAAATTCGGGTGCGGTTTTGACGGGGGTTGGTCTTGTTAAGTCGGATATTTTGTGTGAATTCTGTGGGACATAAAGCTGCAGCTACGCATGGCCGGCAATATTTCGGGAATATTTCCGAAATGTCTCGGAAATATTTCAGAATTGCTTCCGACGAAATATTTCGGAAATGCAACCGACCATGTGTAACACGGAGGTAAGACACCATCTCATCAGCACCGAAGCATTTGCAAAGTGAAAAAAATTTACGAAGAAACAACTTTTAATAAAATTCCAAATATTGATCGAATACAAAAAATCAATAATGAGGCAGGAAGTAATTGACGACTTTTAATTTTAGCGAAACGGTCGAGTCGGATGTATCCTCTCTCTCGAACCAACTTAAACATTCTAGTTATGTTCATTGCTTGCGAACCTCTAACGAAATTTTAAGATTCAATATATAATCTTAGGCAGTTATTTACCTAATTAATCGTCCTATCGAAAAACCAGTTTCCCTTTCATTATTCATTTTGATTCATTGCACGCAAATGCTTCTATGCATTTTCGCATAATGTATCCTAACTGAATAGTGAACATATGCAATGCTGAACGTATTAATAGGTAAATAAGTTCGTAATATTATATGTGCAATAAGACACGTTCGTTGGGGTATAGCTATAGAAATGCTCATAGCTATTCCTAAGTTCGGCGGCGACATGAGTTTTCCCTGTGTGGAGCACTGATGGCGTATATTTCCTGCGGTTATGCTGGTAAAGATAATTTTGTCAAGTTTAAAATAAGGTGTTCAATTGATTTATGTAACTTAAACGATGTATTTGTTTTGTTTCGCATTCGAAATTGACATGTTTCCAATATTTTGCATTTTCCTTAAGAACTCAAATAATGTGCAGACGAGGCAGTCACCGGTAACTCCTCAACAGAAAGTAGCACCGGCTACTCCTAAGCAAATTCCGGCTTCTCCGATGCAGAAACCAGCAGTTCAGCAGCAGCAACAGCAGAAGGTAGTGGCAACACCGAAACCACAATTGCAGGCGCCTTTTAAGCAGGAATCAAAAGTCGATGTAAAAGATGATAATAATCAGACACCACAGCAAATGGAATATTCGCAAGAGTCTGGGATCGAAAGTGAGCCGATGCAGGCATCTGAAGAAGGTGAGGAAGGTGGGAAAGGAAGGAAAGTTCGTTGGTTCAAGTCAAAAAAACCATCAGGTACATTTTGAAATAACGTTTCTATTTACTATTGAATTGTGTGTGAATGATTTTGTTTTGTTTTGAATATTTTGTTGTTTTGTAAATTGAACGGAATGCAATTAATTTAATTCTCCATCTCAGTCAGAGCAAGGGAACGAAAGATGCGACAAAATCGTCGCCTTCGCAAAGTTTTGCTGCCGAAGAATGCTCTGATGGCATTGAATGAAATCAAGGGAATCAAAATCTCGGAATTTGTGATTGAGAGTCGTCGTGAAGGTGGCGGATTCTCTGCCAAAGTATCTGTCAATAATATGCAGTACGATGGTATTGGAAATTCGAAAATATCCGCAAAGAATGCTGCATGCGAGAAAGCTCTACGAGATCACATCATAGGCAGAATGTTGAGAAAAAATTTGAAACCGAAGAGTGACAGTAAGTTGCGTAAACTCAATATCTGTAACTAGTTTGGTTTAATTGTTGTCTCTAGCTACAGAATCTAATGGTAATGAAGATGATGAGTCGAAAGAAGATGTGGAAATGAAAGATGACGATAGTGACGGAAAGAACACGGACGAAGAAGACATTCCAATGCTTAATTTGGCCTCGTTTGCTATTCATAAGCTTTTTACCGATTGGGAGGCGGAAGGATTTGAAATTCCAGATTTTCGGCCCAATACTACCCCGACCAGCGCAAATGGGAAAACTACTCCACCGCCGCCGACTATTAAACGGCAGGAACTTCCAGCAAATTGGGAATCAATTCATCCAACTTCACTATTGAATATGGTAAGTAGTAATATAAACTGAATATAGCACCATGTTGAGTGTGTGGCAAATGATGGAAATTACTTCTTTCAGATGAGACCTGGTATTCAATACACATACCTCGGTGGCGAAGGACAGCCCCCAAATACAAAACAGAAAATTGGCATAACGGTCGATGATGAAAATTTCATCGGTGAGGGTCGATCTCAGAAGGTAGCTCGCCGGAATGCGGCCGTTGATGCTTGCAATAAAATATTCAACACAAATTTCACTAAGGAATAAATCTTGATAAAATCCAAATATCATATTTCAAGTATGTAGTAGTTAGTGCGGTTTTTGATTAAGTATATAATCAGCGCAATTGGTTGAACTGATATATAATATATATACAAATAGAGCTAGAAGGCTACAAAATAACCGTCACGGTTTTCTTCACTAACACTATGCTAGAAATGACGAAATTTTAACGCTAATCGAATATCTTTTCGGAAATAAACACTTCACTTCAGCTAAGTACTGTTTGTTTCAGTACTGTTTTAAATAGACTTAGAAATGTAATTTGTAATTTTATCGGTTGCATAATAAATACTTTTAAAAAGGTACGCCGTTCGTTTAGATTCTTTTTAACACGTTCGTCGCTTCGTCACCCAAGTTTGTGTATGCTTCCGTAGGGGGCCGTCTTCAAATATGCGTGGCGCTCTTCTTAATTGGGATAAATAGAATTTTCAGTTGAAGTTTTAAATGGAGAATGGAATAAGCGCTGAAATATAAATCCTAATGAAATATTAAAAACTTACACGCGTATAATTTTAGCTGGCTATGCTACCATGGGCGGCATTGAAAAAAAAATAGTTCATAATCTAGAAGCCAATGAAAAGACAGAATAGATCTTATTCTGGAAGCATTTCCATCGACTTTGAGCCGATGTTGATTTGCCTGTAAGACTCTTACACATAAAAATGATAGAGCCTGTATGTTCTTAACAATTTCCAACGGGAAGTATCACACAAGTAACAACAGAATTCACTCGGTTTGGAGGAAATAAAATACTATGATCTTCCAACCTAAAAATAAAGTGTACGAGTTGCCATATACATATACAGTGGGTAAAAAAAGTTAAGGCACAAACTCTCAGTAAGAACAAAAAACTTATTTTTAATGCTACTTTAATTATAAATGAAAGTGGTTTCACATTTAATTAAAAGTTTTGGATGTTTACTTTAACAAAAATATCGAAAAAAAAGGGAACCGAAACAAATTTCACAACATTAACGTAAAATTATCCACTGAAGCACCAAAACAGCGCAAAAAAAGTTAAGGCACAGCGCAGTTTCATCTTAAATTATTTGTAATTATTAAAAAGAAATATTAATCAAAGTGCTGAAACATTAGGCATTTTATACTATTTTGACATGTATCAGGACAACGATCCGAAGCACAATTCGGAGCAATGCCGGCTTGGGGCTATTTGTAGCTGCCCAAATGTAATTAAAACCCCCCTTGGTCGCCGAACTTAAACCCGATCGAGCATTTATGGCATCATCTCGAAACCAAAATAGCATTGCGAAAGGTAAAGAATAGCAACTCCAAGATGGACTATTGATGAATGGAAGAAAATTTCACCCAATTTTTGCAAAATATTAATGAAAACGATGCCGAAACGAAATGTTTATCACTTATGCATGGAAGAGCTACAAATTATTAGCACTATGTAAGTTAGTTTTTTTTTAAATTGAACACTTCAAAACAATTGAAATAATTTCACATAAAACTGCGATGTGCCTTTATTTTGCTACTTCAGTGAAAAATTTTACGTTAATATTGTGAAATTTGCTTCGTCACCGGTTTTTTTTACATTGTTCTTAAAGTAAACATTCAAAACTGAATTAAGGGGAGGTTCTCCTCTTTTTTTTCAAAAAATCAATTTTTTTTTTTTTTGATGAAATGAAAGGTATGAATGTCGAGAATATGTGTGCAAAAGGATTTTTCGATCCGCAGCATATTTATCGCATAGGAGCGTCTCTGATGCGTCGAACTTTCGCGCGCGGAGGAACGCTCTGGTGCTATTTTACTTGTGTACAATGTAGTATATTTAATATTTATGTCATTAAAATTTATATGCCACCATCGTAAAGAGGACCCTTGAAAATACTATAAAAGAGGTGGAGCGAATTTCTTGCTTGCCAATTTTAAGGTTTTCATTGAGTAGATGATAGTACTCTTAGAATGTGTTTTTGAGACTTACGACTTTAAACGCGTTTATCTCAAAACCATTTTTTTCATCCTAACGTCAAGCGTAACTCATGATCTACTTATCCGATTTACTTCATCTATAGCATTTCTTAAAGGGTATGATTTTTTATATGACTTATACCTAAAACAAATATAAACAAATGTGTAATAATAGTCTTTTAACAAAAGAAAAGTCGAAAAAAAGATGGTAAAAATTGAACTTTTTCTATGATTATGCATAAATTAGATGATTTTTTATAAAAATTATTCAAAAATAGGTATAAGTCATAGGGAATTTAATATTCTTTACTATAAAAAAAAAATTTTAGATTTCAGTTCACTACAAGTGGCTACAGCCTTGACGTTTCCGAACAATGTCTCGCTTGCAGAGGTTGACAAGACCCGCCATTTTTGGGCCGCCATATTGGATTTTGTAAAAAAAAAATTTTTTCTTGTATTTTAGAAAGATGGCTTAATAAACCATCAAAACCGTCTATTCGTGAGTCGTTTCATTATCCGACAGTAAATTAAAGAATTTCGCTTTATTTTCGGCCGAAAAGAGGAGAACCTCCCCTTAAATGCAAAAATAATCATTTATTATTAAAGTCGCATTCAAAATAGGTTTTTTGTTCTTGCTAAGAGTTTGTGCCTTAACTTTTTTACCCACAGTATGTCCTTTAAAGCAGCTTTAAAATTATTTGTTTAAAGAATTCTGAAAAATTTGCCACTATGCTCCCTGATTTTGTTTATGTTCTAATTTTAACTTTCCTAGGCTGTTTGAATTTTATTTCAATTCATTCTATGCTGCGCTCTCTGATATTTTCACATTTCTTATATGATAAGGAGAAGCCGCGTTTTTAACATTACATATAGCAGCCTGCAACAGACAGTAAATTGAGGTTAGGTTGCTCGCTCAAAGATAAGAGCATAAACCAGTACGATTATTTTCAAAATAAAAACAAAGCAAAAAATAGTACGTATGTATAGTCCATTGTGTCTACCTTATATGGTCTATCTTCATTAATATTATTGTTTTAATCGTAGGCATGCAGTAAATGAATATGTACATTAATAATCTGAAATTTCTGTAAATTAATAATTGTAATGATTTTTAATAAATTATCGAAGCGTGCATCCCCAACGAAAATGTATTGTATTTTTTCTACATTCAAAATATTGCTACGGAATGTCGCTAGTATTTTATAGCATACATATTTCACCATTTTGGAAAATAGTTTTGGCAGTTTTGGTAGCAAAAATATTTCGGGCTACCGTAAGAATTTAGTAAAGAAGAAGACACATCGATAAAAAGTAGTCACATGGAAATAAAATAATGAAGTGCCCAAAGTGAGACCACTTCTTAACACCGAACCCTGTGACTTGAACCTTACACCGCGCCATTCAACTCTGACAACCATGGTTGTTTCATCCCATTTTCATCCCCACCAACCGCAAACACATTTCATATGTGAAGGACCACTCCATGGTCTGCTATCTCCATGAAAAGTAGTCCACTTCTACAATTCAAGCCAATTCGCACGTGGTAGCATCAGTCTGTCAAATTGACGTACCATACTTTGAAATGGATGCTCACGATATCTTTAAAAAGTTAACTCGAGGAGTATATTTCACAAAAAAGAACCACATCGCCAAGCTAAATAAACCTGTAAGTGAAATAATGTAAACTATCTGCTACTTTTAATTTATGCTCTATCTAGGAACCTGTCAAGGAATTAGATGAGGTAAAGCAAGAAGAAACTAGCGATGTCGAACTTCCCGGCGATGGTGATATTTCTGATAATGAGAATTCGAATAGTGACGAGCATAATCAAGAAACATCGTCTTTCTGCTACCTAAGCAGAAGCGAAAACGATTTTGAAGAAACTAAAAAGCAAAAGAAACATGTTCTTGATCCTAAAGAGAAACAAAAGTTACAGGAACAAGAGGAAATCAACCGATTTCGCAAATCAAATAGAATATCAGTGATTGGAACGAAAATACCGAATCCTATACGGTCATTTGAAGAATTACAAGTAAAGCATAAAGTTCCGGACAGATTGATTGAAAACTTGGCTGAGTGTGGCTATCCATTGCCGACCCCTGTACAAATGCAAGCGATTCCAATTATGCTTCAGGTACTGTTGATTTTTAACTTACCTTCGATTTCACTCTCTTTCTTATGATGTCAATGGTACTTGTCCGTGTGCTTTTATATTAAAATCAAATGTATTTTTTAATGATTCGAATAGGGTCGATCTCTCATGGCTTGTGCTCCTACTGGTTCAGGTAAAACAGTTGCCTTTCTTCTGCCTGTCATTCGCGACTTGAAAGGTCCGCAAAAGAAAGGATTTCGAGCATTGATACTTGCTCCCACACGGGAATTAGCACAACAGATTCATAGAGAATGTCTGCGTCTTACAGAAAAGACAGGTCTAAAGGTGCACATTATCAATAAAGTAAGCCAAGCTGAACAGAAATTTGGGGAAAAGAGTAACAAAAAGTATGACATTCTTGTATCAACACCTAACCGAGTTTGTTACTTGCTCAATAGCGAACCGCCAATTCTAAATTTTTCGCAGTAAGTATAATGTATATATGAATTTAACTAGACCACGTCTATTATAATTCTAGGATTGAATGGTTTATTGTCGACGAAGCAGATAAAATGCTCGAGGATGGTGTTAAAAGCTTTAAAGACCAGTTCGATCAAATATTATCTGCTTGTTCGAATCCAGCTCGTAAAGTTGCACTCTTTAGTGCAACGTATACAGTGCCTGTTGCAAAGTGGGCCATCAGAAATTTGAAAGGATTAATACGAGTAACAGTTGGTGAACGAAATGCTGCGACAGATACAGTTAAGCAAGAATTACTATTCGTTGGAAATGAATCGGGAAAGTTGATAGCATTTCGCGATTTAGTCAGAGGCGGACTTCATCCACCTGTACTTGTTTTCGTACAAAGCAAGGTGAGTTCCGAAAGGGACAGAATGAAATTTAGAATTTCTATAATCTGAACAGGTAGATTGCCAAACTAAAATGTTGAAAATTGTCTTTGGTGCCAAGTTTTTGTGTGGTATGGGGCATGATCTTAGCTTGGAGGGCATCTACGAATGCCAGAACGTAAAAAAAGTCTTTAGATGATTGTCTACAACCTCTTTGACAGTCGGCCTGTTAATTTTGATTGTTTTGTTGTTAAAACTTTGTCTGATATTTGTTGTTTTCCTCCTAAATTCAATTTCTATGGGATCTATAACTTCTCTTTTGCTTCTGTCAGGATCGTGCGAAGCAGCTTTTCAGCGAGCTTATATACGATGGCATCAACGTTGATGTGATTCATGCCGATCGCACGCAGAAGCAACGTGATAATGTAGTGAGAGCTTTCCGTGAAGGCAAAATTTGGGTATTAATTTGTACAGAACTAATGGGACGTGGTATCGATTTCAAAGGTGTCAATCTGGTTGTAAATTATGATTTTCCACCATCATCGATATCCTACATACATAGAATAGGACGAACAGGACGTGCAGGTCGATCTGGACGTGCCATCACTTATTTCACACAAGACGATACGACAAACTTGAGAAGGTAAAACCTTCCCCCCTACCCATATATTAATTTAGCAAATAAATTCTTATCGCTGTTATTTCAGCATAGCACATATAATCAAAAATTCCGGTGGTAATGTTCCCGATTTCATGTTAACATTGAAAAAGGTTCGTAAATCGGAAAAGAAAAAACTTGAGAAATCCGCACCGAAACGAGATGAAATCTTAACAGATCCAAAGTTCCAAATGCAACGCAAAAGAAAGCTGAAAACTCTGGAGAAGCTGAAAGCGAAAAGAGATAAGAATGAACTATCCAAAGGAAATGATGCCGCAAAACCAACCAAAAAGAAAATTGCAAAGAAGAAAAATAAAACGAAGCAAAAATAAGTTAATGTTTTTATTCAAATCTATTGTAGATTCATACATATGTACTAATGGTTGAATAATGATGTAGAAGTGTGTAAAATTATCACAATATTTACGTTACACATAATTTATAGCTAAATGATGATGTATATGTTTCAAATAGGCACATCGAGATATGATTAATTGCACTTTAAGCTCGCAAAAACAATGACATGTGTATGCATAGTTTCTTATTCTATGATTCGCATAACCAATCACACGGTAATTTCGGCATTTTACTTGCTGGCCACGGTAAATACCCAGCGGTTTTGAAAACCCAATAGTCGTAAGACACTTTCAATACCAAGGCCATCAGAAGGAGGACCTCTGATGCTATTAAATAGTAAATGTAGTCGGTCCAGTCGTGTTGTGATTGACAAAGCTTGATCTCGGATAGTTCGTAAACTTTATGCGGCATATTACGGCATAATATATGATCGTAGTCCGGTATGTTATTGTGACGCGCTAGTAACCACATCTGGAAGATACAAATATGTTTCAAATCGCCCTAAATCAATTCAAATAATATTCTTTTGTTACCCGTAAAACTTTAGCTGAATTGCAATCACAAATCAATTTATTTCCACCTAAGTAGAGCACTCTACCATCTGGTTTGTTATCTAAAATATAGTTCGATAGCAAGTAGTCGGGAATCTACGAAATAGAAAATATATGTATATTTTTTGTCAAATATTACATGATAGGTAGATTTATTACCTTATCAATATTATTTTTTCGTAAAAACAACGACTCAAATGCTCCAATAAATATTGATCCTTCGAATTCTTCCATTTTCGAGATTTGATTGTTGTCGGCATCGAAACGCCGAACTTCAAAATAGCTGGGAACATCTTGGAAGTAGTTGGATATACTTGTAATCTAGAAAATTAAATGTACTATATTAATGAAATTTCTAACGTTGGTTTTCATCAAAATGTATTCAGAGTCCTATTTAAAATCCATGGTCCCATTTGACGTTTGATTGAACATTGCCGAATGATTTGGATTGAGTTTCCGTAGCGATTCCAAATTTCAGTAGTGAAGCGAAATTCGGTCAATCAAATTTTTTTTCGACAATTCATGACACTCAAACATCGAGCCTTTCTGTGTATCAAATGATTCCACACTATCTTATTACTCATATTTAGTAATATGATAGACTTCCTAAATCGTTTGTTTGATTTGGTCGACTGTTTCAGTGATTGGTCGACCAGGGGCCCTATTATGATTCAAATTCCGAAATCGGAATTCGTAAAATTTTCCGACTCGCCCACGATCGGAATTTCGTATTATGATCTATTCCGAAATCGGAATTTTATACCTGTTTTAAACTGCAGACAGCTTCACTCGAATGGGCTAAATTGTTTCCAGATTTCCAATATATTTCCAATCAAGTATCAAAATAGCTATTTAAATTTAAAAAAGTGGCACGGAGTTTCAATATTTCTTGCTAAAATTGACTATATGGCAATTTATTTTGCTTTGCCTAAGTATGGTCAGTCGAAAATAACAAAAAATAAGGGTTAAAAATTAATAAGTCGAAGTAAGTCCTGTAGTTAAGGAGAATCCTATAAGAATGTAATATCACAAATTCTAAAATTGGTGGCAAAATTACGATTTATAACACACAGTGTCTACCAGTTACCCGAATTCCAGGTTTTACTTACGTATATCAGTCGAACTGTGAAAACAAAGAAATTCGAAAATTAAAAATCCGCCAGAATCCGCCAAAAAATCCAACCACAAATGAGCTGTCGGATTAGACAACTCGCCTTCGGAATTTACAATCCGAAGTAGGCAGATTCCCGTGCAAATAGCAAACCATAATACGAAAATACGATATCGTATGAATTCCGATTTCGGATTTTGATTCATAATAGGCCCCCAGTGCGAGGTTTATCTTTCGCACCGAAATTCCAGGAACGGAAGCGAGCAAATCAACTACATGCTCTTGCATTTCATAAAGCGTCTTGATTGCCAACAACATAATTTTTCCCGGGCTTGCGTAGCGTTTTTACCTCTTTCGTAGTAAAATTGCAAAATAAAGCGATTTTTTTCTTCAGAAATACCACCCATTTACAAATAAATAAAACTTTTGACACGATTGACGAAATACGAAACTGTATGCATGAAAATTGTAGACTGAAATGTTTTCTTTGAAACGTACATATGTATAATGCAATATGATTAGTGTTGATATATCTGATACCGAATATTATCTAGTGACAAAAGCCTCTTAAAACTTTTTACATTAACCAATATAATAACAATATACAATATTTCTGTTTTAATTTTAATTTCTAAATTATGTGCATTATTTGTTACTTTAAAAAACACTAGCTAGCACGCTTGGAACAGGCTTCAAAATCAACAACCAATTATAATAGAAATGTCATCGGGTCTAAATATGTCACCTCATAAAACGGGGTATCCCCCGTTTTGATTTGTACGGAAACTTTTTCTGGTCGAATGTACTGCTATATATTGATTTTGTGTGTTGGAAGTTTTATTAATTAGTAAATAAAATGAAATATACTAGGAATTATGAACAAATATCGCTTTTAAGATATTATAAAAGAAAAAAGTCAAATTAAATGGATATCTCATATTTTTGAATATGACCACTTCATTTTCTAGCATGTACGGACACTTTTTCTGGCAAGTGTATATTTTACGGATTTTTTGACTATCACTATTTATTCGCTGGTACTTTAATTGTGGGCTAAATTAATTGCTATCCAAACAATCTTTATTCATGCTGTGAATTTGGAAGTTGGATAAGAAAAAACTGCTTATCAAACTGCTTGTTTTTCCCTTCCAGTTAATTAATTTCTACGTTGCAAACATTGATAAACATTTGCAGCATGTATTAGTGTGTGTGTCTTGTGGATAATTAATTCGTTTCGGAATAACACTTTTACTTACGTTATTGTTTGACACATTTAACGTGTACGTATTAGCTGGAAGCTGCCTTGGTAGCTCTGTCAAACCCAGACCCGAACAATCCACTTTGGCCCGGAACAGTAACTGGCCCCCATCGCCTTTTAACTGGAATACATGGAACAAAAATTAATTCGCTGTTGTTTAGAGTTTATTTTCAAACTAGTCATTTTTATGTACTTACTTCGAACGCCATTTGTTCTTTTTCGCATCTACAGCTTCCATGACCGGGAATGACCGGACATTCAGATTTCAGTTGTTTCATGTTCAAGAGCTGCGTGATTGTCATGAAATCGATTGAATTGAACCATACAAACGATTGGTTGATCGAACATGTTGTCGAATCAGGTTCGACATATCTTAAGGTGCTGCGTTCCATAGAATCCAATACAGAGTCGCACAACACACCTTTGTTTCCCCTGTTGGCGATAAAATTATATACAGTTGGGGACAAAACTCTCCATACACCCTCAAAGTTTCATAAATTTAGTAGAAAATGCAAGAGAATGAGAATTTTATATGCAACTTTACTGCAAATGTATTTTTATTAACATAAATTTAAAAAAAAATTACATTAATTAGTTTATAACCGTAAAAAACCCAGAAAAAACGAAATTCAGCAGGGACAAAAGTGTTCATACATTGATCAGATAGTGTTCTCTGTTCTTCATTGCATTGCTTTACTGTTGTTTTTCTTCAAAGAACCGATGTATTTCCTATGAAATGCGTGGATGCGATCTAATCATTAGTTTGTTTTAGTAATCTGTGAGCAAAGGGAGTGAAAAATGAGCAAGCGTAAGGAAGTAAGTGTTGAAATAAAAAAATTAATTATTGCTGAGCATAGAAATGGAAAACCATACCGTGCAATTGGAGTTTTGTTTAATTTATCCCATGCCACTGTCCAATACATTGTTCAAAAGCATAAAAACACAGGATCAGTGGAAAATAAACCAAGAAATGGACGACCAAAGAAACTTTCCAGGCGGGATATCAGCATGATCTTAAAAGAGGTCGACAAAAACCCAAGGATCACTGGTCGGTAACTGGCGGAACATGTCGCTAATACTTCGAATAAGTGTGTTCACCCTAAAACCATCCGAAGAATCTTACGTTCCTATGCATATGCAAGTAGAGATCCTCGTAAAAAATCCCTAATATCTGAAAAGAATAGGCAGCTTCGACTAGAATTTGCAAAGCGATATTTAGCAAAGGATTTACAGTTCTGGAAAACTGTCTTATTTACTGATGAAATCAAGTTCAACTTGTTCGGTAATGATGGCAAAGAAAGAATCTGGCGAAAAAAGGGAACAGCATTGCAACTGAAGAATTTGATACCAACAGCAAAACACGGGGGTGGCAATGTGATGATGTGGGGTGGAAATGCAGCTGGTGGGGTTGGCAGATTGGTCTTTATAGACGGTATTATGGACCAATACTATTATAAAAAACTGTTGGAAGAACACTTGCAACCTTCCGTAGACAATTAGGGTCTTGGCCGGCATTGGATATTCCAACAGGACAGCGATCCCAAATATACTGCACGTTTTGTAAAGAACTGGTTGCTTTATTATGCACCAATGCAGCTGTATTCCCTTCCTCAGTCGCCAGACTTAAACCCCATTGAACATACTTGGAAACTTATGAAAAGAAAAATCTCAAAAATTCACACCAGCAGCAAGGAGTCACTCAAAACTGCGCTTCAACAAGCCTGGGGAGAAATAACTCCCGAAGTTACTAATAATTTGGCGGATTCAATGCCACGACGGGTGCAGGTTGTTATTGATGCCAACGGTGGCAAAAAAAAAAAAATTTGAAATATAAAATTATATTAAATAATGTGGAATTTTCAGTTCAATTACATAATGTATGAACACTTTTGTCCCTACTGCCTTTCGTTTTTTTTTTGTGTTTTTACGGTTATAAATTGATTAATGTAACTTTTTTTTTAATTTATGTTAATAAAAATACATTTGCAGTAAAGTTGCATATAAAATTCTCATAAATATTTGCATTTTCTATTAAATTTATGAAATTTTGAGGGTGTATGTAGGTTTTGTCCCCAACTGTAGGTATATTTTATGAATGTTTAAACATCTGCTTTACGAAATCGTTGATATCGTAGCGGAAAATTTACTTGATGTTTTATCTTTCAATGCTAAAGAAGCATTGCAGCATTGCAAGCAATGAATTACTTTGCTGTGAAGTCAACGAATCAAGGAAAATATTTTACTGAGCGAGTAATAATGATATAACATACACCTGAGTATACTTACTTAATGTTAACAGTTAGATTAGTTTGCACGCTTAAATTCGGTACACGAGATAAATTATTATAAGACATATCTAAAATCTGCAATTGCGTTAAATTCGTAAATGCTCTCGGGTAAATTTCTGTCAAATTGTTATTCGATACATTCAAGCACTTTGGCATTGAGAATTTCGTAAATTCATTTGTAATCTTTTTGATGCGACCGTCTGTTATCGACAGTGAACGCAGCAGCTTCCATACATTGTGTGATACATCGAGTTCATTGAATGATGCGTTTCGGATGTGAATATGCTGCCATGATGTTGTTATGTTGTTATCTTTGGACGGATTCGATGCACATGCAATAACTTTTGAAACGTCGGTTATATTGCAGCAAACCAGAAAACCTGGAACAGTTGGATGTGGCTGACATTGACACGGCGCCTGAGGATCGATATTGGCCAATAGAGTTTGGCATACTTCTTTCTCGGCATATAAACACAAACTCGAAAGTGAAGGAAATTTTTCTGTTGATGTTTCCACCACAAATGGCGTAGTCGATATCGGAATCGATTCTTCAGAGAGTATTTGTTGCGCAGCAAACATCAACACGACAAACAATAGAATTCCATGTCTAATTTGCGACGGCTCCCCAGCAGCGTTGATAATGCTTATCTGAAAAAAAATAACAAAATTATTAGATGGAATTATTACTCATTTTATTCGTGGCGAGGGAACCTGAATATGAATTACAAGACATCAGTTTGTTTGCCGCGAACAAATATTTGCACCGTAAATTAGAGCTTGGAATTGGCTCGTTAGTAATAAACTGACTGTGTGACTTCTTCTTTTCTACAAAACGTAAATGTATTTGGATAAGAAGTTAGATATTATTTGGGACCGATATGAAGAATAATTATAGGTGGGTTGCATTGAATGCGTGCATGAACAAAACTGTTGATAAAGGTTTAAGCTTTTTATTAGAGCGTTGCTGTTAATTGCGATGGAAATATTCAATTTAGTGTGCCGCCAGTTGCTAGATGTGTTAAAGAAATTAAGATATTAAACTATCTAAACATTATGAGGTGTATTTTATCTCAAGTTGGTGCGAATAAACTACGAATTGTTTTTTTTATAGAATTAAATGGATTTTAAGGGTAGATAAATGTTTGCGTTTCCGAGCCATCAGCCGGATAGGGGGAGTAACATTTAGTGTATGAATACATATATGCACGTGCCGTAAGTATCTCGGCTGATGGAAGCCTGCATTTAACCTCCTCGCGGTGGCTGCGGGCAACAACCCTTTTTTTCAGAAAAGGTTGGCGAATATTTTCAGGCTAGTTCCTTTCAAGTAAAGCTGGCGAGAGGCCGATTACCTCTCCCACAAAATGTTTTCCGAAGCGGTTATCCCGAAACCATCAACAAGCCTCAAAAACGGATTGATACTACAAAGACGACCACGCGAACGAAAACGGCTAAACGATTTGAAAATTTTGTCATGGAACGTTAGATCGCCCTGTCTCAATATAAGGCTGATATAACAGCATTTACAAGAGATCGGATGGACAGGGAATGATGTTTTACAATAGAAAGAATATGCCTTATACTACAGCTACCATCCAAAACACCGTGTGCTCGCGGTAGGCTTCCTCGTTAGCCAAAAAAATGAGGAGCCTACAGAGGAATCTGCTGACGAGGAAAAAGAATCATATTATGAACAGTTTGAGGGAATCCTCAATGCCTGCCCAAGCCATGATGTAAAAATCATATTTGGAGATTTTAACGACAAAGTAGGTCAGGAGCCGGTACTCAGACATTACGCAGGCACCCATACTGCTTTGCTAAGCATAAGCGTTTTATCTACAATTTATTGCTTTCGAGAAATTCAATGATTTGTGTTTTGATTTGTACTTGAGATTATGGAGAGTGCATTTTTCAATGTTGATTTTAACATACTTCCACAAAAGATAGGTTTTTCAAATTTGTATGTACTTTTTGAATCCGGCGTTAGCTCAAAAATAAGAAAAATGCAGATAGAACGTTTATGCTTAGCAGAGAAGCATAGTTTGCATGAGAGCACGAATGACAACGGATTTCGAGTCATAGAACTGGCAGCATCCAATAACTTGGTCGTCGCGAGTATCAGGCTCCCGCGTAAAGATATCCATAATGCTACCTGGATATCACCTTATGGAGGTACTCGTAACCAGATAGACCACGTGCTGATAGATCGCCGGCACTACTCAAGCCTGATGTCGGTACGAACGTATCGAGGTGGCAACTTAGAGTCGGACTATTGTCTTGTTGGTATGGTTCTCCGAGCGTGAATTGCTTTGCATCCGCGAACCAGGTTCGAAGCAACACAGGTGCCTTACGCAATGGAAAATACCAGTAACATCTTTGGTCTTGCGCTAGAGCTGGCCCTCGAAGAGTTCGATAAAGGGAGAGTAAGTCCTGGAGCCAGAAAGCCGGGCGTAGATGAGAAGTGGACACGCCTTAAGAATACTGTCATTAGTATTGCTGACGCCATCTTAGGCAGTAGTCGCAAAGATCGGAGCGACTGGTTTGATGATGAATGCAAACTAGCGACTGACGGTAAGAATGTTGCATACCGGGCAATGCAGCAATCTCATAGAAAACAGAGAAGGCACTTCACAGACACGAGAAAGCAGCCTGGGAAAAAGACCTGATCTGTGAAATAGAAAGAGCTAGAGAGCGAGGTCCGCACCAGGCGCGGAAGTTCTACCGAATAGTCTGAAACATGACGTAGTACACACCACGCTGCACGTACTGTAAGAACCAAGAGGGTGATCTGATAACCGTTTCTGAAGGCATTCTGCAGTGATAGGAAGTGTACTTTTGTGAATTGCTAAACGGTCAACTGTACGAAGAATTGGAGGCTCCACCTATGCAAGAAGACAACCTTATGCTGTCGCCACCAAGCATAGAAGAGGTACGAAGAACCATAAGTTGGCTGAAATTTAACAAATACCCTGGAGCCGACGGCATACCAGCTGAGCTGATTAAATATGAAGGGCCCACATTACACCAAGTAAATCATGAAATTATATTGCACGTATGGGAGCACGAAGAGATGCCAAACGACTGGCGCAAAGGTATAATATGCAACTATAGGGGTATAACATTGTTGAGTGCCTCCTATAAGATAATATCCTCTATCCTGCAAGAACGGTTAGCCCCATACGCTAAAGCCATCATCAGACAATATCAATGGCTTCATCTCAGGCAAATCAACAATTGATCAGATCTTTACTCTCAGGCCGGCGATGGAAAAATGTTTGGAATTCAACATTTCACTGTACCATCTATTTATAGACTTTAAGGCCGCCTATGATAGCATAGCCAGGGTAGAACTGTATACAGCCATGAGAGAATTGGGCATCCAAAAAAAAAACTGACACGATTGTGTAGGTTGACCATGACCAATATAACAAGCCAAGTTAAAATAGCCGGAATGCTATCCAAACCTTTCAATATCTTCAATGGGCTCCGACAAGGGGATGGTCTGGCCTGACTTCTCTTCAATCTGGCGTGGGAGAAAGCAATCCGAGACTCTGGCACGTCAACGAGAGTGACTATCGGCACAAAGTCCTGCCGGATACTGGCTTATGAAGATGCTATAGACATAATTCAGAACTAGCTGTACGAGAATCATTCATCCAGATCGAGCGAGCGGCACCAAAACTGGAGTTGCACATAAATGAAGTACATGGTGGTAGCATCTGCAGGAAGAATACCTAGAGTTGGCCAAACCTTCAGAGTAGTTGAGTATGAATTTGAAGTAGTGTCATCTTCGAACTACCGTGGGTCAATCGTAGCAGCCGATAACAACGTGGAGGAAGAAATACGCGGGCGACTGCTCAAATCCAACAAAACCTACTAAGTCTGTCAAGGCTCTTCAAATCCCGAAATCTCACACGAACATCAAAGCTCATGCTGTACAAGACCATGGTCCTGCCATCACTGACCTATGGACCCGAGACTTGGGTGCTGAGCAAAAGGCACTCTGACCTCTTAGTCGCGTTCGGGAGGTAAGTTTTGAGGAGAATCGTTGGCCACATATGTGAAGAAGGAGACACTGCAACCATGAGTAAAAAAAATACCCATGGTTGTAGTAAAAAATAGTTTACCTTGTGCTTAGTTCCAGAAAAATAAAAGAGGATTTTTAGCTTGACATATACTCGATCACAATAAGAAGACGTTTACTAGAAGCCGAATTGACGACCAGAAGCTCTCGGAGGGTACCGCTTTTGGAAATTAAACATGTCAGACATAACCAGAAGGTTACAATTTGCGAAGAAGCTTGTGGGTTATCCTATCATCAGGAAAGTCTCACTAAGAACCGAAAACAATCAAAACTTCGATTGAGGTGCAAAATATTATTATCCTGGAAAGCTGCTCTAAAAATTTTTTGGGTGCTGATTTTTTTGTTGATTTTTGGGTTTTGAAACAGCTGCCACGGATCATATTTTCTTGGCTTTCTAATCTCTTCTACGCTATCATCCGAATTGGATATTTTTCTGAAGCATGAAAAACAGCCATGATCATAATGATCCCAAAGTCTGGTAAAGGCTCTTCCCAAGTAAAGTCATACATACCTATAAAGCTTTTGAAGTGAAGTCATACAGGCTAAAGTTCATTTGTTTTTGTCAATAATTTTTGAGAAAATTTTGCTCAGAAAACTGCTACCAATACTTGAACATGCAAGGCGAATTCCAGAACATCCTTTCGGGTTTCGAAGACATTACAGAACTATTCAACAGGTCTATCGAATCGCGTCAGGTATTAAAATAGCATTAGTAAGATAACTCATGTCTTCGAAAAACTCTGGCATAAAAGATTGATCTTCAAAATAAAATCAATGTTTCTGAAAAGCTTCCATGAAATACTCTCGTCCTACCTAACTCAACGCACATTTCAGGTAAGATACAAAAGCTATTCTACCGCTAAATATCGTGTGCATACTGGTGTACTTCAAAGAAATGTTTTGGAACCGGTACTTTACACAATCTTCACATCGCACAACTACAGCTAACAAAACAAATACAGCTACCTTTGCGGATGACTTTGCCATTCTAGGTACTGCTTTAGATTCGGTTGTGGCATCCCGAGCCCTGAAAGTCCACATCTCACTTCTTGAAGAAAGGCTAGCAAAATGGAGAACCAGAATGAACGAAGCCAAATGCATCCACGTTGATTTCACATTCCTAAAGTCAAGTATGTAGTGGTATGTATATTTCAACAATGTACCAATACTTTAAAGTCACGAGGTACGAAGGGTGATCCAAAAGTAATAATGATGAATAGAAAATAAGGTAATTAGACTTAAAAAAAAACTATTTTTCAACATAGTTTCCAAACAAGCTACCCAGGATACCCAGGATACCATTAGAGTAAAATTCTTTGTCTTTACTCTTCCAAAACGCCTCAACAGCGGCCATCACTTCACTATCATCTTCAAATTTCTTGCCCCGAAGGTGTTCCTTGAGCCGAGGAAAGATGTAAAAGTCACTCGGAGTTAGATCGGGCGAATAGGAAAAATGTTCCAGCAGTTCAAATGCTGTTTCTTGAATTGCAGCCATCGCAGCTGCAGCTTTGTGAACCAGTGCGTTGTCTTGATGAAACACCACTCGGGCTCGCAGTTTGCCGCGTCTATTTTTCTTAATAGCTTCCTGCAATCTTCTTATTTGGCCTGCGTAGTAAAAGCCTGATATAGTAGCTCCCTTTTCCAAATAATTCACCATAATTCCCTCAGCGTCGAAAAAAACTGATGCATAACCTTCCCTGCCGAGCTCGACACTTTGAATTTCTTCGGCGTCGGTGAAGGGGGTCGCTTTCAGGTCATTGGTGGATCCAGGTCTCAACCATGGTTACGGAACGTGGCAAAAACTTCTCCAGATCACGTCTTTTCTTTTGCTCGTCGGTTAACATTCTCGGCACCTAATGCGCAGAGACTTTCTTCATATGTAATTCGTTGGCAGCGATTCTTTGAACACTGCCGTATGAGATCCCTGTGACCTCAGCTATATACTTGATAGCCTCTTTTCGATCTGCCAACACATCTTCGAATTTTTCCACGTTGTCTTCAGTGAGGGACGTGTATGGACGTCCTTCGCATTGTTCATCTTCAGTAGATGTTCTTCCCAGCTTAAACTCTTTGGTACAGTGTGCAATGATGGAATATGGAGGAGCAGAGTCCCTTCCCTTTATGTTTTCACCAAATCGCTGTCTATGTCTTTGGTAGACATTTTTTTCCAAAAACACAGGTACTTAATGCCAGCCCTAATTTCGTGTTTCTCCATTTTGATGTTTTCTGCTCGACGGTTCGTATTCAAATGAATGTACCTCCCTGGAATCGTGGCCTATTTATACGTAATTTCTTTTACGCTGACTTAGTAGGTATATGAGTTTTATGACTGACTTATGCTTGAGTTACAATCAATGCAACCAACATTCGCTGCCAAGTTTTGTTGGTGGAATGAGTTACAATCAATGCAACACAACATTTACTGTCATCTGTCACTGGCTATATTAACGAAATTGTTGTTCGATAATATGGATCATTTACAGTCTCGGAAAGTGATATCAGTGAGTATTTGATCCTTTAAAAGCTGCAGCGTATATTGCAGAGCAAAAATGAGCAAAAGAAAAACAAATTTTGATTGTCATTTGCATATGACATTTCCCATTTCCCGGACTCTCATAGGAACAGGTGGAATTGGATATTTTCAAAAATGTTGTTGCCATGCCAAGTTTGAGATATGAGCAAACTCTGCTGCGCAACAAAGTTGTGTTGCATCATTGTAACTGCTCTCATACGTTCTCATGGGCTCAAACTCATTTTGTTGTGCAACAAATGTTGGTTGCATTGATTGTAACTCAGGCTTTAGTAGGTTTTTTTGAATTTCATGCGAACTGGAAATAACCAATTATCACTACTTTTTGGTCACCCCTCGTAAAATATTTCGGAATCCACCTTGACATTAGGTTCACCTAGAAACAGCACGCTGAAGATAAAAATCAACAAAAGAAACTCAAATTAATCAGCTTCAAATGAATGCTCAATAGTAAGTCAAAACTTGCCATTGACTCCAAATTGATCGTCTATAGATCTACTTTGAAGGCAATCTGGACCTATGACTAACAACCTCCGGGAGCAGCTTACCCGCAAACATTAACATCATTATGAAGACCCAATCAAAATTACTTAGATCTTTTACCGGAGTACTCCGACGTATTTCCGTAACGCTAGCTCAAGAAAGACCTGCAGATCGAAGCAATTGTCGAGGAAATTAATTACTACAATGGAAAAAATATTGCAACAAGCTTTTACGTCTTGTCTTCTCTTTATCAAAAAAATGTCAATAATTTTCAAAAGGTGAATTTGAAAATATTCCTTGAGTTGTTATTGAGAATTGACAATATTAAATCCATGTTTTGGTTGTATATATAATTCGTAATAATAATTTAGGTCAGACAAGCTCTATAAGTAGAACTATGCATTTTTGGGCAAAGAGATTCCAATACTAATTTTCGTCGAAAATCATTAAAAAAAAACTAAACACTAATTGATAATTATTTTTATTGTTTCTGCCACCGTATGTAGACAATTTAGATATAATACAATTTCATGTGAAAAGCAGATCAGGCTATAAAAGTTTTACGATTGTTTTAATTTTATTCACAAAAAGACATGTTTCGCATTCATGTAGCGATTATTAAACAAATCTCACTGCCGAGTACTGTTGTGATAATTCTCTGTATCTTGACTAAGTTCTAGGTTAATTAAAAGCTGTATAATCTTTAATATCTTGTTGTTTTTACGAGTTGAGCAAAACAAGATAATGCTACACGTTTTGGGTAGTGGTTTGCTCTAGTCTGGGTGCTTTTAAAAGGAACAAATCTCGTGCAATAGATACAGGTGAGGTGATTCTCGCAATGGTTGCTTAAGATAAAAAATGAAGTTTTTTAATAAATTCACATTAAAGGGGAGCTTACACATGCTTCCATGCGTTTAAACCGGTTTTATAGAAGTGGCAGAGGATGAGTACGTTGATTTGTACTTTCACTTCACTCCCGCGAGCTAAAAAATCGGTTTAAATTCATGGAAGCATGTGTAAATGACACATGAAGGACTATTGATTTAATGCATTGGCTTGAGGTTGTTGAATTCGAATTTAAATTAATATATTATGATTTCCAGTCGCTCTCTCAAGTAGAACCGTCAAAGAGGATAAACAATATTTTACTCGAAGACCATGTCGCAGAACAAAGCCCAACACCGTTAAAAACAATAAGAGTAAACAAAGGACCTAACAGATCTGCCATAGGCTACACCGCAAATAAAAAAATCCACTTCCAAAAAGAGAGGAGGGAGTTTTGAGAAAGAAAGTTTTGAAAAAAGGTTTGCCACTGGGAGCTGAAGAAAGTAGACAAATCACAGATTTTTCCGACATTGTTCGAGGGATGGAAATGTGAAACTAGGATTTTAAAAATTTATACGGACAGTTTGAACAATGCGGAGAGACTGCAGAGCTGAGTTTTAAAATCAGATGCTCAATATTTTTCATGAGTTGAGTATTAAACCATTTACATAAGCTAAACTTTCGTTTGACTGACATATGTATGTATATTTATCGTCAATGAAGAGTTGTTCTGTATTTTCTGTATAGAAAAGTTGCAACAGAATTGTTGTATATTTTTACGCAATTTTAAATTTTTGATTACGTTTGTATATACAGGGTCGGCCAAATACAAGTTTCTTTTTAAAAATGCAATAAAATGAACAAAATTTAATTGTTTTCCATGTATTATGGCTTTATTAGTAAGAGTAAACATTCCCATTAATGATGGAACACAATTTCGTTCAAGTGGCTGCCTCGGCTGGCTTCGCAGTAGCGCATTCTGTAACTCCAATTTTCCAAGACCTTGTTGATGGTTTCGGGCTGTAGCTCACGGATTGCTTGGATGATATTGGCTTTAAGTGCTTGAATCGTTTCTGGATTGTTGGCATAACATCGGTCCTTCACAGTTCCCCACAAAAAAAGTCCAAAGGGGTCAAATCGCCAACACGGCTGATTTGGGAATTTGGTGCGTAAAATATCGATTGTGGCATGGCGCACCATCCTGCATGAGCCAGAGGTCGTCCAAATCCATGTCTTCGATTTTACCGTTGATCGAAGCGTTGTTACCAGCCTCATTTTCGAAGGAAAATGGTCCAATGATACCACTAGTCCACAATCCGCACCAAACTGTCACTATCTGTGAATGCATTGGCTTCTCGACAATAACGTGTGGGTTTTCCGAGCCCTAGATGCGGCAATTTTGTTTGTTAACGTAGCCGCCGAGATGCGCCTCGACAGAAAAGATGATTTTTCGCCCAAAATCGTTGTCCAATTCAAGCTGCTCTAAGGCCCAAATTGCGAAGCGATAACGAAGCGGATGGTCGTGCACCTTCAATTGCTGAGTCAATTGGACCTTGTAAGCGAATAATCCGAGATCCTTGTGCAGAATTCTCTTCCTGCTAGTGCGTGAAATGTTGAGCTGTTGAGATCGATGGCGAGTTTATGTTCGTGGAGTGAGTCTCACACGCTCGGCTACAGCAGCCACATTCTCGTCTGTGCGCACCGTACGACGACGAGGGCCATGAGTGTTGTCCACTAACATGCCAGTCTCATGAACTTTTTGCACAAACTTGCGTACAGCATGCGCGGTGGGTGCTTCATTTCGGCCAAAACTAATTTTCAAAAAACGCACTGTTTCTACACAGCACTCACTTAGGAAATAAGTTTTCAATATTTCCCAATGTTATTCAAGCGTAAAGCGACTCATTTCGTTCCGCGGAGGTATGATACTGACTTTTTGTCAAGATTTCGAGCGGGAAACAGCTTTCAGTGTCAAAATAACCTATGATTTAAAAAGAAACCACTAGACCTGACATCTAAAAAAAGTTGTCTTCTTCTTCTTTTTCAATGCGAAAAACGACTTTTTACTAGGGGAATTTGTTTTATATCGGGCAACTCTACTTCATTTAAGAATAAATGACCAAAGTTTGATGATCATTAGCGATTTGCTTAATGATTAATAATTTGATCATTTAGTGGTAATTAGTCTAAATTACCATATGACACACAGCACTTAAATGATAATTTACGGCAAATCATCATTTAGGCTGCACTGTCTGTCTAGGGCGGACAGACAGCGCAGCCCAAATGATCATTTTCGTAAATGTTCATTTAAGTGCTTTGTGTCATAGGTTATTTAAAACATAGGTAATTTTGACACTGAAAGCTGATGTGGCTAATACATATTGGCCGAGGCCAGGCGAGCCGAAGTCAGACGAGGCCGCCAACATGTGGACGGCATTTGACAGCTGGTCACGAATCGCCTTGACTCGGGCCCAAAACCCATTCCGATTGGAAGTCGCACGAGCACCGGCGAGCCCTGTCAAAGTCGCTTGTTTGGACCGTCCACACACTCGGGCTCGCCAGCTTTCGCCTGGGCTCGGCCAATATGTATTTCCCACATGAAATGATCATTAGTAAATTAGTAATTTGAGTGCCTGTCTGTCTAGGTTGTAAGCGTAAACTTTAAAATTGGGAAGATTTCGTTTAAGCGCAAGATTCATTTTGCATTTGCTAGCATATAGCATATTTGCTAGTATCTTAGCTTATAGAAGCACAATGTTCGTAAAAAGTTAATTGCAAATATTACATATGGAAAAAATTCATTGAGCATGCTGTAGTCAGCAAAACAGATAAGGTCCCTTTACGGCCATTTTCAGCTCAACCTGCTGGTAGAAGCAAATATTTTTCGCCCCCGATTTAGAAACATTTTCGTTTTTTCATTCTTTAAATCGCTTTAAGTGGTCAGTTTGCTTCATCTGTAGTTTACTACGGGTAGGAAATCTGAGAAAATCGCGGTGTTAATTGTAGGCATTGTATGGATTTCTAGATGTCTATTCCATAACGGCCAATGCAAAAAGTAAAGTGAGAGCAAGCACTTAGACAAGATTCATTTGAGTGAACAAATTAAACATGTTATTGTTACATATCTGGGAAGGGTTTGCTTCATTGAGGAAACTGTAAACTTGCCCTAAACAAGAGAGGCTGAAAAATATTTAGATGGATTGGACGGATAGTTATGAGGGATTTTTTTTTACATTACCACGGCATTTTATGTCTAAACGAAACATTTATGACTAAATTGGTGTATACCTATTAACAAAAAAAAAATGCACTAATTTCAGCACTAACTCCGCGCAAATGTTCGTCCGCCTATGAAAGCCTTAAAAGAAATGAAAAAAAAAACCCTTTTTTTTGTTTATACAACTTTTTTCGACTCAATAATTTAATTAGTTTCCTTCTTGCAATGCATTGAAACTTCAAATATTATTCATATCTTAAAATTTAGTTAGCATGATTTTATATTCTCTGCTACTGTAAACAAATATAATTTGAGCACGTTTGTATATAATCACTGATAAGATTAAATGAAAAGTTTCGAAATAGATAATGAGTAAAGCTAACGACGCTACAACCAGGGAGCAATTAACCTGAAATGGTGGTATGTATGATGAAACAAAATCGACGAAATATTCCTTTTTTTCATAGCTGCAAATATATTTTTTCTAATTTTATTTATTCTGTAACTTATTCGTAGTATCAATGTGATTCAGCAACCTGGCGAAGAATATCCGATTGAACTTTCAGTATAGTCTCTGTTTAATGAGCTTGTCGGATTCCATAAATTCATTTAATTTCATTTTATGAAATTTGTTTAATCCAGACTATACACATACAACAGAAATTAATTATTCTTATACAGAACTCGTTTAAGTGATGCTGTAAATAAATGAAAATCAAATGTGCAGTAGGCTTCGTTAAAGCATCTACTTATTGCAGTGACTGGTTCATTGCATCCATAATTGGTCCAATATTGAGGGATCGACAAAAAGTGTACCTGCTTGACACGTAGTATTAAAATTAAATTGGCTTAATAAGTAGTTTGAGTACAATGGTGCCTTCCAAAATTTTCGCAGCAAATAAGATTTTGGAATTTTGACGTCGAGAGTTCAAGATATCAATTTGTCAAAAATGTAAGCCGTCTTCATGAGTTAGATGTAAAGGGTCATACCACGGAAGACCGCGGAGGCAGAAACGTAAAAACCATTTTCGAATGGATTCAATTTGGTCAATGTAAACTTTTTGATACGGCGCCCATACAATACCTACGTATTCGACAATAGGTCTGACTAAGCTGCAAAAGAGGATCTTAGTTAGAAAATTGTCGAACGAAAAACCTAAGGCGTTAGTACTGTGAGCGTCAAAAGTGAGTGCACACCTTTCAAATTTGTTTTTGAGCTTTAATATAAAAAAATTACCGATTGAAAAATATTTCTGATTGAGTAATATCAAACCTTTATTTGTTAAAAACTTTATACAAAAAAATCAATTCCATGTATTAAATAACAAAAAATTTACAGAGGAACAAAAACAAAAAGTCAATGACGGAATAATAACGGAATACAACTTCAATTTAATTTCTAGGAAACAGTAATTGCAAAAATTCTTGGTGAAGTCATTTTTGAAGGAGTTAGTTTGATTTAAAACGTGCTAGAAGAAAGGTGTGAAAATGAGGAAAGAAACTGAGCCAGAAACACGAAAAATTATAGTGAATTTGCATTGTGATGGTAAAAGTTTACGGGAAATCGGAAAAATGGTAACACAGTGCAGTTAAAAAAATTATTGTCAAATGCAATAAATTCAAAATATTGGAGAATTTTAAAAGATCTGGACGGGCAGGGAAATTAAATAGAAAAGAAATAAGAAATATAGTGAAAGAAGTTAAGGGTAATCCACGTTCAAGTGAAAATTATTCCGCGACACACAACCAATCCGTTTCAGCCTCCATCGTTCGAAGAATATTGAATGAACATGGGTTACATGGAAGAAAACAACGAAGGAAGCCGTTTATTTCTAAAACGAATAAGAAAAAACCTAAAAATTATGCTAAAAAATATAGAAACTGGACTTATAATTATTGGAAAAACGTTTTATTCTCTGATGAGAGTAAATTTTAAATATTTGGCGGGCAAACAAATAAAAAACTTTGGCAAACTAAAAATACTGAGTTCCATGAAAAAATGTGAAGCATGGCGGAGGATCTGTTATGGTTTGGAGATTTATGGCAGCATCGGGAGTTGGAAACCTTTAATTTATTGATAGTACAATAGATAAGCAAGGCTATCTCAATATTTTGCAGCGAAATATGGCTGACAGTGTTGCGAAATTGGAATTGCCTAGGATGTGGATCTTCCAACAAGATAAAGATCCTAAGCACACTTCCTATGTAGTAAGGGTGTGGTTGCTTTATAGAACTCCCAAGGTATTGGATCATCCCCCCAATCCCCAGACCTCAACCCCATTGAGTATTTATGGGATTATTTAGACAGAAAAATTCGGCAACGTCTAATCACAAGCAAGGAAAGTTTGAAAAATGCTCTTAACGAAGAATGGGATAATATACCATCAGAGTTTACCAGAAAATTAGTAGAATCCATGCCTAGAAGACTGGAAGCTGTTTTAAAGGCAAAGGGCAGTCAAACCAAATACTAGTCTCTCTATTAATAAAAAAAAGTTTTGGAAATTTGGTCGGATTATATTTTTATTTTAGAATGTCGTACGGAAGAGAAAATTATAAAGAACATAGTTTTTGAGGAAGTGTTATGAGAAGGAAAGGAAAATGAGACCCACAGAACATGATCATCCATTTTTTTTTTGTTAAACGACGTTGGAATATTTGTCGAGGTTTGGATGAAACATTTTCTACAGATCTAAGTAAACAAAAAAATTGATCTCTGCGACTGTGAACTTTTATTGATTTTCGCACGGCTTTAGTACATACGTCCAGTAAAATGTACAATTTAAAATCGTAAATGGTCTGGGGGTTGGTGAGCGAAGCGAGCAGGGGCGAAGCTCCCTAGTTTTTCTTAAAATTATTATATGAATTTTTATTATATGAAGTGTGCACTTACTTTTGACTCGTATTTCATTGACTTTTTGTTTTCGTTGTTCTGTAAATTTGTTGTTAGTGAATATATGGAACTGATTTTTTAGTATATTGTTTTAAACGAATAAAGGTTCAATATTCTTCAATCAGAAATATTTTTCAATCGGTATTTTGTTTTTTATTGAAGCTCAAAAACAGATTTGGAAGGTGTGCACTCACTTTTGAGGCTCATAGTAGTAAATCTAAATGTCCACCGAAGCTTTGAATGGCCACTGAGCTAGTAAAATTATTAAGTAAAATCATTTTTACACTTTGATTGAGGTGAATAAAATAAACAAAATCACTCAAAGTTGATGCATTCTAAGTTTCACGCAACAATTAAAAGTGAAGATCATTGTTTGTCATACGATATATATATATATATATATATATATATATATATATATATATATATATATATATATATATATATATATATATATATATATATATATATATATATATATATATATATATATATATATATATATATATATATATATATATATATATATATATATATATATTCGTTGTCAATGTTTGTCGTACAATTTCAAGTCGTTTACCCGACAAACATGTTGAAACTTTTCATTTGCATTCAAATATATCATACGGACGCCACTAAGTCGCTTCTTTCATGAAAACAATAAGACAAACAAGTATTTACTGTAATACCGTCGAAATGCTTGATGCCGCAGAACGCAGCGAACCTCTAGCCATTTTACAAAAATTATAATTATGTATTTTGAGCAGTTTATGAAACGTCTGCATTTGTTGTCTTCCTATTCTATAAATTCGACAAAAAGCCGACGAATTTGATTCACATTGTCGATTTTTTATTGACATAAATTTCACGCTTCCAACTGAGCCCAAATGCCGTATATTAGCCCCTTGATCGGTGTGTGAGAATACTAAAAATAGATAATCTGACGTTTGCAGCATTAACTTGAAAGAAATAAAACAATTCGAATTGTTATCTTATTTTGAGGTTCGTAATCGATAGAGAATTGGCAGCAAATATTTGGGTTTTCGTATTCATTATTTTGTTGGTTCTCTTTGCACACTCGACTGATTTAGAATTAGCTGTAAATATTTGCGTTTCTTGACACAATGGGTACATTGAATTTTGGAAGACGGTTCGCTATGGTAATTAACAGCATTATTTTCAAGCAACCACTACTGCAAATTCACAGATGAACAAGTGGTTGTTTTGTCAAAGTGCCAAGACTTCCAATACAATACTTATTGTACAAATGCAATTAGGAGCATTTTATAAAAATAGATATGGCCGTCATATTTTCAGATAAAATATGCAAGATGTGAAGAAATCACAAACCTTTATCGAATCCGTCATAATTTCACCCGTGACGTATTGGTCCCCGGATCAATTCACGTCTTCGCTATTGCATTACTACTTTATTAGCCACTATCGTATGCAGCGATCAGTTGCAAAACTACATATTTGCATACCCAAGCAAGTAAATTGCGACCGTGATTGTTTCACAAATTGCTGATATGGAACGAGCAAGAATGCACTTCACGCACGATCACTAAAACTTCACTTTTCACATTACACCAAGACAAAAATGCTCCGACTTTCGGAAATATTGCGTTTCAAACGCTGATAACAACTTATTTGTCAAGTACGTAGCTTAGAAGCAATTACTGGATTATCGGCAACATTAAGGGAACCGATAAACGAACCAAGGAACTACCGAGAAATTAGTGTACTGTACGGGCACGACAAGTGTCCAATTTTACCACCCAAATCATACACCCACCCGCGGCAACTGTCACTATTTTACTGAGGCAACTTTTTACTATGATACATGTTGCATGCTCTTCGTAGACAGATGTTGTTTGTACAATGAATGCGCGAGCCGATTTGCTATGTGCGCGATGTTGATAGCTTCCAGCAATATAATACTCTGACGTGAATGCTGTGTATTTAGAAAACATGGAGGTGAAAATGGGTTTGTTTTATGAATTGCGGCCTGTAAGTATAATGAACGGCAAATAATATCTAATAATATGACCGTCGACAGAATGAGGGTAATTGAAGTAGTTGGGAGGTCGGATAATTCAATTTCGATGGTTAAAAACGGTGCAGCCGCAAGGAGTTGGAGGTGAAAAATCCAGTATTTTTCAATTTGAATTTGACATGATAACTAAATTTGGACATTTGAAAAATATTTTGGGAAAAGGTAATGGATGTAGTACTCTCTAAATATTTTCCGAAGTAGTACATATACTCAAGTACATATACTCTCTAAATATTTTCCGATTTTCGTTTCGTTGTCCGTACTATTAATTTTGACATTTTTTCATTCGCTCGTCCGAAAAGAACGGTAGTCCTTCGCTAAATTACTTATTTTTTGAGCACTCAAAATTCGTTCAACACTATGCTTTTAAACATAAAATTTTTAAATCACATCAGCCATGTGACATTTTTCGCAAAAAACAATTTGAAAATTGTATTCACGAAGCACATGTCAATCTTGTGACTATATTCAATTAGTTCAGTTAAAATCTTAAGTATTATCCAATATTGTCCATTTAAATTTTTATTAGTGTAAAATCAGAAGAAATGGCTACAGAAGATATGTTAGTCGATGAAGTAAAAGATCATGAAATGGTTAGCATAAAAAATAAATTGTATTTAGTAGTATTTAAGCTCTAATTAAAATTTACTTTCTATTACAGACTGAACAACCGAGCAATCAGAGCACCAATTTGATGAAACGTCCTTCGAAAAGGAGCAGCAATAAACTTAATAGCACTGATTTGAAAATGATCGAGAGCAATGCGGACAATTTGCGATTTCGCAGTAGTAAAAAGGGTTGCCATTCGTGTCGAACACACGTTAGATCACGACAGAGGAAAAAAGTTAATCACGTGAAAAGTCGTGCTTGCTTTCGAATGTCAGTACAGGTGAAAAAACGAGTTGGTCGTCCTAAGAAGAAGTAATTAAAGTTTAAGTTGTTGTGGTGTCTATTTTGTATTTTAGTCTTTGGTATGTCGAGATTGTTGTTTTAATGCACTGTACAATTAAGTAAATTTGCTTCAAAATATATCTGATAATGTTTCATTTTCACAACACAAGAAAGGATAAATTTAGATTCCAACACATTGTTAAAACATGAGATTAAATCCTTTTATGTAAAAACAAGCATACAAAAAGAAGCAAATGAGCCACTTAGAATTTTATACGCTTTGATTAAAACAAGTCTTAAATTACAAAAAGGTTTCGTACTTCTATTTTCAAATCTGCGCGGCAACCAACATATTTTTGCGCAAATGTTATGATGGTCGGATATTTTTGTGGCGATAATTTATCACCGCTTAGGATGTCAATTTTCAGGATATGCAATGAGAGCGTTTTCGTTCTTTTCCTGAATTTCCCCCACCACATGATTCAGGAAAATTCAGTAAAATTAAGTGGCTGAAAGGACGCGAACAGACCTATTGTTCAAGAAATTCTGATTAGCGGCACTTGAACTAGCAAATAATAGGCACGTTTTTTTTGCTCCCCTTATCCATAACAGAAAAATGCTAACCAGTGCAGACGCATTGGAAACAACAACAACACCTGTAATGGAAAGGGGGAGTTGTTGTTCCCAGTGCGTCTGCAGTGGATAGCATTGTTCTGTTATAGATAGGGGAGCAAAAAAACACGCCTAATATGAAAAAGGATAGATACTTAATTACATTACAATACAGAGGCGGGAAAAAAATCTCGGCATCAAAATGTTCTCTAAGTTATGACTTTGTTTTCACAGCCACGCTCATGCCACGTTTCATCTTGATTCTCCGAAGTAACTGTACTTCACAAAACACTCAAACTAATATAAATACTTGGCACAAAAGGAAAATTGCGTATACGAGAGAGGATATGGTCCAGAACTCACCCAACAAGGAAATACGATCGAATACCAACCTTTTCCTCCAAAGAATGATCAAACCGAGGAAAATACGCTCTGCTGAGGCGACGAAAGTAGTTAAAGTAGAAAACGGTGGATTAAGGGAAAATAATCGCACAACCTATTTTTTCTATCGCTGAGAGAATATCCGATACTGAGAACTGTCACATAAATCAGAAATATCACTCAGCTACCAATGAATCAATCTGAAAGGCAAGAAATCGGTACACTCGTTGAAACTTCCTTAGGTATCAACTGTTTTGCAAAAAAAAATTGATTAAAGCCTATATATAGCCCGTTCACACTAGGCTCTAAATCAGGCGATTTCGATCAGCTGATCGCTTTAGAGCTAAATCAATACCTGATTACCCATACTACCTGATTAAACATACATTTTTTCGGCGTCTGACAGAGTTAATCAAGTAGATTTAGTAAGTTAGTTCGCTCTGTTTAGTTATTATGCAACTGCTAACCATTTTGAACAAAGTATTAATATTAATTTCCCCAATTCCTTAATCCTGGAGATATAACTGTATATTGCAATTTATTTTCTTTAATATGGAAAAACTGAAAACACTAAACCACCCAACTTGAATATCTTTTAAAAAAAATTATATATATTTTGTTGAATATGGTTTAATACTAGGCTTTAGAGTAAAAATGAAACTTCGTCTATTCACCACCAGGGCTCATTACATCCCGCATCAAATAGCATAGCAGCCCTGACATTTAAATGCAGCAGTCAAAACAAATTGCACAAAGTTCTCACTGCCGTGTAATTACTGTCTTCTGTCATCGTAGACAGAATTTTAACGCGTAATAAAATAATCGAGCCGTAAACATTGTTAATTTTCGTGCTTTGGCGCGTCCGAAGTTTACGCGATTTGTTAAAATTCAATACGTGAACATCGAAATTCAGGCAGGAGCAGATTCAGTGCAGCTCCTGCCAGTTGTGGAAAACTTCGACTAGGTCTGGCACTGGATGAATATGTTCTGCGAGTGCTCGACCGAAATACACGAAATCGGTAGTAATATCGTATTTGGAATTGGTTTATCTGCATTGTAAAACGCAATCAGGTGGGAATTGCGATTGCCGATTGGAAATGAGCAGCCAGAGTCACAAAATGTCTGGAGTTGGCTCAAAAAGTCGTACGGGTGAAATCGAACTGACAGGTGAGCTCGAGAGTAAAATCCTATGACTAAATTTGCTTTGTGTGTCGAGCCGATGAGGACGTAAACAAATGATGTATGTTTCGTTTTAGAACGCTTTTCGGATCAAATGGCCAAATTGTGCACTAATGACGACTATTCGGACGTCACTTTCATCGTGGAGAACCAGAGGCTTCCTGCTCACCGTGTGATCTTGGCAGCTCGCAGTGAGTACTTCCGGGCACTCCTCTATGGTGGCTTATCCGAGAGCAATCAATCCGAAATTCAACTGAAAATCCCGCTGGAAGCCTTCAAAGCCCTGTTGCGTTATATTTATTCAGGTGCGTAAACGGAAATCGCACACAGCATCGATGCAGTGCCGTCTCTAAAAATAGAGATGAACTATTGTCCTTGTATGCTGCCGTCAAGCGGCATTCCATTTGAGGGTTACAACTAACGCGCTAACATTTCCCTAGGTCACATGTCGCTGTCGCAAATGAAAGAGGAAAACATTTTGGACACACTGGGACTGGCCAATCAGTATGGCTTTACCGAACTAGAACTATCTATCTCGGATTATTTACGTCAGGTGCTGTCACTGGACAACGTCTGTGCGATTTTGGATGCAGCCAGGTGATTAGAACATATGTAGCGTTATAAGAAAACATTTCCGCAATGATATTCAGATTAGAGTTGAGTGTGCGGATAGAATCGTCGCAAAATGACCTTGAACATATCTTGATTTTCAGCTGGCTATAAAGTCAGCGATAGGAAACTCGCTGTCGATTCTTTTTTGTTTTTCGTAGTGCTTGTATGTTATTGTTAGCATGGCGGTGTGAAAATGCAATGTTTTTTTTTGCAAATCGTTTGAGTCTCATCGTGGCATTTGAAGTTAATTCAATTAAATATTTTTTCAACATTAATTTATTAACATTAATATGAAGAAAGGCGGATTGCATTTAAGGTGCTTGTTGAAATATTAGTAAAGAATTTTGGGGAATATGTTCGAAATTGAACGCATGGTTATTACACATTTAACTGCATAGTTTGCATGCCGTTTTAAGCATTGAAACAGCATTTTTATATTATCGCTCAATGAATAACATGATAGATTTGGTGGCAAATGTAGGTAAAAGCGTTAAGTTGGAAATAAAGTGTGCAAAAAATTAATTAAACTCCAATCGTATGTATGTATATATATAGTACGCAAAATAATAGGGCGCAAATTGTCATTATAAAATCTAAAAATTGAATTAGTTATCTTGTTCAAAGACGTGTTCGGGCTTGCTTGCACTTTCTTTGACACTATATTCGTAATTTGCCTCATAAAGGCGTTGATGCTGATGCACGATCAGTACGGGAATGCGGTTTCATTATTAATTTAACCTTTGATTTTTTTCTGAAACTGATTTCTATCCTAAGTACCTTACTGACATTACGTGTGCGATGTATGTGGTCTGTGTGTGCTATCCAGATTTAAAGATTGTCCTTACCACATAAAATACATCGACATAAAAACTCGGATAAGATGTAAGCAGCAACATCAAAAGCTTAGGTAGGTAGGAGGGTTGAAGTGGCTGCCGATCTACAGAGGCCTGCCGCCCGACACATATAGGCACAAGATAGGCCCGTTGTTATCCCACAATAATTTATGACTCTCCCCTACTCACTGAACTCAGGAAACCATCTGCTTCCTTTAACGAACTGCACTATCCCCTTTAAATTGACCAGTGGTAGTTCGATCAGATTTGAGAAAAAGGGCGCACCAAGTGCCGCCACCTTTCTCCTTGCCAAAGCCGGGCACTGGAACATGAGACGGGGGAAGGATTCCTCCTCGTCCTCAGAACCAACACTCCGGCAGAAATCGTTAACCCCTGCGCCATATGAGGCTGTGGTCCGTAAGAACGCCCACAATGCAACGCAGAGAGCTTTGAGTTAAGCCTAAAAACTGCCGGGTGCGAGGCAGATCCATGGATAACCAGGACTGCCTTGTTATCGCACAGGATGATTCATCTACCCAGGACTTTCCAGCGTCTTCAAGATATATTTGCCTGATGGCCAATTTGACCGATGTCATCGGTACACCTATTGAGAAAGAGCAAGAAACCTCCGGTAGCAAGGTACTAAGCATTGCTAGTTCATCGGCCTCATAGTTGCCCTGAAAACCCCTATGTTCAGGTACCCAAATCAATTGAACAACCAATATTGACACCGAATATTCGATTGCACAGAAGCCAGTCGGTTGCCTGATATATAGCCGCAACTTCCGCCTGAAAGACGCTACAGTGGTCTGGTATATGGAGAGATAGCTTAAGATTCAGCTCATCTGAGTATACACCACTCCCGACTCTATTGTTTAGTTTTGAGCCGTCAGTGTACACTTGGATAAGTCCACTTTCGACGGTGACACCATCACGCCATTCACTCCTACCAGGAATGCGAGTTTCGAACTTAAAAATCCAGTAGGCATTGCGGGACGATGTAGTCAATACCCGCTGGAGCGGGAACCACCTCGGCCAAAATCCTCGCATGGCCTAACTCTGTTCTATTCAATACTGAGATACAATTCAGTCTAACAGCAGCAAAATTAGCTTGCTGTAAGATCACAGCAGCAAAATTAGCTTGCTGTAAGACACAAGATTTGTGTCCATCCAAAACAACTTGAAAGGCACGATCTACGAGGAAACTTTCAATCCACTTGACAAGGACGGGATGAAGATCAAATGCATGAAGCTTGGCTAATAGGGTAGGGTGCCAAACTCTGTCAAAAGCCTTCGAAATATCAATAGAAACGACCATTGCTTCACCCAAATTATGGAGATAACGGTTCCATATCTCATTGAAAAATGTAAGTAAGTTCAACTCAAGATTTTTCATTAATTTTGAGTTTACGAGAGATTCGAATTCCTTAGACAGAACCGAAACGATTGCAATAGGTCGATAGTAAGAGGGATCACAGGCCTCCCCGTTTTTAGGTATGGGCTGAACGTGTCCAAGCTTCCATGCGGAAGGAAATATTCCAGTCGAATATGACAGGTAAAATAGTTTGCGCAGAGGTTTAGCCAAGGCAGAGACGCAACATTTTAGTACGAGGGGCGAAATACCATCAGGACCGGCAGATTTGGAAACGTCAAGCTTGGCGAGTATTTTCAATACATCTCTTGTGCGGAAAAATAGAGGCCCTTGCTTGAAAACGCACATTGGAGGAGTAGGAGGACTCAGTGATGAAGGTGGCAAGTAAGAGTTTGTAGCAAAAATCTCAGCAAAATGATTAGCTTTGTCCAGTGACTCAGTAAGTACGTTACCACCATGAAGAAAGTGTAGTATCACGTACCTGGTTATCCGTGACAGTAGTGGCACGGAGGAACTGGATAAGTTGTTCTTAATCCTTTTCACAAGCGACCAGAAGCCTTTGCTTCCTTCCTGACTTGCAAGGACCTTCTGTTTAATATTTTCGTCAAACTGGAATTTAGTTCTTCTGATAGTGGATGTAAAGGTATTGCGAGCAGTCTTGTAAAGGAGTTTTGATTCCTCAGACGGAGATAGCTTGTGATTTCGAAATGCCGCCTTCATAGTGCGAATAGCCTCTTGGCATTCGTAACTAAACCATGAGATGGTGGTTGGCTTAGTGTTATTGAAGGCATGCGGAATAAAAGTGTACATTCCGTACCATATGATGTCAGTTATGGTGGAAGCTCGCTAAAAAGCTCAACGTGCCTGCCCGCTGGACTTGTGGTGGAAGAGTGTCTGAGCCACTGGACGTTATGCACGTTTAAATCACCGGCGAGGATGATTTCAGATGAAGGGGATGTTTCAAGCAATTTGTCAATGTCAGAAGACAGTGCATCGAAGGAACGAACAGTATCTGCATCAGACATGTCAGGGCTGCGGTATAAAAAGCAGAAGAAGATTATGTGCTTGGAAAATTTGAATCTAATCCAGAGATAATTAAACTCTGGGTAAGCAGAAGTATATTGGCTAAGTGTGATAAACGGCACATCATTACGCACATAAATTGCAATCCCTCTTTGGGGGAGAAGCGGGGCACTAACTGATAACCAGATACGTGATACTGACTGATATCAGTATCAGAAACGACCTTAACTTCACTTAGTGCCAAAATTTCCGGTTTGTGAATGGATAAGTGACAGTAGACCGAAAAAAAATTCTTACCCCGCGAATATTGCAAAAGTTCAATTTAATATCTTGCATTACTATAAGGGAAATTCACAGTTATACGCGATCAAAACAAGTTACGGCGATCACGCTCGATTACTTATTTAATGGTCATTCAAAGTGCAGACAAAAACTCCATAAAACAAATTATCCACCGAGTATAACACTAAGCATATAATTTTGCATGGTTTGTATTCTAACGCAACATAATCTAACGTTTGTTTTCATACTTTAACCAATAAAAACAACAAGATTGAAATCGCCAAATATAAACTTTCATTGGTGGAAAAAAAAGTGTCCGATTTGTTTGTTTTTAATTCAACCATATCTGTAAATAGTAACCATATAAACATGCCCAGAAAAATTTGATAAATTTTTCAGTTACTTATAACGGTTCATACATGAGTCTTTGCTCTTGTAATGAATAAACTTCAATTATTATATGTTCATGCTAATTATTTTAATTAAAAAATTACACATAAAATATTACAGCGCATTTATATTTAAAATGCTGATCGAAAATCTTCTGTTTTGTATTAAAATTTATATGGTGCGTAAGCTATGCATTAAATATGCATTATATAGTACTTTATTAAAACTTGATAGGTATTTTATCTCAATAGAGTTAATTGTACATTAACCATCGAACAATGAAAAACATTCTTGCAGGCTTTATAATTTGGAAACTCTTACAAATGTGTGCTATACGTTTATGGACCGTAATGCATCCGATATATTGGCACATGAAACGTTTAAACATTTATCAAAGGTAAACATATCCACAATTAATCTACTTATTGATATTAATCAACAGTACGATTTCAGGATTCACTTGAAGAGGTTCTACGTCGAGATTCTTTTTTTGCGCCCGAGGTTCAAATATTCGTAGCTGTAAGTGACTGGTGTAAACATAACTCAAATGTTGATATCGAATCAGTTGTGTCGTACGTTCGGCTACCGTTAATGAATCTCGAGCATCTTTTAACAGTTGTACGACAGTCCGGTATTTTAGATCCAGAAAAGCTTTTAGATGCAATCGAGGAGAAAACGACATCGAAATGCCTGCCGTATCGTGGTGCACTATGCAAGTGTTTCGAAATTGCAATGTCTAGTGAACTTATGTAATTGGTGAAATTGATTTTAGGGCCTGAGGAGAATGTTGCATCGTTGAAGTTTAATTCGAGGACCATACAAGGGGAATGGGGCACAGCCTTACTAGATGGTGATACAGAGTCATATGATATGGAGAAAGGTAATAGTGATTTTAAGAAAGATGCAGGCGATATAAGTCTTCAAGCATTTAGAATTGAAAATACGTGGAATGTGAAACTTAAGTAAATTTCTGTGTTGGATTTGTACTCAGCATCGAAAAATTTCATTCGGTTTTAACACATTTTCAGTGCGTCATCCATATCAAGCGTTGCTTGGGTTGATCATATGTGCCATTAATTGACATTCTATTGATCAGATTTATGTTTTGCAGGATATACTCGACATTCAATTGATAGCTTAGATAACGGCATCATTGTGGAATTAGGGACAATCAGCATTATAAATCACATTAAGATTTTACTATGGGACAAAGATACTCGCTCATATTCATATTATATTGAACTTTCCGTGAATCAGAAGCAATGGGATCGTGTTGTAGATTATTCAACATATCAATGCCGCTCTTGGCAGTTTCTATATTTCCCATCGCGAGCAGTTCGATACATTAAACTAGTTGGAACACACAACACTGTCAACAAGGTGAATATGAAACGTTTAATTAAATATATATATACATATTTAACTTTGCTTTGGTTTAAGGTATTCCATGCAGTTGCCTTGGAGGCATTCTACACAGCAAACGTCCCAAAATTAGTGGATGGCTTCGTCGTACCCACGTATAACGTTGCTACAGTTGCTATGAGTGCAACGGTAATTGAAGGAGTTAGTCGTACTAGAAATGCACTTTTGAATGGAGACTATACAAATTACGATTGGGACTACGGTTACACATGTCACCAGTTGGGCAGCGGTGTCATACTGATTCGACTCGGTATGTTTACTTATGCATCAGTTTCTACCTCAATATCGAATTAAAATGATTCTGTTGATGAATTTAATTAGTGACTAACGAAACTTATGATATTCGCTTTCAGGTCAACCATATTACATAGGTTCGCTTCGGCTACTCTTATGGGACTGCGACGAACGCACATATTGCTTTTATATCGAGACATCGAACAATCAAAAAGATTGGGACATGATCGTAGATAAACGCAGCGACCCGGTTCGGTCTTGGCAGAATTTCGCATTTTCGCCCCGTCCAATTACGTTCATTAAAATCGTTGGTACTCATAATACAGCCAACGAAGTATGTGAATTTGATTTCAAGCTGATTCAAACTTAAACGGGTTTTATATTGTTTTAGATATTCCATTGTGTACATTTTGAGTGTCCTTCGCAAGATCAAAATTTTCTACAAATCGAAAAGTGCAAAGAGAAGGAAAAGGTGAAACAAATTGAAAAAGATCGATCAATAGATCCACCGCCTCCACAACAACCACCTCATCAGCCACCATCACAGCAATTCAAAATGGAATGTGATTCCGATATTGTTAACTAGAAGCAGAAGTTGACAGCCTACAGAATCTTCGTATAGGAAGAGTATTACTTACGTTCAATACACATTCGAAACAATCCAAATTTCGTAGTTCCAATGAATCTCTCTAGTGATGAAATGATCAAGATATTCGCATCTTAATCGAAAAAAGAGAGAAAGCTTTTAAATAACTTATGGCACACCAATCGATTTTTCGATAAATTGACTTGAAACCAGATAAAAATTACAATTTAAAATTATATTGCTTGATTGCTGTTTTTCGTTTCGTTCGAATTTCTTCTAGTTTTGAAACATAAATGGTAACTCGAGATTTAACTCAATAGCAATTTGTATCTGATGATATTTTATTCCAGTAGAAAGAAACATATGATATATTTTAATGTTTACAGATTGGCTGTTGTAATTATTTAGAGTTAATATTTTATTGCTCGTTTTATTTGAATTTAAAATAAAATTTATAGAAAAGAAATTATTGAGTTTCATTGACTTCCAAGCAATTAGAGTGTTTTGAGTCTAGACAGACGACACAAGTTAATTATCATTTCGAGCCCAATGATCATTATCCATTACGTGTGTCATGGTTAATCATCATTTATAACATCATCAATGAGGTTCTACGAATTATTATTTGGAAGCTAATGCTCATTTGCTCTTATCGATTGTCGCACCATCTACGGAGAAGATTATGAAATTTACTGGGGAAATTCGGGAAATTCCATTTGAAATAATGTAGTTTCTAACTGTCAAAAACATAAACATATTATTTCGAATATATTACAATATGGCATGCAAATGTTTCATTTTTTGCACATTTCTTCGTATTCTCTTCTTCAATACCGGAACATTTTATATTTTCTTCCTTATCGTGATTAAATTTTTTTTGTGTAAAATTTCCATAATTTTACACAAAGGCTCATTCGCAGTAAAACTTGTACTAATTTATGATTTTTTTATGTGTTTCGATAAACAATAACTGTCAAAATAATACCATTTCAATTCAAACAACCTACAGCTGTTAAACAACCTCATTCAAATAACCGTGTGTCACTCTCCAAACAAATTATCATTAGCGTTCAATGATCATTGTGTTAACGATCATTAACTTGTGTCGTCTGTCTTTAGTCTTATTAACTAACGTATAGATAGTTGAACGGTGAATGTAGCTGTCATGGAGTTGTATTGATTTGCTCATTCAAAAAAAAAAAAATTATTATTTTGAAAATAGACCTCTGTCAGTGGGAATCAATGTCTGTGACTTAATGTCTCAGGCTATTGGCTCACCAAGCAACATGCGTTACTCCCTTTCTAAGACGAGTTTAGGGGAAGGATACTTCGAATTTAAAATCAATTATGGATGAAAAGATAGGAGACAATGTTACGATGCAGGGAGTTGGATGCCCAGTACCGGCGGCTGTCAGGGGTGAGCTGGCAAGCCCCCGGTCGTCGATATCCAGCGACTGCAATGCTATGGAGGCTGACCATTCGGCGACCTTAGCAGCTATAATTACAAGTGGTGTTACGCAGAACGAGGAGGTGGTGGAATCGGTGGCAGATCCTTTCAGGATCCTATAATGATCGTGCACGTGGCACATGTCAACTGCAGAAAATGCTTGTTTCAGTTCGGCTGTATTTTTCTAGAATTTGTTGCAAGAGGGAAGCGATGACGTCAGCATGATTTTGCTTCCAGCAACAGTACAAAATGACTTGCTGAGAATTTATTTTAATATATTATAATAGATTCAGGTATGCGAACAGACCTAATGTGTTTGATCTTACCTACAGTGCTGGATATGACATTAGCTACTGTGCTTGCCTAAAACCACAGCTAAACATTCACTTTCTGCTTTAAATCGATCTTTAACAATTGAGTAAAGTAATAGAATCCAACAATCGAGTCCAGAAATCAAAATGAATAATCGAGCATAGTCGATTATCTCAATTTTTAAAAAATCTCGCAATCGTCCGTCACTATGCACGATTCGAACGCATATACAGCTCTGAATTTGCATGCAATTTCACTGACAAAGTTGGGCTAAGTAGGGTCGGTCTTTAGTGGAGTGGAAAAGTATTCATGGTTTACTGTATAGCAGTCACCAAGGTTCATTAAAACGAAGAAGCTCGATTTCACTATTATATATAAACCTCCCTCGTATAAAGGAGTGCAAATGTGGTATACGGATGGCTCAAAGATTGATTGTGCAGTAGGAGCAGGGATCGTAGGTCTGAAGTGAAAAATGCATTTCCCTCTTTCAAAGGAGGCCAAGATCTATCAAGCAGAACTATCTGCCATACTAAGAGCCTCACAAATAATAAACACTAAAAGGGTCATAATTAAGATCCTATCGGATAGTCAAGCGGCTCTCATGGTTATCAATCACGATCAAGTAAATTCAGCTATACTGTTAGAGGTGAGAGAGGCCCTAAATGATATAAGGGTACAGAACAGCCTCGAGTTGATATGGATCGCCGGCAATGAGGGGCACCAACGAAACGAGGAAGCTGATACCAAAGCCAAAGTAGAAGCAAGAGCTCCCTTCATAGGTCCTTCTCCGTACTGGGGCTTTGCAAAAGCAGATACTTACAAGAAAGTTAAAACATGGAGCAAGAAAAATATCGAAGTCTACTGGCTTAATATTGAGGGTTTAAAACACTCAAAAGATACCTTGGCTTTGATAACAAAGGAGCAAAATAAGCAGTGGTTCTCTGCAAAAATGGCATGAGAGCAGCGGTGGCTCGTCGATGTACGCAAAAGAAGCAGTGCTTCCCTTGCTAAACCACAAAATTGATTCAATAGTCAATATGTAACAATCAAAAGATTTACAATCAATATTCAACAATCAATGAAATAACATTTATTTTCTTACAAAAGTCAAAACTCCATCGCCACTATGAATCAAATGGTTTTATTTTATAACAGTCCAACTACAGAGCTTCCACGTTAAATTTACAGCGACGCAACGAAAATTCAAACGTTTTGTTACAAACTACAAGCACTGCATACCATTCAATTCAAAACATACAGTTCATTGAGATATACTACACAGAACACTGAAGTGATCTTGTTTCAATGCTCAAACTCGTGGTTTTCGCATAGATCTACTTAGACGCTTTGCCTAAATGATGCCCAAAAAATTTTACAATCAGTGTACTCAAATAGTATCGCGGACGCTGGCTCAGTTCGCAGCGTCTTTCTTGATGGATAGAGAAATTCAAAAAACCCTTGCTCGATCCACCCGCTGAACGACCAGTAAACCATTGTTAATGAATGAACTTAATACGCTGCAAAGTTATCCGCGTCTCCTGTTATGTTACTGTTTCCCCTCATGATTCTGTAGATTCTCTTCTGCTCCTCTTCTTACGAGTCTTTCCTCTTAGGAATTGATGCATGTTCTACTTTGTTCACATATATATACACATGTACGGTGCAAGCTATTGTGATGTGCATGTGGGGAATAGAATAGTAGGAGTTACATTTTTTCGTGTGCAATTTTCCCCAGATCGACTTTTGTGTCTGCTTTGGGTTTGCTTTCTCAACAGACGTAGTTTTTCGGTTCTGGTGCTTTGGTGAAATGACCACTTGATTGCTTTGGACGCCTATGTTGACGCTGAAAAGCCAGCCGCATCTCTATTATGTTTATGTTTCCCGTCACGATCTACGTTACAGAATTTGTAGATTCTCTTCTGATCCTTTTCTTGCGAGTTGTCCCTCTTCTGATTTGATGCCTTTTATGTTTTGTTCGGATGGTGTATGTACGGTGCAAGTTGTAGGAGTTAAATTGTTTCGAGTGTAATTTTCTTCAGATCGGTTTTTTTTTGTATCTGCTTTGGGTTTACTTTGGCAAAATGAGTTTCTCGGTTCAGGTGCTTTGGGTGATATGACCACTTGATTACTTTGGACGCTTATGTTGACGTTATTTTCTGGAGTGCTTTCTTTAGCATTTATAGTTTACATTAGGTGTGTATTTTTATGTCTTCTTCGCAAAAAACGCCCCTGTTATCATTCTTCTGACTTGATTTTTTTTGTATTGTCAGTATTAATACGGTCGGTTAAAGATGGATAAAAGGATAGTTTTTAAAGTAAATTATAGCATAAAGCTCTTAAAGTGAGATCGTATTGAATAGATTCTCTTTTGAAAAGTTAACATTTACTCGTTTAATATGGATTTTAATGTGGAATGTTGATGTGATTGTGCCATAGAGTATTTACTGCGTCTAGTCTTTTTCATTGAGGATCTTATTGAGTCTTGCCAACCAAGACCATTCGTTTCGCTCAGTCAACTGTTTGCAAAAGGTAACTTTATTAGGCACTTTTATTGCAAATTATATGAGAAATTTATTTTTATCGTGGCTTTGGCTCTCTAATTTAATTTGCTAAAAGATACATTATATCCTCTACTTTGAGCTACTAAAAAAATTTCACCATTTATTTAGCCTGTAATATGTTTTCAATTTAACTTTTTTTTTATAATTTAAAAAAAAATTTAAGAAATAAGTATTTTTTTTGCTTTCAAATACTATACATAATTTGAACTTTTGTGAGATTTTTGATATTAGTGAGTAGGAATATCACTGAAATAAGCTATGCTGATCACTAGCTTTTAATGCAAATATGGTCAGCATTGAAATTCCTAATTGATTTTTTACATGATATTTAAAAAAAATCGCATTTGTAGTTTACTACGCGCTTCATGCTTCAGTATGCTTATCTATATGCTTATATATTTTGCTTGTGCTTCTCTTAGTCTCAAAACCACGAGCCGCCACTGCATGATAGTCATATGCGGAGTATTTACAGGTCAGCTTCTCCGCAAAAAGTATCTCCACAGGATAGGTGAGGAGCAGGACGACCGCTGCGATTACTGTGGGGAAACGACAGAGTGTGTAGAACATCTTCTTACCCTCTGGGCAGCACTATCGAGACGAAGATTCGAGCTCTTTGGCTCGGCTTTTCTCTCCATCAGGAACATCACAAGTGTCCCGTTCAGGAACATATCCAGATTTATTAGAAGCCTGGACATACTACAGTGGCGTAGCGTTCATGGAAGCAAGGAAAGCATTGCTTCCCTGACATTTGGCTGATATACCTGTATATTTTAAATTCATTTATTTAAAAATCGCGAAAAAATAATTGTGTATAAGAATTTTCTGAATAAATTTTCCAAAAACGAATAGTGAACATCTCACGCGGTTAAGGTGGTAGCACCACCGAATGAAAATAATGAGAGAACAACACGCATGGAAGCAACGAAAAAATTGCATCTACGAGCGTTAAGTTCACTCCATGTAGACTACATTGTGACTAGGGATTCCAATCCCGAACCATTTTTTTTCAATCCCGGGATTACGGGATTAAAAAATCTCAAATTATAACACAACAATATAAGTCAAGTTTTTAATAAACAGATTATATTATGTGCCATCATTTCAAAACTACAGCAATAAGTAAGCTGAAAACTGTATAAAAAATATGTTACTGAATAATTTATTTAATTTATTTAATTGATGCAAATAAAAATAATAATTTTAATTATTCGAGACGTTAACAGTATGAAAGCAAATATTTAAAATTACAACTATTACAAATTACAACAACAAATCACGACAAAAAATCACAACAATAAATCACAACTCTTAACATATAAAATATTCAACACATAAAAATTCTGCCAAAGTTCATTGGTTTTTTCGGAAGTAACATTGAAGCAATAGCAAAGTATCCACAGTATCGTCTCCAAGCCTGCTTCTAAATTTATTCCCGATGTTGGACGCCGCGGAAACGGTCGATAAATATTGGTAAGCCTGCTCCAAACTATGCGAGTGCCACCACTTTCGAAAAGTTTCATTTCTTTTGCAATAGTTTTAATTTCGGCGTTTCATCGTTGATTATTTTCATACTTTTGCAGCTCTTCTTGTAGCTCTCCTCATTTCTTTGGCTAGCAAGCAAAGGGTTCAGCATCTAGATCATTGAAGTATTTTTTTTTTAATATTTGCGTTGCTTGGTTTCCAAAATACAGATTCTATTTCACTTGATAAATTTTTGCTGGCACGATGTAGATTCTGGAGATAGCTTAGCATACCAGATAGCTCAGTACACGGACGCTCTTTTATTCGGTCCAGTATTGCAATTTTCATAGCATTCACAAGAATGGACCGTTTTTCTCCCCGCAGCCTAAATAAAAATCTTGATGATGTATTAGCAGTGCATAAATTTGCATCTCTGCGACTTAAGGCGTCCACATTCAATTTTACAAGGAGTATAACTTCAATAAGTTTCTGAATCGAATCAAACTCAGTTCCTTTTAATCGCTCTGGATATTGCAGGCCTATTAATGTATACTATTTTTCAAAATGGAAAACCGTTTAAACATTGTCAAGAGATTATTTCATCTTGTTTTACAATCCAGTAAGTGAGATAATTAAATGCCTTGCTCGGATTTGACATAGTTTTGAAGATCGTTATTTTTCGCTGGAGGATCGTTCTTTTTCGCACGGGCACGCCTGGTAACCCTTGCCCAATTTACCTATATTTTTAGCATCAAAAACTTCTGTTCACGGAAACTCACGATCCGATGAGCAGAATTAATTGAAATTTGCAGAATGTATTGGTCTTAAATAGGGCCAGGTCTGATAGAAGTGGTTTTGAAATGCGGGTGATTTTGTGCCAGTGGTGCCATCTTGAAAAATCACTAAAACAGATAACTGCTTTTAGCCCTACAAATTCTGATTGAATCGTTCGATTTTAACGAAATTCACACAGTAGCTGGATCTTATTTCTTATTTCTTCTTCTAGTTATTAGATCTAGGCCACGTTTGGTAGAAATTTGGTTGAAAAATTCGGTTGGAGATTTGATAAAAGCGATTTTAAATTGTGGGCAAGTCTGTGCCAGTGGTGCCATCTTGAAAAATTGCAAAGAAAAAAAACTGCTTTTTGCCCTATGAAATGTGAATAAGTTACCAGATTTTCATGAAATTGACACAGTAGCTGAACCTTACTCTAATCTCTGTTTGGTGGAAATTTGGTTTACAAATTTGATTGGTGCTGCCAGCTATAGTAATTTTTGTGTTTTTGGTTTTGAAAATTCGCTCAGGAAAATAAAAATTGTTGCCCTATAACTTCTAGTGCAGTCATGAAATCAATACGAATTTCATACAATTAATGAAACCTATCATAAACATTATTCAGGCCAAATTTGGTTGAAAAGCCACCATAGGATTGCCAGCTATTGCTGGTTTTGTGTTTAATTGCAATATCTTTATTAAGCGTTTTTATCGTAGAATTTTCAAATGGTAATGGTATTGAAGTGACAATAAACAGCAAATATTAAGTTTTCGATTATTTGAAAAAACTCGCTGCAGGTAACCCTAAATTTCTTTATACTCCTATAACTTCGAATGTAATATAGCAACGTGAAGCAGATGTGATATATTCTTGGCTTTGATACTGGCAGAAGGTTGCCAGCACGAGTCGGTTGTGCTACTTTTGTATCAATAAATGCTTACAGTTAGTATTCATACCGGAAACATTTACAATGAAAATAAATAACCGATGTTTCAATTCCCAAAGTTCTGCAAATTGTTCGGATCGCAGCCCCAAACACCAACTTCAGTTACAGTGCTGCAGGCACTGAGCATTTTCTTCATTCATGTTATATGAGATGCTGCTTTCAAAATTATGTGAAATAAGCAACTGATAACGAATATAATTAGTCCGTGTTTTGCTCTCATAAACGTTGAAATTCATGCCAGTAGTAATATCTGAAAACTTCCACCATATGAGTTATAATGGATTCTTGAGACCAAAGTAAAACGTGGCATTTGAAACAGTTTGGCCGTAATAAGCAGCAAATGTGGTGGAATATGCACTCAAAAGCTGCACGATTCTTCTACTGTTCTTCGAACATTAGTGTTTCTAGCGGTTCAGGTGCGCTAGAGTTTTTACTAATGTTCGAAGAACATTAGTATTAAAATCGATTCGGCCAAAAATTCATATTTCCATATATATATATATATATATATATATATATATATATATATATATATATATATATATATATATATATATATATATATATATATATATATATATATATATATATATATATATATATATATATATATATATATATATATATATATATATATATCATCAAAAAATTTCAGTGAGATAATCTCGGGAACGCGCCATTCGATTGAGCTGAAACTTTCAAGATACGTTGGTGTATATGCAGAATAGGTCCAGGTCTCTTTAAATGTCAGTTATTGTTAACCTTTTCGCGCCGGCGGGCATTTAAGTGATATTTTTAATATACCTATTATATCGTGCACAAATGTTTTTGGCAAAAATAAAGTTAACAAAATAAATTTCGAACGTGTTTTACATATGAATCGGATAATGCTTTGGAATTTTTTAACCCTATGTGTGCGCTGGGTGCCTAAAAAGAGGGCGGGAAAATTTGAAAATTTTTTAATTTCGATAACTTTTGACAGAGCTATTCAATCATTACAAAATTTTTAGGACATATTGATATTATTTAGTTGTACATTTGTGTAGCTTTTAATGAGCGTGCTGGCAACCCTGTAGCTAGGGCAGGCACTGAAAGTGAAAACCTCCAAATCATCGTCTCTCTTGAAAAAATGCCGTTTCTTCAAAAATAAGCCTTTCATATGTAAATCTTGTGCTTTGTTTACATAACCAAAAAAAAAAAAAGATATGGTATAACGGGCACGCCTGGTAACCCTTGCCCAATTTACCTATATTTTTAGCATCAAAAACTTCTGTTCACGGTAACTCACGATCCGATGGGCAGAATTATTTGAAATTCACAGCATGTATTGGCCTTAAATAGGACCAGGTTTGATAGAAGTGATTTTGAAATGCGGGTGATTCTGTGCCAGTGGTGCCATCTTGAAAAACCACTAAAAAAGATAACTGTTTTTAGCCCTATAAATTCTGATTGAATCGTTCGATTTTGACGAAACTTACGCAATTGCTGGACCTTACTTTAAGCCACGTTTGGTAGAAATTCGGTCGAAAAATTCGGTTGGAGCTGCCAGCTATGATAATTTTGGTGTCTTCATTTTGAAAAAAAAAATTTGGAAGTGAAAACATTCAAACCATCGAATATTCAAAAAAATGTCCGTTTCTTACAATAAAACCAATCTGTATATAAATCTTATGTTTTATCTACACGTTCAAAATAAAACTTTGGAAATTTCATGTCGGACAAGAACGGTAACCCTCTTCCAGTTAACCTATATTTTTAGCATCAAAAACTTCTGTTCACGGAAACTCACGAACCAATAATCAGATACAGCTAAAATTTACAGAATGCATTGGACTTAAGTAAGACCAGATTTGATAGAAGCGATTTTGAATTGTGGGCAACTCTGTGCCAGTGGTGCCATCTTGAAAAATTACAAAGAAAAAAAACTGCTTTTTGCCCTATGAAATGTGAATAAGTTACCAGATTTTCATGAAATTGACACAGAAGCTAAACTTAACTCTAATCTCTGTTTGGTGGAAATTTGGTTGAAAAATTTGATTGGTGCTGCCAGCTATGGTAATTTTTGTGTCTTTGGTTTTGAAAATTCGCTCAGGGAAATAAAACTTTTTGCACTATAACTTCCAGTGCAGTCATGAAATCAATACGAATTTCATACAATTAATGAAACCTGTCATAAACATTATTCAGGCCAAATTTGGTTGAAAAGCCACGATAGGGTTGCCAGCTATTGTTGGTTTTGTGTTTAATTGCAATATCTTTATTATGCGGTTTTACGTAGAATTTTCAAATGGTAATGATATTGTAGTGACAATAAACAGCAAATATTAAGTTTTCGATCATTTGAAAAAACTCGCTGCAGGTAACCCTAAATTTCTTTATACTCCTATAACTTCGAATGTAATTAAACAATGTGAAGCAGATTTGATATATTCTTGGCTTTGATACTGGTGAAAGGTTGCCAGCACGAGTCGGTTGTGCTACTTTTGTATCAATAAATGCTTACAGTTAGTATACATACCGGAAACATTTACAATGAAAATAAATAACCGATGTTACAATTCGCAAAGTTCTGCAAATTTTTCGGATCGCAGCCCCAAACACCAACTTCAGTTACAGTGCTGCAGGCACTGAGCATTTTCTTCATTGATGTTATATCAGATGCTGCTTTCAAAATTATGTGAAATAAGCAACTGATAACGAATATAATTAACCCGTGTTTTGCTCTCATAAACGTTGAAATTCATGCCAGTGGTAATATCTGAAACCTTGCACCATATGAGTTATAATGCATTCTTAAGACGAAAGTAAAACGTGGCATTTGAAACAGTTTGGCCGTAATAAGCAGCACATGTGGTGGAATATGCACTCAAAACCTGCACGATTCTTCTACTGTTCTTCGAACATTAGTGTTTCTAGCGGTTCAGGTGCGCTAGAGTTTTTTTATTATTTTTTTCTATCCTGCTCGCATAGCCCACAGCCTTTTTTTGATTGTTATTGAGGATTTTGGTAAATCTGTGTATGCATTCGCTAGTATTAATTTCCTCAAATCATTCGAAGTAACGAATGCACTAAATGCGAAACAGTCCATACCTATTTATTTACAAACCCCTTTGTATTCACTTGTTATCTGTTACATCGGTTTGTTTTGCTCCATTCTTTACGCATTTTGATGTGAATCTGCATGCTAATTGCTTTCTCATAAATATGGATTCTATTTGCTCTTTTCGAGTCTTGCCGTAATTTTATTGCCGGTTATGCTTGACTCCCGGCCCCGGAATCCAGGCCAATTTCTGATCCCGAAAATCCCGGGATTAGAACTCATCAATCCCGGGATTTTCGGGACCAGAAATTAGACGGGATCCCGGGATTGGATTCGCTAATTGTGACGCACTGGAACTTATTGCCACGTTCCCCATACGCGTATCATTGCAATCATTGTAATTTGCTTGTGCATATTTTTATTGAATGAGAATGTTTGCTGTATTACGTGCACACTATGTGAAATTTCGAATGAATTTGAACTACGAGATGTGGTAAGGGCTGCCAGAGACTGCTGATTTGACGAGCTGTCATCATTTCGCTGTGCTTGAATGTAGTTCGGTAGTGAAATTTCTGCTTCATTTTATATATAAATTTGGTGAAGGTATTTATTTCACTAATAGTTTACAGTATTGTTGAAACTAAATTGATTTGAATTGTTTAGAATTGAGTGCGTAGAATTACTTTCCGGGACCGCATGATTTTTTTGTTTTATACTTCAAATAGTGAGAGTGTTGTAATTAAAAGGTGAATGCATTTATTTGTTCCGTAAAAAGCATGGATCAAAATTATATGATTAGTGGCCTTTTCGAAAAGGTCGACCGAAACCAAATTTGGAAATTATTTCTGTAACGAAATTATGTACTCGGGGTTTTACTTGCGAAATCTATTTGTCTCGATTTCATTAAAAAACTGAACTCATTGTGCTTTATTGTGCTCTAATACAAATTTACAGGGAAAATCTTTTCAAGATATTTTTGCATATTCTACATACAATAACTCAGACAATAGTTTACAACAATTTTATAAATTAGTTTGTTTAGTTCTAACATTACAAGTAACGAGTGCAAGAGAGAGTGTAGGAATATTACAGGTGAACAGTGATTAAGTGAATTGGCAATATTGCCCATTGAAAATGTTATCTTAAAATCATATTTGAAAAGGTTTTCTTAAATGAAAAAAAGAAAGACGAATTGCATTAAATTTTAAATAGAAGTATGCCTGAATTTACTCATCAAATTCAATTTATATTAGATTTTTTTTAAACTATCACTTCATCTATTTTATATTTCAAAAATATAAAAATATATGTTTTTCGTTATGGCAATGTTGTTATTTTACTGTTATTTTTTATAAGTACTAGAATATTGAAATTTTCTTTATGCTTGAAGGACTATAAACATTCAATTTGCATAATCACTGTTGTTGTTATTGTTACAGTAGCAATATTTGAAAATGCTTTAGTTACATAGCTTGCTATTGCAGCTTCGCTAATTTATATGTTTGTCAATACATAATTTTTGCAACTATCTATTTAAAGAGATATATAATTTCTATCTATTTAAAGAGAAAAATAATTATATATTGGTAGAATGGAAATTAAAATACTGATAATTCTGATATGTACTCTCACGTCCACGTTCGTAATTCCTAAAAGCTTTTATATTAGCAATGTTAAAAGTATCTAATAAGAGGGGTTCTATTAATACGTAACATTTGTGAAGAAAGCGTAGCCAAAGTCTAATTGCTTCCCTATGGTAAACTATCACGCTACGCCACTGACATCCTATAGGACATAGCGCAGGACAATACCCAAGAGATCGCAGTGTTAGGGGTCTTCTGGATCCACTAGGCTATCAATCAATCAGCTGGGCTCAAACTAGCCGACCATAAGACGGAAATGGTACTAATCACGAAGCGGAGGAAACTACCAGTAGTACGAATAAAGGTTGGGGACGGTATAATTACCTCGCAGCATGCTATAAAATACCTAGGCGTAACTATCGACAGCAGACTGAGCTTCAAACCTCATCTGGAGAAAGCTGGTAAGAAGGCATCCGTTATCGGTTCAGCACTCGCTAGAATGCTACCCAATATTGGCGGCCCGAAGCAAACCCGAAGGCTTTTGATTTCAAGAGTGGTGACCTCTATTCTAATGTACGCAGCGCCAGTGTGGGCACCAGCGCTACACATAAAATCGAATCGCCGAAAAATGCAAGCAGCCTACCGACTGATTGCACTTCGAGCTTGCTGCGCCTTTCGAACAACGTCCTATGAGGCAACGTGTGTTATAGCCAGTATGCTGCCCATCGAAATTGTTGCAGATGAAGCACTTCGACTCTATAATAACGAAGCACGGACAGCGAGCACGCGAGAGATTCAAAGGCTAGTGTCAATGCGCTCATGGCAGAGTAACTGGGAAGAGGCGCAAAACGGGCGTTGGACGTACAAATTAATCCCCAACGTTGCGCAATGGGTTTCAAGAAGCCACGGAGAAACAAGCTATGACCTAACCCAATTCTTGAGCGGACATGGCGGTTATCGGTATTATCTGCATCGCTTTGGACTCGACACCTCACCAGACTGTCCAGCATGCAAAAATATACCCGAGGATGCGGAACACGTTATGTTCACCTGTCCCCGCTTTGATGTATGTAGAGGTGGCCTAGAGACGGAACTGGGCACAAGGATATCAGCGGTAAATATCGTGAACTGCATGCTGAAATCCCAAACTGCGTGGAATGCCGTCGAAAAAACACTTAAAAGTATTCACCGCAAACTGCGTGACGCGGAAAGGGACAGAAAGAAGGAAGAAGAAAGGATGCGTAGAAGCAGCTAATGGCTGATCCACCCCCACGAAGTAATGCTGAATAAGTAGTCCCGTGGGGAGTGTGGAAGAAGAAGGAGGTGGTTTTAGTCGGTAAAAACCAGGCATGTTCCAGGGCAGGAGCCCTGAAGCATCTTCTAGAAGATTTCCACCTTCCAACGACGAAAAAAAGGCTATCAATCAATCAAACAATCAAATCATTATTATATATGATCAGATTATCGAACTCAGAGAAAACACAGTCAGACATCAACAATCCCATCTACAATTCTTTCTCTTTGGACACTCTTCATTTGAGCCACCCCATGAATAAACAACAATCCCTCTAATATACATGGGCTTGCTGATTGAATCCACCTCTTCGTCCTGTTATTATTCTAAAATAAAGCCGGTACTTATAGAAGGATTAGACTTCTGAGATCTTTGCACGACCTAATTATTGAGGAAATGATATAGTGTAGCATTTATTCTCATATAGACAGATATACGATATTTATATATTCTATCCAAATATGTCTTGTAAATATTAAACATTTCCAGAAATGCACTTGAAATTTCCGAAATTATATGAAAATACTCAACAAGCATGTAATAAGCAAACAATCTACTTTATTGAAATATTCGACAACATACATCCGATATCCAATAAATTATTCTCGTTTCCCATGCAAATATCTCATTGTATAAATAATGTTGGCTCATTGGCTGCCTCATGACTGTATGTTCATGTATTGTATTCAATCGAATGCTCTGCCCCAGCTGTGAAGATTTAAAACTCATAAACTTATTCGTTAGCAATAGCCCGAGCATCGAATAAATTCCATCAATTCATTAACGAATTCATTAAATATTTATAAGCCCATGAAACAAAACGCGCTGCTTTGGTAGCTTCAGACAAATTCGACTTATTTACATGCGTGCTTTGTTTCTCACATTTGCATGGAATAAAAACAACAATCGTCTAAGTAGTTTAATACACTTGAATATTTCATTGGTACATTCTTACAAATTAACTGCTTCACCAAGTCCTACCGTTTTCAGTAACGTATCATACAATATAGTGAACATTATTCCATTTGTGACTGTCTTTTCTCTAAAGATCAATTGAACTGCCCTTTCAACCTTTTCTTATTCCCTTATAACAAAAGCCAAAGTATCGGAAATCTCAATTACTAACATCAAATCCTTCACAATACGTGAAATAATGTCCCGACACTGACACAAAATATCGACTCAAAGCATCCTGCTCAACCAAATTTTTACATACAGCAAAAACATAACGGCAAACATGAAGGCATTTCGAATTGAAATTCATAAAGTTGTGCTCGATGCACAGGACTATCAACATTCCAGAAAATGGCATGGTTGGGCTCCACCTTGCTTTGCTCTACGTACATACGTACGTACGCAAAGCCATATTACAAATATAATCCTCAGCTACGTATCTGAGCGCGTATATCTGCCTTATTACACTGGCATAAGTACCGATCGTACATATGTATGTTTTGTAGTAAGTATGTATGGACGTACAAAACGATTTTCAGCATTTTCCGAAGCATTCAATTCCACCGTAAATCCTTGAGAGCACTCTTGAAACAACACAGCAATTTCTCCCTTTTACATTTCGAGAATTTTTCCCAGGATAAAGGAACCCAACTGAACTGAACGGTGAGCTGTTCGCCCCCCAAACCTGAAAGGAAGTGATATGTGCGAGAATAATAAAAGAAAACCATCGATGCGAAGGAGACTGTTGTTTTACATACATTCCGTGGGAATTACGTTCGGGTTGTAGAGCGATTGTGAAATGAAGTGAAAATTGATAAAAAAAAAATGAAAATGAATACTGAAAAGTACGTGCATATAACGACTTACAAACATATACATAGATCCTTAGGTGTATGTATAATGTACTTTTTAGGTATAGATACAGTACAGTCATTGTGAATTGCATGAAATCGGTGAGTTTTTGGATTCTCCGCGGTTCGAAGTGGTTTGCGGCTATATAAATAACGAAAGGTGAGAAGACCTTGCCAAGTTGGCACGTGCACAAGACTTCATTATCAACAACTTCATATGGAGATCTGCTTCCTTCACGATTCCCAAGTATACGCAATATACTTTTGAATCTTGGTTTCGGATGTTTCTTTCAATGTGGAATAATGCTGTATACTTCCATGCTGATTTGCATACTGAATTTAAAGTGATTCAAGGGCATACGTTTCAAACTGGGGCCTTTAATTTGTCGATTTCTTTGCCAGACAATGCTATTTTTGCAACCAATCATTATATAGAACAGCAGTCATTGTAAATCTTCATAACAAAAAGCTAATCGACATGTATTATGATCCAATAGAGCCATAATCGCGCGCACAAGAGGAGGCAAAGGGGAGATAATTCCTATTGTATTGTACAAGGACAAATGGAGCGGTTTCTCTCTTTTTTGCATAGCTACTCTTGTTGATTTTTGTTGCATTTTATTCTGTAATAGACTTTTTCTGTAAAGTCTCAAGTTGTTTTGTGCCTCATATACTTTCAAAAAATTTAAATACTTAAATTAAACTCTGCTCCCAAACATTTTCCCTTTTCCGAGGAAAACAAATATTAGGTTGGCGGAAGAGTTCCATCGTACTTAACTACCTGTAGGAAATTTTACTTGTTAGGCAAAAAGAAAACATTATTATTTGGCGTACCACTTGTGAGATCTAAGAGAACTGTTTTTCATATCCTTCATCAGTTAGTCAGAGAGTTCGAGTCGAGCACTCGAACGGATCAGACGTGGTCAGGAGCGATTAGTAGCGATCGAGATTTCGAATTTTTGTGTGGAGGAATATCCTTGTGGCGAATTGTTGTTTTTTAAATAATTTTATTTATGAAATATTTCGCTATTGGCAACATGGAGGCACGCTTGGCTTGATTACGGGCAGATATGTCGATAGTTTTAAATGATATATATTTTTCCTATTATATTAATTTATAAAACGTAATATTAACGTACAAGTGATCAACTGATCGTAATGACGGACGGTGGTAGGGATACCACCGAGTTAGAAAAAGAGCACGATTACTTCGCGAAGAAGACAACACAGAGGCTCGGGAAGCTCTGTAAGAAATTCAATGCAAACGTCCGAGAAAATTGCCTTCTGGAGCTTTTTGAACAATGCAAGCTGTCACTTTGCGCCGGTAAATTGGCTGGTGATGAAAAGATAGCAGAACTTGCAACGCACTTTGAAACGGATGTGGGGAAACCATGATCGAGGAAAGCGAGAGCGAAGAGAAGATCGACACTAACGAAGTCCATAATAGTGTTTAAGGAACATTGATAGCCTATGAGGCAGTTAGCAGTCCTTTTAAGGCACCAGCTGCGATTCCTGTTGGAAAGAAGAGGGTAAGTCCCACTTTCCCATCCCTATCGCCTGTTGGTTCAAAGTAAAAAAGGTATCCGATGACATATCGGTTACTTACCCAGAACCTTCTGCGATAGTCAGAAGAACTAGTTCTTCTGCCCCTTCATCTTCTCTTCCAGCTCCACGTCGAATGGTCCTGAATCCTGTAGGAAGAGAGGTTTCGACAACTCAAGGCCAAGCCACCACAGAAAAAAGTGGCAGGATCCCTCTCATAGTCGGCCACAAAGTGGAGCTTAAAAGCTTCAGAAAAACACTTGAAGCAATTTGTGCAGGAAACGGGGGAAAAATTCCTGAATTCGAGGCGAGGGTAACTAATCTCAACAAAACCACTCTATCCACTAAGATTCTTGATTCGCATCAGACAAGGTAAATCAAACAAGGTATATACGTCACAAAGCGTTAAGAGGACAACAGTCCTCCTGAATGGAGTTCACACTTCATATGACGAAGAAGATGTCTCCCTTGGGCTCACACGGCTCCTAGAAGAACAAATTTTGAACGTAAGGTGGTTTTCCCAGAGATTTTCCTACACCCCCTTAACACCCCCCTAATAAACCTAAAACCAGATCAAGGATTTCATCCCAACCTTTGGGAAACGTTCTTCTCAATCAGAGAAATGAGATGCTTTTATTGCACTCGCCGTTCATTTAGCTGGTAATGCATGCATTTATAATTCAAACCTTAGTTCACATCTATATAAGGAACCTCGTTTAGGAATTCCTGAGCCATGAAAACTCTGATACTCTTCAGAAACCAAGCTGAAAACCCGCCACCATGTAGCCATGGATGGCTACAAAATCATTCGTGAAGATAAGTCTGAGGATCTGAATTCCTCTAAATTGGGTACCGCGCTATTAGTTAAAGAGTGGATCAAAATCCAACGGAATTCGATCTGAGGACAAAAGGCTACAGAAGTAATTTTCACCAGCCTCCAACTAGGGAATTACTAAATAGTTTTCGTTGGTACTTATGCCCATCATGGATTCAGTGGTTCAGTGCTGGTTCAGGATCTCGACTGCATACTGGCGACTGCATCTTTGCTTGGGCTGGTCATCATCGGGGGTAATTTCATCCTCAGCTGAGTAAATTATGCATCAAAAGAGAACGTGGCCTAGACTTTTTAACTGTTGCTCCCGAGCTTTTCATCTCCTTTAAAAGAAGTGTTCGCAACACAATATTTGCTGATGTTTAATTTTATTTATCTTTTTTGTCATTCGTTTCTTGTTTTCGATATCTTAATTTTCTCAATTTTTTAGTACTAAGCTATTCTATTGGTAACTGGGCCTTTTGCCTGTTAATGGATTACTTAAATAAATAAATGAAATGAAATAAATGAAATAATCTAGGACCTATTTGGTCTTGACTTCGGTCTTGACTGTTCTCGAAATCATTACTCGCAGGAAATCGACGAGGCTGTCAACAAGCTCAACCAAATCACCTCCTCGGTCATTGATAGTTTAGCTATTCTAAAAAAAATCTACCAACTTCGCTTTCCGTGATCTAACGCACCATATCATTCAGCTCCACAATCTGCGGAAATCTTTAAGACGACGTCTGACTAGAATCTACGACATGTACCTCAATACCGAAAATATCCCATATATGTACACTTTTGCCCTAATTAAAGGCTTAAATATTCTCGTTATGGTAGAAACCAGAGCCCATCTGAACAAGAAATTCGAAGAATGTTTCCAGTAAATAGTACCTGGCAGAGACATATTTCAGAAAATTAATAAAATCACAGAACGTAAAAGATTAAAATTTAATTTCACTTCTAACGGCAATTCACTCTCTGATGATAAAGCCACTGCAGATGCTATTGCTGCCGCCTTTTCTCTCTCATCTATCGTGGTGAGAAACATAGCTCTGATTGCAATTTCACTTCAGTCATCAAGACTTCTGTCCCCAATTTTCGGCAAGAAAATTAATTGTTGAGCCTTTCTAGGTTCAGAACTTCTAATACTTCGACAAATACCAGAGGCCATGGAACCTTCGTGAATAAAGAAACTCTACTTACCCTGGTTTCGATCCTCTTCTCTAAAAAATCATCCGGAAAAGATAAAATTTGCAACTTTATCCTAAAAACGCTCCCTACTTGCTTCTTTGAGCACCTCTCTGTTCTACTCTACTATAATTTTGATGTGTGGTGAAAAGTACAGTGTTTGTGGATAGTAGAGAATTGTATGTAGAAAGGTGTGTATTATCCAGAAACCTAATAGGTTCCAATGCAGTCATCAGATTGAAATTCACAGCGTAGGTTGGTCATAACGTGAAGCAGGTTTGTTACTAGCTTTGGTGCTCGCGGAGGGTTGCCAGCACCAGACATTTTCGTCTTGAACGGAAGCGTTGTCTTGCAGAAACAGCACTCCGCGCGCCAAATTGCCACGTCTCTTCTGTACGACTACCTCATATGCCTGACCCAGTAAATTAGCGTAATAGAGCCGTTTATTGTAGTCCCTTTAGGCAAGTAATCAATTAGTAAAATTTCTTCCCTACCCCCGAAAATAGTAGCCTTCAAACTTGACTTTTCCACTTTGAATTTTTTTGGTGACCTTTCTCTTTTTTATCCACTGCATCGACCCTTGTTTGGTCTCGAGATCATATTGACGAATCCAGGTCTCATCAAATCACCCTCAAACAAATCCAAAAAATCTTTACAACTCTTCAATCGTCGATGCTTGTCGAGAGGTGAGAGCATTTGCGATACCCATCACGAATAAGTTTTTTTCATGTGCAAAAGTTCATGTAACACCTCTACAACTCATTTCTAACTAATCTGTAGTTTTTCAGCTATCTGCCGAAACTTAATTCATTGATCAGCCAGTATTCATTTTTTTTCGACTTTTTGGATATTTTCTTTGGTCACGACCGTCACTGGGCGGCTCGGGCTTGGGTCGTCTTCACAGGTCTCTCTACCTTGTTGAAATAGTCGAGCCCATTTTTGCACCATCGTATATGAAGGTGCAGAATCCTGAAGAACCGTTGGCAGCTCTTCAAAAATTTGTTTCGGTGTAGTATTTCCTTTTTAGCAAGGAACTTAAATTTATCAGTAGAGCCTCGAAAAAATGTTAAATAAAATGGGCTGAAAATGTTGTGAAAATGTTAGAATAAAAAGACCAAAAATTGTTATTAAAAATGTTAAATCAATTTAATATCAGCTTGAGAAGCCTAGTGGGCAGAGCACCGGCTTCTTGCGTGTGGGGTCCCTGGTTTGAATCCAGCTTCGGACGAGGGTCCGCGCACCAAGCTTTGAGTTCACCTAGCTCTGATTAGGTACCTGATTTAAATCAGGGGTAAAATGAGTCGTGGAACTAATCACTCCACACTCGTATCCACAATGATTAAAAAGTTGTAATGAACCTCTCTACCAGCTTCAACCCCTAGACCCGTACGAGGGTTGTCGTGGGATTGCTTTACTTTTTTAAATCAATTTAATTCAGATGTTCATAAAATAGAGCAATAAACATAAAAAATCTAAGGAAAAAAAACTTCATGTTGAATCATCTCTATCTTCTAACTTCATTCTGAATCATCTCTATCGTCAACAAAATTATTGTATTGAAGGATATTGAGCATTGCAATGTGTGATTGAGAAGGAGAGTGACGTCTACAATTTTATCCAGTAGATACTTATAAATGAACAATGAACGTTCCGCATCTACTGATGTCATTGGTGCAAAATTTGATTTGATTTTGTGATCCACTGGTAGGTCGGTGTAAAAATCTACATCAGTATTTTTTGATATACTTCTTTCGATTCAGTCTCGTTGATGACTGCGAGTAAATTTTTCATAGCTGATACACATTAATTCGTTTATTTAGAAACAGAAAATTTCTAATGAAACAATGATTGCTTATTGAGCAATTGTTCCAGTTTGTTTCAACTCGTATTAGTTATACTGTCAAAAACGCCGAATGAGTCATTATGTGAATCTGCTTTAGTTTAATCATCATTTAATCATTATTGAAGTTTATCTTTGTTTATTTAATAAAATAAGTGAAATTTTGACGCTCTCAGTTTTCTGTCGAGTAATTATAAAAAAAAATTTTTGGTTGACTTTCACGTTATATGAATTTACTATATTTATATTTTCGATTGATTTGAGCAAGTCATGAACGATAAATCGGGAAAAATGTTGAAATTTCTGCAAAAAGTGTGAAAATGGCAGAAAATTGTTAAATTTCCTATGAAAAGTCAGAAAAAGGCGAAAAAATGTTAATTTTCCAAAAAAAAACGACAAAAAATATTGAAAAGTGTTATTTTAACAATTTCAACATTTTTTCGAGGCTCTATTTATCAGCCACCCCTTATATCATAATAATAAAAATGCCTGAAACTGGAGACCCTTTGCTAGCACCACATTCATAAGATTGCCGAATCAGCTTCGCGTTAAAGTCAACACACCTTGTAAATTTTTATCTCGATTCAATTGCAGCATTGGAATTTACAGAGGCAGAAAAATTTTAAGGGTAACCACTCGCGAAAATTTTGAAATTTAATTGCAGCATCTATTGCTGCGAAAATAACAAATATTACCACATCTGGCTACCCTAATAAAATTACATAGCTTCATCTTAATCTGATAACTACATCAAAAGCTATGGACCAAAAATTGTTTATTTTGTTGGAAGATTTTTCAAAATGGTATTACTACTAAAGGATTTTTTGACGAAAATCTGGCGAACAGTAAAACTAGACAAGCTTACAAAGTAGTGAAATGTTTAAGACGCGGATATCAGCCCAAGACGACACTCTGTAAAGACGTAATCGGCAATATCATCGCCGCAGATAGCCACATTAAGGAGAGGTTGGCCTGCTATTTCAAAGAACTCCTTAACCCTGCACATGGCTCAATAATATCAGAGCCGATAGACATCTCTGACGAAGTCCCGATCGCACCTCCAACGCTGGAAGCAGTTAAGTCTGCCATAAAAAGCCAGAAAAACAATAAAGCGCCGGGCATTGACGAGATTCCGGTCGAGCTAATCAAATACGGTGGACGCTGCCCTATAAAAGCCATCCACAAATTGATCCAGAACATCTGGGGTCAAGAAAAATACCGCAGGAGTGGTGCAAATCCATCATATACCCTATCCACAAAAAAGGAGACAAACTTCGGTGCGAAAACTACAGAGGCATATGGCTACTTTGTACATCCTATAAGATACTGACGAAAATATTAAAAGATAAAATAAATGTATACGCAGAAAAGGTCTTTGGGGAGTACCAAGGAGGCTTTAGGTCTGGTAGATCAACTACGGATCAGCTCTTCACAGTCAAACAAGTGCTTGAAAAATGCTGGGAATTTAAGGGGTAACACCTATGTGGAACGCTGTTTTCGAGGGTGATTTTTTGCATTTTTTTCCAAGGAAAGTTTATATTTGATTGAAGAAATAATTACATGGCTTTATTATACATGTTTTGAAGTATACAAATTAATTTTTGCAACTTCCTAAAATACAAAATGGCGGCTGTACCAGGCTACGAGCATCAGACGATTTTTCAAAGATGCCTCAACGGCCCGCAACTTTTCGTCGTCGCAAATGGTCTGAAACACAAAAATCAAAATTTTTCTTAAAGTTTGAACTAAAAGCAAGGGAAGTACGTACGGGTTTTCAGAAATATTAAATTTTGAAAGATTGGCGTACGGTTTTGCGAAAAAAAAAAATTGTAAAAAAAAATCACTTAAAATCAGCCGTAAAAATGACAATTTTCAATTTATCAACAAAATCGTACGTATTTTCCTAGAAAATGATGTTGTAAAGCTTGCGCCAAAATTTCAAATTGATCGGATAAAAATTGGCTGAATAATCGTGCGGGCCGTATCAAAAAATGTGGTTTCGAGAAAAACGCATTTAAAGTTTGATTCAAAGGGCGGCTCTTTCCCTTTTTGTCATTTTCGCTTTGTTGATTTATTGCCTTTTTTTGTGGCAAATGTTGGCCTACTAACTGTCATACTGAATGATAATTTACTAATAAGAAAAGTCGCTAACGGATACCAGTGGTAGATATAAGGACTTTGGAGCAGAGCGTGCCGTGCGCGCGCCGCATAGGCCCCGACCGCACGTTGGGGCGACCAACGTTTATGCTCATTACTAGGAAAAAAAAATTATTTTTGAAAATAACTTAAGACTTTATTCTAGACATGTTTCCCTGCCATTTTAGCAAAAAATAAAAAAAATCGTTTTTTTTTAAATTTCTACATAGGTGTTACCCCTTAATATCGACGTCCACCAGATTTTCGTGGATTTTAAACAAGCTTATGACAGTATTGACCGAAACATACTGTACAAAATAATGCTATACTTCGGCATCCCGGCAAAACTAGTCCGGCTGACCAAAATGACGATGACGTCGACAGCATCACAAGTCAGAATCAACAACGGTCTGACTGACGCCTTTGACACAAATGTCGGACTAAAGCAAGGAGATGGGTTGGCCCCTCTGCTGTTCAACCTAGCACTTGAATACGTGATAAGGAAGATTCCTGTCGACACAGGGGGTACGCTTCTGTGTAAGTCGAACCAGTTAGTGGCCTACGCGTGTGACATTAACATCTTGTCCCGTTCCATCACATCCGCCAAAGAACTCCTGTTGAAACTTGATCAGGAAGCCGAAGAAGTAGGCCTGAAGATCAATCAGACGAAAACAAAAATCATGACGCAAACAAGAAAGAAGACCTCCATTAGACAAAATATAATTTTGGACGAATATAATCTAGAGAATGTGGACGAATTTATATACTTAGGCTCGAAATTGACAACGAAAGGCAGTGAAACTGACGAAATTAAACGGAGAATACAGCTCGCTAATAAAACTTTCTACTCCGTTCTGGCCCTACTGAAGACCTGCTGCATACACAGGAAGACGAAGCTCCAAGTATACAAATCAATCATCAGACCTGTGTTGTGCTACGGATGTGAAACTTGGACCCTTACCCAAGCGTCCGAAAATATGTTGAACGCCTTCGAAAGACGGGTCCTCAGGCGTATAATTGGAGCTAAACAAGAGTGCGGCCAATGGCGGATAAGGTACAACCACGAGTTGTATAAGGTTTTTGACGAGCCAGAGGTTGCTACAATAGTGAAACTGCGGAAGCTGCAATGGGCTGGTCACGTGCAACGAATGGACGAGCATCGAGTACCTAAGAAGGTATTCGACGGATGGGCTGAGGGTCGAAGACCAGTGGGAAAACCCAGAAAACGCTGGTCTGACTCTGTCGACAAAGACTGCGCAAAGCTGCTCGGCTTTCGAAATTGGAGGACGCGGTCATTGGACCGAGACAACTGGAGGCGTCACCTGCGAGAAGCCAAGGCCCGAGAGGGGCTGTAGTGCTACGACGACGACGACGACTAAAGGATCGCCAGTAAATTCATTAAACCTAACAATCTTAGTCTGAGGTAGGCCCAATATACTCTATGAATTTCAGTTAATTCTAATAGCCAGGCTGTAAGTTCTTGCGAACACAAATTTTGAGTGTGAGATAATAGATACTTTGGTGCGAAGAAAATGTTTACTCTATTGTGTAGAAAAACCATTAAGTTTATCAATTGTAAGCATTTTTTTTCTTCTATAAAGTAAATATCATTCGGGTCGGTCGGTGATTTGAAGAGTTTCTGTTTACTTACCAGACATGGCTATAGGGTTACCCGCACATTTTTTGAAACAAAAAAAATGTTTTTCATTTACAAATGTGTCCTGTAATGATTCGACGATTCCATATTCGCAATTCGAAATTTTACTAGTTTTCGTTGTTTAGCCACTTAGCGCAAGGATGTGGTAAAAAAAATTTTCACAACCAAGCTAAAACATGATCAATTTTCATTTTATTTTCTTATTTATTCCAACTATCTTGTTTCCACAGAGATATGTATAAGTGTACCCATGAAAACACCAAAACGTTCGCTGTTTGCTACGGGTTAAAGATATGTTCTTGGTAAACAAAAAAAACACCCAACTAATATACACTAATATCTCTTAAAAATTTTAGTTACTATCGTACATACGGATCCAGATAAAAATGTATGACTAGAATCCTCAAGGTCCGAAAGTGGTGTTGCTTCGCCTTACAGGCCATCACTTAAATATTTCTTAGCTATGAATAGCATTAATCTTCTAATAAAGTTTTCGAATAAACTGATTTGACTTAACATACTCGTACTGTAATTTCATCGAACTAACCAATAACCAATAGCCAGTTCCTCTATGCAACCACACGTACACGGTGAACGGTTATGGCAAAAAACTTTTTACCGCTTTTTAAACACCACTTCAAAATCATTGAGTGTAAAACGCTCTGTATGCACTGACCATTTATCCGCCACCATATTGTTCCTGCACAACTCGGAAATCAAAGTCTAGCGTCATAGGCCGATGCAACGGGTCAACAATAGAGGCAAACGATAACAAAGAAAAAGCGATTGTGAAGTTCGACCGTTTAATTAACGAAAAATACCAAAAGTTATGCAATCGAATATTCGGAATGTGATTTTTTTTTCGGCCTCTACGATTTCGTGCAAGTGATCCTTTTTCGTATCGGCAAACAATTACTAACAAAGGAATTTAATTAAATTTAGTCTCCAAATTCCGTTTGTCTTCCATTATTTTTTTTTTTTTCAAGGAATGCAACAAAGCTATGTACAAGGCTAAAAAATATATTACAAACAAGTGCACATTTTTGTCCGTGAGAAATCCCATTTTTATGGCAAAAAGCCAGCAAATTATCTGAAATGTTTGCTTCAAGCGAGGTAGAGACAGCTAGAAGGCTTGATTAAATAAAGCGGATATTCTATTCAAGCGTAACAGTTCGATTGTTGCCCTGCTTTTAAGATGAATACATAAAGAATAAATAAGTGGCCGGGTAAATATTTTTACCTGAGCATAAATGAAAACTCTATTCTGGGTATTAAGAGTTCCACAAAGGCAAACATCAGATACACTCCCAAGTTACAAAAGCTACAAAAACAAGCAAACTCTCTATTAGCTGCACAAAGTGGCAACTCGAAATTTTTAGATTGGAAATTTTAATAGTTCGTGCTTGAAATAGTTGGATTGGAAAGTGTGTTTTACCTATCGACCGACTTAACTCGTATATGGATGGACTTCGTAATGCAAAATAACGGTTATTCGAGTGTACGATAACTCAATGTGTAGGCAAATAAAGTGCAACAATTTTCTATTCGCTGATAAGTACTCGTGTATGTAAATTAAATAGAGCAAGCATAATCACGAGTTTTTGATAACTGTGAGTAAATTGCAAAAGTTGTTCCTTGAATGTGATATGGCATATATGCAATAAGGCAAGTGCTTGATTTCATATTTTGAATTTCTAACAGTTTCCGCTCATATTTCAAGAAGGGCTTCGAAAATCATATTATTTGCATACATCGCGCAGCCACATCGATGGTTTAGAAAGTTGTTTATGGTGAATTGACGAAATTAATGGCCATTTTCCTGTTTCGTAGCACAGTTTATATTGAAAAGTTGTTTTTTTTTTAGGAAGAACGAGGCAGCGGGCAAGACTGGGTTGCAGGTCTCATCGGTCGTACGAAATCATAACCACTCTGGCTCGTAACGACGCGCTATTGTGTTTATTATCAGCCAGCGCTGAGACAGCTTTGTGAGTCCACGTGTCTTCGCCGTAGCGCCAAAAACTCGGGTTTTGTCAAGTTCGTTGGGATTTTCGTGTTCTCAACATTAATGTTCTAGAGCTGACTGAAAGTTATTCTTCTTTATCATTGATTTATAAGAACATGTTTGTTTCCATATATTACTTTATTATTTAAGGCATGTTATTTTATTCAAATGTGCATGGGAGAAAGAGACGGGGTATCTTCCCCTCGAAGAAAATTATGATTTCTTTATGACACTTTATGATCCTTTAAATTTATGAAAAATGTGGTAGATGTAGCTAAAGGGAAAATGGGGTATAAATTAGCATCGAAAACATATTCTGTACCACAAGCGACCCTCCAAAGGCAAATTAAAGAAGCTCGTGTAGCCCTAGAAGATCCTGCTGCTCCTGCAACTTCTGTGAAAGTTCCCTTAGGCTCAAAAAAGCGAATATTTTCTGATGATGAACAAAAAAGAACTTTGCAGCTATATAATGGATATGAAGAGTCGTCTTGATGGACTTATGACAAAAGATTTAAGGGCTTTGGCATACACTCTGGCAATAATAAATGGGAAGCAACATCTTTTTAACTCTGAAATAGAAGAGCTAGCAAAGATTGAGCGCAGGGATTTTCAAGCAGGCATCCAGAATAATTGTCGATATGAAAACCAGAAAGCATTTCAGCTGCGCGTGCCGCTGGTTTTAATAAAAAAAGCTGTTTTTTAACTTCCTCGGCAACGTTTATGATGAGCACAAACTTTCACTAGACAGAATTTATAATTGTTATGAAGCGGGAGTTTCAGCGGTACCTAAAACATATGTCATGCTTAATATTATTCTTTTCCATTTCTTTTTTAATGATGCACATTTTCACAAATAAAATTTTCTCCCCTAGTTGATTCCCGTCTGAACGAGCAACCACATGGCTTTAGAAAAGGTTGCTCAACTACCACAAATTTGACAATCCTAATCTCAGACGTTCTATGCAAAATGGAAAAAGGTTACCAAATTGACGCAGTCTACACAGACTTCAGTAAGGTATTTGACAGAGTCGACCATTCTACCTTAATTCTTAAGCGACAGAAATTCGGTATTAGCAGGTCTCTACTCAGCTGGCCTGGCTGACTTCCTACCTTTGCGACACAATGTGTAACACAATGTGTAAAATTTCAAGGACTATTATCGAAAAACGTTAGTGCTACCTCTGGTATACCCCAAGGTAGCCATCTTGGTCCACTTCTCTTTAATATATTTATTTCCGACCTATCTGACGTCCTAGCAGGCATACTTCATTTACTCTATGCAGACGACCTCAAACTTTATCTGACCATTGAATCGAAATCGGATGCCCTCTTTCTCCAATCCAAACTTGATTCCCTTGATCATTGGTGCAATGTAAACAAGCTTTCTCTCAACATTAATAAATGCCAGGTTATTAGTTTTTCCAGAAAATGCACGGTCACACACAATACGTACTTCCTCGGTAATAATGTGCTAACTCGAGTTGATAACATTGCTGACCTCGGTGTTGTCTTAAATGAAAAACTAGGCTTCACTTTACACTACGATAAAATACTTTCTCGTGCAAACAAACAACTTGGCTTCATCAAAAGACGAGCCAAAGAATTTCGTAGCCTGTGGGTCACAAGATCTTCATACACTTCACTCGTACGTCCTATTCTCGAATACGCTTGCATTAGCTGGAATCTTGCTTTTGAAACCCACAGTGACAGACTCGAGTCAATACAAAAGCAATTTTTACTTTTCGCCTTGCGAGAGCTATACAACGCATATGATTTTAATAGCCTACCCCCTTATGAGTTTCGACTGGGTCATTTAAACCTATCAACACTAGCCTCAAGAAGAATGGTGATATCGGCCTGCTTCACATTCGACGTCATTAGAGGCGCTATTAACGTAGAATTCCTGAATAATAACATTTTGATAAATATCCCTGTGAGGAACACCAGGTCCAATCGTTTCCTAAAAGAATATTCTCATTCGACCACATATGGAGCTAATGAGCCAGTAAATAGATGCTGCAGATTATTCAACAGAATAAGCAATTTATATTCCCCTACGATTTCCAAATCATCCTTCAAGTCCTCTCTTTTACATGCCATCCGTACCCTTAACCTTAAGCTGTAGCTTATATGTCAATGTTTTATTTATTGATTGCTATTTATTAATTTATTTGTTACTCTTTTTTTTTTTAATTTGTTTATTTTTTACTTATTTAACTTGTTTGTTTTTACTTTTTCCTTTACTTTACTTTACTTTTCCATTTTATTTTAATTTGATGTCTTTTTTTTATATGTGATTTTTGTACCTTGTTTTGGTGAATGAATAAATAAATAAATCACCTATTGAGTTACAAAAGCGTTAATATACCCTAAAACTTTCGTAATGGTTTGATGATTATGTCAAAAGCTGTTCCAACTGGAAATAATAACAAAGTTCTGGCGCATCAAAACCGTTAGAACGACCAATATACGAAGAAAAGGAGAGAAGTTGTTTAGATTTTGAATACATGTTCCACCAATCGTGCTCTTTAGTAAGATGAGACTGTATCGAAGGTCTTGTACGACTTTCATCCAATGGCAGCATGGAAAGCCATAGGGTAGAAAGGTTTCCAGGGTTCGCACGCATAAGAGTTCCACAACTATCGAAAGTCAAACACTTGTTTATCCTTCTTTAGAGGATGCTTATCATATGGAAATCTGAGGGCACCATCCCCTAGTACAAAAGTGATAAAAATGCTCAGTGCTGGCAGCACTTTGCTGGCATTGCACTTGAATTTCGTTTTGATCTGATGAGTACATTGGAAGCTATAGGGGTAGAAAGATATTTAGGATTATCGCCTGTGAAAATTTCAAAATTTTCGAAAATGAAACGCTTTGTGCTAAATTTCACTATATGATTATTATCCAGAAAATGATAGTCATTTTTTAATCTAATGGAAGCATCTCTTTTTAATTAAAATGAATAATTTACCTTACCTTAATTTTTTCCTAAACTAAATTCCTACCAAACTTACTTTACAATAACTGTGCATTTCTTTAAAATCTGATACCTGCATCGGAAGTTATAGAGCATTATGCATTTATTACTAATGTTCGAAGAACATTAGTATTAAAATCGATTCGGCCAAAAATTCATATTTCTTTATATATATATATATATATCATCAAAAAATTTCAGTGAGATAATCTCGGGAACGCGCCATGCGATTGAGCTGAAACTTTCAGGATACATTGGTGTATATGCAGAATAGGTCCAGGTCTCTTTAAATGTCAGTTATTGTTAACCTTTTGGCGCCGGCGGCCATTTAAGTGATAATTTTAATATACCTATTATTTCGTGCACAAATAATTTTCGCAAAAATAAAGTTAACGAAATAAATTTCTAACGTGTTTCACATATGAATCGGATAATGTTTTGGAATTTTTTAACCCTATGTGTGCGCTGGGTGCCTAAAAAGAGGACGGGAAAATTTGAAAATTTTTAAATTGCGATAACTTTTGACAGAGCTATTCAATCATTAGGAAATTTTCAGGACATATTGGTATTACTTAGTTGTAGATTTGCGTAGCTTTTTATGAGCGCGCTGGCAACCCTGTAGCTAGGGCAGGCACTGAAAGTGAAAACCTCCAAATCATCGTCTCTCTTGAAAAAATGCCGTTTCTTCAAAAAAAAGCCACTCATATGTAAATCTTGTGCTTTGTTTACATAACCAAAAAAAAAAAAAGATATGGTACAACGGGTACGCCTGGTAACCCTTGCCCAATTTACCTATATTTTTAGCATCAAAAACTTCTGTTCACGGAAACTCACGATCCGATGAGCAGAATTATTTGAAATTCACAGAATGTATTGGCCTTAAATAGGACCAGGTCTGATAGAAGTGATTTTGAAATGCGGGATATTCTGTGCCAGTGGTGCCATCTTGAAAAATTGCTAAAAAAGATAACTGCGTTGAGCCCTATAAATTCTGATTGAATCGTTCGATTTTGACGAAATTCACACAATAGCTGGACCTTACTTTGAGCCACGTTTGGTAGAAATTTGGTTGAAAAATTCGGTTGGAGCTGCCAGCTATGATAATTTTTGTGGCTTAAATTTTTTGTGCCTTAAATTTTGAAAATTCGTTAAGGAAAATAAAGCTCTTTGCCCTATAGCTTCCAGTACAGTCATGGTATCATAACGAAATTCATATGACAAATTTGAATTATTATAGGCAATATTCGGTAGAAATCTAGTTTGAAAAACAAGGATAGGGTTGCCAGCTATGATTGTTTTGTGTATTTTTTGACATAGCTTGAGTAAGCGATTTTATCATAAAATTTTCAAATCGTAGTGTTCTTGTAGTGAAAATACACACCAAATACTAAGATCTAGAAAGTTTGAAAGCTCGTGGGAATGGTAACCCTAAATTTCTTTGTATCCCTATAACTTCCAATGCAGTGATGGGACTAATACGAAATTCGCAGAGCAGGTTGACTTCAGCGTGAGGCAGATATGACTTATTTTCGGCTTCGGTGCTCGCAAAGGACTGCTAGCACGAGGTGTTTTTGTTATTATCGTACCAAGAAATGCTTGCATTAAGTGTTCACATCGCGAACATTTACAATGAAAATAATTAAACAATGTTTAAATTTTCTAATGTTTGGACATTTTTCGGATGGCAACTCCAAACACGTTTCTATCGCTATAACTTCCGATGGACTCATTGGATGAAAATGAGATTAGTAGGGTAGGTTGATTTTGACGTGAAGCATTTGTGGCAGACTTAAAATTACAGTGCTCCAAGCACTCAACGTGTTGCAAGCACTCAGTCAATCACTTTGGCCAAAAATTTATATTTATGATAGAATTTTAGAAATTTTCGGCCCTATATATCATATAATAAGATCGAGAAAAAGTGAAAATTTTTGAATTTTTTGTTTTTTTTGATAGGGCTATTAGATCATTATGAAGCTAACTGATCGTATTGATGTTAAAAAACTGTAGACATTCTGGCAACACCGTTGTTACGGCAGGCACTGAAAATTTTCGCTCTATTTGAAACAAAGCAAAAAAAAAACTTATGTTTTCTCTACACAGCCAAAATAAAACTTTTGATATTGAACATGAATGGTAACCCTTCGCAAATTTACCTACAATCCTAGCATTCAAAACTTCTAGTCACAAGAACTCTCGACCCGATAATCAAATATCACTAAAACTCGCAAATTGTATTGGTTTTGAGTAGAACCAGGTCTGATAGAAGTGATTTTGAAATGTGGGCAACTCCGCCACTGGTGCCATCACTAAAGAAAAATAAATGCTTTTTGCCTTGTAAATTCTGATTCCGTCACCAGATTTTGACGAAATCAACACAGTAATTGAACATTACTCTGAGGCATGTTTGATAGAAATTCGACTGAAAATTTAGGCTAAACTGGCAGATTGTGGTAATTTTTATCTATTGAACCTTGAAAAATTGCCCAGCGTAATAAAAGTATTTTATTCTATAATTTTAACAAAATTCACACAGTGAATGGACCTTATGATAAGTCAAGCTTGTTTGGATTTTTGTTTACCATATACGTTAGAGTTGCCAGATATTGCAATATTTGTCATTATTGTACAGGAAGATGCAACCTTTGGATTTTCGATTGAAAGCAATCTTGTAATAAAAGTAAACAATGAATTTTTAAACTTTTTGAGGTTAGCAGCCCTTAAACGTTTTCTATCCTTATAGCTTCCAACGCGGTGATTCGATCGAAATGAAGTTTACGGAATGGCATGGCTTATTATGGAGCAAATTTGGTATACTTTTGGTTTGAAAAATTTAGTTAGGGTTGTCAGCTGTGGTATTTTTGGTATTTTCTAATGACGCTATCATTAAATTTTCAAGCGATAATAGTCTTGTAGTGCAAGTAAGCAGCGAACGTTTAAATGTTGTACACTTTTTGCTGGGAGCAATCTAAAAATCTTTCTATCTCTATAACTTTTAAGTCAGCCATCGGATCGAAGCGGAATTCACAGGAGAGATTGATGTTAGTTTTAATAATTACTTAAGTAACAACAAATACATTCAATACACTTTATTTTGCATCACCAGCAAAACTTTGGCTGCAGTGGTCATTTTGGTAAAAATAACTGCTGCCATTAAACTAGGAGAATACCCAACATACATACATATTTTATAAACTGTGGAACTTTCCGGGGCGGTAACCTCCCAAATATTTTCCCCTATAACTACCTAGTATACAAAGATAACTTGCAGGACAGGTTCTAAAGTTGAACAGGTGCAATTCTATTTCCTTCTTGATGCAAACCTGCTTCCTCTGATTTACATGACAAATTAGGGAGAAATCCTCAAAGTATCATTAAAAGGCAATTAAAGTGCAATTAGCTTAAAATACCAATAAATTATGAAAACTACCAACAAATCTTGAAATTTCCTAAATTATCCAACCTTCCAGGTTGAGCAGGTACAAAGTCTTTATGAAATGTGGCTGCTTTTTACTGAGAAATGATAACATTACATTTTATATAACCTGTTTTCTCTGGTTTACGTGAAAAATCGGGGGGAAAATGTCAAAATTATAATTCAAAAGCAATTAAAGTGCAATTAGCTTAAAAGATTATAAGCAGGAAACTTTAAAAGAATTTGACGGTCATTTTAGAAAAAAGGTGGTTAGATAGGTAGTCTCTCAACAACGATACCCGTGAAGCAATGTGAATACATTAAACCTCTATTTTTTTCTGAAGTTTAAGTAAAGAAAAATATTCAAACAATCAAAATATTTTATTAAAATTGTTTTGAGTGTAAAGTGATAAAAAACGTGTGTTATGTAATCAAGTGTGTGTTGTGTAATCAAGTGTGTATTTTGTGACTGAACATTTTACTATCATTTTGACGAACCAACATATAGATGACATAGTAAGTACGTTGCAGTACAATTTTTTATAAAAGATTTTTAGGAGACAATTTAAAATAGATAAAAACATTCGTCAGAAAATTCCGTTTGTTACATACCTTTCATATATATATTTAACCAATATTATTTAGTTATTTTTATTTATTTGAATAACCCTTCAAAAGGGTAGTAAATAATCATTCTTGAAAAACAAGATTTATAGGATGCCTAGAGTAGCAAAAAAAAGTCCTAAGATGCGTCGTAGCATGCAAAAATCTTTGCTTGAAGACAAGCAGCAAATGTCCCACCCTAAGATATTGGATTCAAATCCTAAAAAAGTCAAAAGCGTAGGCAAAATAAGACGGCTAAAACGTTTTAAGAAAAGTTTCAAAGTACTCCGTAAAATAAACAAAACTTATTATAAGGAAAACTTATTATCGCAGAAAACAGAGCTCAGTCCAGTAATACTTGAAAAAAGGGCTAGAATGCGACGTATGAAAAATAAGTATTGTCAGCGGAAGAGATTGGATGTTGATGAAATAAGGAAATCGCATCGGGAAAAACTTAAAATATGTCAACGAAATCGGTTGCAGAATGAATCAAATAGAAAGATTCATCTTGCGCGCTTATCTGTTTCGCAAAAAGTTAGATTAGGAGACAAGCAAAAAAGGGAAATCCACCGCAAACGACAGAAAATCTCTCAAAAGAAGCGTTTGATATGTGGTGTTTGTCGGAAAATTCATTGTGAGAGATTGCGAACTTCTCAAAAGAAGCGACTGGCATGCCCAGCTTCACAAGCAAAGCATTGCTTAAGGGTAGTGCTTAATGAAAGGAAAAGGCTGCAAAGTACGAGAAATTTGCAGAGGAAACGAAAGACTTCACGAAAGAACCAGGTAAAGCGTTTAGCCACCACCCAAGGCAATGCCCGGCATCGGGAAATTTGTAAGAAATTTTATGAAAGGCGCGCGGCAAGAGACAAGGTAGCACAGGCGGCCATAAAGCGGGTCCAAAAGTTTGCCTCATTCTTATCAAAAATTAAAGCAGGACCTAGCTTCGTGTGCGATTCATGTGATCGGCTGTGGTTTGCGGATTCTATAAAAAACGTGCCTAAAGAAGCAAGCAACATAGATAAAAGCTTACATAGTGATATTTCCCAACGAAAACATAATTTGCTGCAACCGTTTTCATTTTGCCGTACTTGCTGGGGTTATGTTAAAGCGGGGAAAATTCCTAAATTATCTATATTCCACAGGCAGCTTAGATTACCCGAAATTCCGAAGGAACTTCAATTGTTAACCAATTTGGAAGAAAGATTTTTATGCCCACGAATTCCATTTATGAAAATAGTTGAAGTTTCTTCTGACAGACAATTTAAAATTAAGGGGAGGGCCGTCAACGTTCCCATAAGTGTTGAAAAGTGCATCAGAATCTTACCCAGGGTCTTTAGCGAAACAGAAACGGTAGCGATTCAACTGAAAAGGAATATTGCGCATAAAAGTGTTTATCTGTCCGAAGCTATTCGTCCTGCTGCTATAATAAAAGCAGCAAAATTTCTGCAAGATAGTGAAGTATACTGTTTTGCAGGAGTCCAAGTTGATGAAAATCGACTTTTACGGGATATTCAAGCGTCAAGAGAATCTGGTAACGCTTTGCCAGATTGCGGATTGAATCAGCCTGAAGATGATGATATTGATGCTTGTGTAAGAGACCATGAGCCTCTCAATATAGAAGATGATGAAACTCTTATAGAGAATAGAGCCATTGTCTTTGCGCCGGGAGAGAGAGCAATGCCTCTTTCTATTTTGTTTGACGAATATGCTGAATGCATGAGCTTCATTAAACTTTTTGGGGGGAAGTTAATCAAATGCCCGGCAAATTTAACATACCAGCAATGGTGCAAGTCACGTTTAACTCGAGCTGACAGGCGATTTAGCGATGTCGCTTCTTTGTTCTATATGAGCTCAAAGTTGCGTATAAAGAAAATTTGTGACAGCATTTCCTTCTGCTTGCGTCAAAAAAAGAATACAAATAATCCGATTAAAGCCGGTGATTTGAACAAAGAAGATTTTGTTAATTCGCTAATTGATAATGACTCTGGCTTTAAATTTTTCGCGGCAGATAGAGGTTCTCCAACATTTTGGCTAGATAAAATGAAAGAAGTTATGGCTATGGTTCGTCAGTTAGGTGCGCCACACATCTTTCTGACAATGTCAGCAGCAGAAACCAAATGGCTGGAATTGTTAGTCATATTGAAAAAGGTCGTCCATGGTGTAGACATTTCTGAGGAGCAGGCTGCAGAGCTGACATTCGGTGAAAAACGGGAGTTGATTCAGAAAGATCCTGTGACATGCGCTCGATATTTTGATCATAAATTTGCCGAACTTTTCCGCATGCTTACAATTCCGGGTGGTATATTTGAGGAACACCATGTTATAGACTATTACATTCGGGTTGAATTTCAGAAGAGAGGAAGCCCTCACTGTCACTGCTTACTATGGCTGAAAGATGTTCCTCGCTTTAACAATGATCAAGAAGGATCTAATTACGTCTGCGTCAAGTTTATTGATCGCTTTATTAGTTGCTCGCAAAGTCACTCATTTGTCTCAAGTGAAGATGTGTCAACATTTCAAACCCATAAACATTCTTTCACTTGTAAGTATAAAATGAAAAGTGGGCAAGTGGGGTGTAGATTTGGTATACCTTTTTTCCCGATGAGAGCGACAGCTATTCTTAGTCCTTTGAAGCTCGAACGAGTCGATCCGCGATGGGTATTGTTGAATTTCACACATAGATCAATAAGACAATATTTATGCGCGCAGTTCAAAAATCCACCCAACATTACCTTTGATGCTTTTTTAAAAGACATAAATATTAATGAAATTGATTATATTGATGCTATTAGGATAAAATTGACAAGGCCAACTGTATTTATTAAGCGTGACCTTGCGGAAATCAAAATAAATAACTTTAATCCTGATATACTGAGTTTGTTCAAATCCAATATGGATATTCAGTATATCACAGATTGCTATTCTTGCATCCAATATATTTTAAATTACATAAATAAAACTGATCGGGGCATGTCAAAATTATTGAGAGATGCAAAAGAGCAAGTCCAGGCAGGGAACCTCAGTATAAAAGAAAAGTTGAAGTTTTTAGGTAATGCATTCCTGAATGGGTCGGAACTTAGTGCACAAGAGGCTGTGTACTATATCATGGGCATGCCTTTGTCGAAGTCATCGCGAGAATGCTCTTTCATAAACACCAGTTTGCCTGAAAGACGCGTTCGCGTTATAAAATCGAAAGAAAGTCTCCGACGGTTGCCCAATGAAAGTACTGATGTCTTCGTTGAGAATAACCTAGATCATTATATTCAAAGGCCAGTAAAATTAGAAAACCTATGTCTAGCAGACTTTGTATCATTGTATACCAAATTCCAAGTGAATCGTCCCAAAATAGATAGCTTAGATTATGAGGTCGATGGCGAAAATGATGACAAGATTGAATGTGAGGAAACTGACCTTATTTATGAGCTCAAAAATAACAAAGGATCTCTACGGAAGCGTCGGAAACCTAGAATAATAAGATTTGTCAACTTCAAGCAAGAGCAAGATGAGGACAATTACCTTAGAGAACAACTGATGCTCTTTCGTCCATGGAAAAATGAAGTAACAGACTTGCTCAATGTTGATAGAAGGAAGATATACAACGAAAACTTAGCAACTATTAGGCAGAACAGGGAAAAATATTTCTTCGAGAACCATAGCTTCCATGTTGAAGCTGACTACGCTGCTGCTACTGCAAATCAAGAAGATACGTTTGATGACGATGGGTCACTGATTGCTTCCCTCATTGCTGGCGAGAGACAAGATGGATATGCCATATTTGATAACAGAACGAACGAAGGGGATATTTTAGTAGATGCAGGGATTCCAGTCAATGAAAAGACGCCGGGCGTTGCATATGCAACGTTTCCAGTTCCGCATATCTTGCCAGAGAGTGAATATTATTGCTTAATGCAAAATTTGAATGAGAGGCAAAGAAAATATTGTATGCATATCTTGCATGAAATTAAAAGTGGTCGGGTAATTCATGAGTTTGTCTCTGGGAGCGCTGGAGTAGGGAAAAGCGTTTTAATTAAAGCAATCAATCAGACTATACTGAAATATTTTAATAGCATTGCAGGAAGCAATCCGCAAAGCTTAAAAACCGTATTATGTGGGCCAACTGGAAAATCTGCGTTTGCAATCGATGGTCTTACATTGCATTCTGCGTTTGTACTTCCTATTAATCAATATAGTGGAGAAATGCCAAGGCTTTCCGCAAATATCCGTAATACTCTCTTTTCAAAACTTCGTGATGTCAAGCTTACTATAATAGATGAAGTAAGTATGGTTGGTAGTCACATGTTTGCAATGGTGGATGAAAGATTGCGCCAGATTTTCTCAAGCGAAGAGTTCTTTGGTGGAATGAGCATACTGCTCTTTGGGGATTTTAATCAGCTCTCACCTGTAGGGGATAAATATATATTTCAAGATAATACCCGTAATCCATACAGTGCTTTAATTGGCAACCCTCTATGGAGTTTGTTTAAAGCGTATGAATTGACGGAGATAATGCGACAAAAAGATGATGTCACTTTTGCCGAGTGCTTGAATCGTTTGGCGAGAGACCGTTTGACCAAGGATGATGTCAAGCTGTTGCAAAGTCGCCAGATTTCTAATCTGGATGAAGTTGATCAGCCAACAATTTGTCTTTTCCGCACTAATGCCGAAGTGGACAGTTACAATGATAAAATATTATCAACTAAAGAGTGTGTTATCTCTGAAGCAGTTGATTCAGTTCCTGCTAAAAATATTTCTTTGAAAAGGCGGGAAAGTATTTTAGAAGCTGCCAGACAAGCACCTTCTCACCTGACATATGGCCTAAAATATCTTTTGGCATTAGCAGTTGATGTCAAGTACATGGTGACTGTCAATGTATCAATAAGTGACGGAATTTTCAATGGAGCCATTGGGGTTTTGAAATTTATTGAAACATCGCAAGGTTGCCCTGTGAGGTTATGGTTGGAATTTGATGACCCCAAAATAGGTCGCCAAACGAGAGTCACATATTCTGCCTATATGAAGCAGAATCAAATTAGTGCTCGTTTAACGCCAATTGAAGCTATTGCTAAAAGCATACAATTGAAGAAGAGTCTGAGTTCTGCCATATTAAGAAAGCAGTTTCCCATAGTATGTGCAGAAGGGATAACTATATATAAGAGTCAAGGTGGTACATATGAGAATGTTGCAATAAAAATGCGAAAAGGATTAACCAAAAATGAGCTCTATGTGGGATTTAGTAGAGCTACAAAATTAACTGGGTTGCATATTGTGGGAAAATTTAATCATGGATATGAGGGAAGATGCAATGTTGCTGTTGTAAATGAAATGAACCGACTGTTCCGAGAGAAGCCAGTACGATTCAGTTTGCCTTTCTTACAGGATCTCCCTGATTCTGCCCGTTCATTTATTTTCCATAACGTCCAGTCCTTAAATAAGCATTTTATGGATGTTGCATGTGATGGGAGCTTTGTTTCAGCTTCTTTTATATTTTTAGTAGAAACTTGGACTCTGCCAAAAGATTCATTAGAAATACCGAATTATAGGATAATTTTTCGTCACGACTGCCAACACCGACGAAAGGCGTTCGGTATTTTGTTATATTGTAGAAATAGCATTACCTCATACACTATGAAATACATTTACAATGATGAACAAAAATCTGTAAACTTTGTTTGTCTTGGGTGGGAAGAATACAGTTTTTGCATATGCTACAAGTCTCCTACTACTGCTTTTTCGACAGTCGAGGAAAAATTTGTTGAAATGCTTAATGCAGCGAATAGTAAGGAGAATAAAGTTGTTCTTGTAGGAGATATAAATATAGATTTTAATTGTGTGCCCAACCACACTTTATATCAAATACTTGGCAATTATGGCTTGAGGTATGCCATGCCGGCGGGAGAATTTTCTACAAATGGCAAAACCAAGATCGATATTGCTTTTTGTAACACCGTTGCTAACGTCACGTGTGCTTTTTATGAGTCATATTTTAGTTACCATAAACCTATAGTAGGCATAATTTCTGATAGTTTTTGTGAGCATACGAGTCCACTTGAAGATGTTTTTAAGCAAAATACTAGTGTGTGTGCTGATGAATTGCCAATTAAAGAAGGAGAAGTATCAAATAAGCTTTGTACTACTGAATACACTGTACAAAAGTTTGAAAATTTAGACGGAGTATCGTGCTATGCAAATGTTGTTTCTCAAGTTCTGTTGAACAACCGTTCAAACTATATCTTCCATGGCATGCAGGAAGATACGTTCATGCAAAATTTGTGTGACGTTAACTTACATTTGTTCACTGTAAGTAACGACCAAGCTCAGTGTTTTACGTCACGGCATATACGATCAAAGGTAGGCGGTTATTTTACAGATCGTCAACAACAAGACGCACATGATTTATTCATGGAAATTCTTAATATGTCACCAATTTTGAGGGAAAATTTCACTTTTCAAGTAGAATACATCTTACTTTGTTTTAATTGTGGCTTTCAGAGCAGTCGCGTTGAACCACTATTGTGTTTCACAGTTTTTGTGAATGAAGATCTCGTAGGAGCAGATTCACTTGAAATTGTGAAACACCAATTTAATAAATGGGAGCGTATATCAGACTCTCTGTGTGAGAATTGCGAGGTTATAGGCGAACGAAAGCAAAAATGCCAGATTTTAAGCATCGGTAATTTAATGCTGATTCAAATTATTCCATTTGCAGGGCAGATAGGAAATGTTGTGCGAAAATGTGCAATAGAATTTAAAACAACTGTTTTAAGGAAACAGCTGGAGATAAATGATGGCATATATGAAATCAACTCTGTAGTATGTCATTATGGGGATACTTTTCATGAGGGACACTACAAATGTTGGCTTCGAAATTGCTGCACTGGAATATGGTCTCAAGCAAACGATGAATTGATAAAGATATACCAAAAGCGTTTGCCGAATTTTTTAAAAAGTCCCTATTTATTTCTTTTAAACCAAATTCAAAACTAGGTAGGTTGATAAAATGAAAGCTTATGCACAAAAACTTAAAACAATTTGAATAAAAAGAGTTTGTACTGTTTTTTACTTTTCTAATTTGATGGGTAATATGCCTACTGGGGAAACCATCCATCTGAAACAAAAGGTTAACGCGCTATCACAATACCTCTTGGGTCGCGTGGAAAATTGTGAGATGGAAACATGTTTAACCAGAAGATAGTGTTTCTCATTTATCCGCCTGAAGAAATAAATGATTGAGATGACACCACAACAAAACTGTATTGCACATGTTTTCTAGTCAGACAAAAACATATTTTTCGAAAATCAGTATTCGTAGCCGTTCTGATGAGCAAGATATATTTTTGTTATTTCTACACTGTAGCATCTGTGCTACCATTAGATATTCATATGGCAAACATCAGAAGTTTCCAATTTCTGGAAATTTTTCGGATGGCAGCACCAAAGATATTTCTATTTCTGTTACTTTCGATGAAGTCATCGGATGAAAATAATATTCATAGAGTAAACTGACCTTCACGTGAAACAGTTGCGGTAGAATTTTAATTACAGTGCTGGCAAAGTGCTACACGCAGTGAGCATTTTCGTTTTCGTTTTTTATGTTGAAGGAGGTGCCGTTTTCAAAGTTTAAAAAAAAAAAAAAAACGTTTGAATATGAATATGAGTAACAAGTGTTTTGCTTTCCTAAACTTTGAAATTCATGCCTGTGGTAATACTAAAAAGTAGATCACTCTATGAGTTTCAATGCATTCTTGAGATCAAGCGGTGCGTGACTTTCGAAATAGATTGGCTTTAAAAAGGAGCGTGGTGGAAAATACACTCAACATCTGCACAAATCCTCTACTGTTCTTCGAACGTTAGTATTTCTAGCGGTTCAGGTGCGCTAGAGTTTTTTTTTTTAAATAATTTGTTAAAATGACATCTCTACCACATGGTTAACCACATATTCAAATGACTTCTGCCGGACCTGCTCCTACACAAAGGCTGCACATCCTGTGAATTTCATATTGATCTGTTGGTCCAGTCGTGAGTTCTCGTGAACACAAGCTTCGAGTGCTCAGAAAATAGATAATTTGGTCAAGGGTTATCGATCTGTGTGACTCGAAATCTGTTAAAATTTTAAATTAATTGGATGCAAAAAGTTTGAAATTGATCAATCGCTTGCTTTTTCAAAAAGCGAAAATTTTTCAGAAGGCCTAGAGTTTTGAAAGATTTGTTTCACGTATTTGCTGTAGCTGCACAGCTAGCCGCACATTCATAAAAAATCATTCGACTATAGTTTAGATCA